>JARYHS010013631.1:92785531-93028460 GCA_031002005.1 Vandiemenella viatica
GTTCAGTTACTTGTAATATAAAGAGCTACGATAAAATTTTTGTCCGAATATTACACTATTTCTCTAGTAACAAAGTAAGAGGGAACTAGCAACAACAAGAAGCGGTATTGTCCCGTAACAGAGCTGGTGTGTGCAGGCCCGCCAGACGAGTTGGCCCGACTCCGCGAGCCGCCGCGTGGGCGAATGATATTCCTGGAGGAGGCGGTGCCACACCACGCACATCCCCACCACACACTTCTGGTCTTGTTTCGCGTTGCGGGGAAATCCCAGTCAAGCTTAGATTCGACGCGTGCTGTTGGACGCCGCCCAGCAGACAAGACACATCTTTTCAAACGGGGCTGTCGTAGACGTACACAACCAGATAAATTTATACATACAAAGATACTTATAAGCTTTTGTCTATAGCCTGAGAAAAAGTCTCTTCTAAAGAATACTTTTTATGGCTTTGCGATGAAAATGATGTACAACCAACAATTTTGTTTATTTGCCTGGAAATGGTTCACTAAGAACATTATTTTTTATATTTAAGGAGCATATGCTCTCTCTTTTACTCGGACGAGGCTCTGGCGACTGAATGATTCCTGATATAAGGAGTTGAACACTGCTTGCCAACGGCCTCCTGAAAGGAGGACGGAAGAGCGGGGAATGGTCCAAGGCACCCTCTTACCCTTGGGATTGGAAACGGCTCCTATAGGCGGATAAATCAGAAATGATCAACGGTAGGGAGATGCAGAAGGCAACGGAAAACCATTGCACTGAATCCTCAAAGGATATTCTCTCAAATTACATTTGGAATGATGGCTTCTTCGCGGGTAAAATATTCCAGAGGTAAAATAGTCCCCCTATCGGATCTCTGAGTGGGGACTGCTCAGAAGTAATCAGAAGTCGTAGGGTGGAATGTTAGATGAATGTGGTTGGTACATCAGAAAACTCAGAAAGCAAAATGTAACGACTTAAGATAGGTGTAGTGGGAGTTAGAGAAATTAAGTGAAAGAATGCACAGGATTTCTGGTCTAGGGAACACAATAATTAACACGAAAGCTGGTTTTTTTTTTTTTTTTTTTACTGCTTTACGTCTCTTTTTAACATTGAGGTCTTTAGAGACGGGAAAGGATGGGGGGCAAGGATGGGGGCAAGGAATGGGAAGGAATTTGGCCATGGCCTTTTGAAGGAAGCATCCCGGCATTTGCCTGGAGTGATTTGGGGAAACCATGGAAAACCCAAATCTGGATGCCCGGACGGGGATTCAAACCGCCGTCCTCCCGAATGCGAGGCGAGAACGCTAACCGTTACACCGCCCCGCTCGGTAGACGAAAGCTGTTGATGGAGTTACTGGTGTAGGATTATAATGAACAAGAAATTAGGGAAACTGGTGAGTTATTATGAACAGTTTAGTGACAGGATTATTCTGTTCAGCCTAGAAGCTAAGATCGCTCCAACCACGTTAATACAAGTATATAAACTCACAGGAAGAAAATGAACATACAATAAAATTGAAGAATTTGTACAATATGTGAAGAGAGAGAGAGATAGGAAAATCGCATAATCATGGGTGATTGGAGTGTGACAATGGGAGAAGGAAAAGAGAGTAGAAATTTGGGAAGTTATGGTCTAAAAGTAATAAATGGACCAGGAAGCAGGTTATTAGAATTTTGTGAAAAATATAAACTCGTGGCGAAGACACTATTTAAGAATCATGCACACCTGAAAATTTCCAGGGAATACAGGTAGATATCCGCTAGATTATGTCATAGTCAAAAAGTGATTCAGGAATCAAGTTCTAGCTGTAAAACTATACCCAGGAGCGAACATAGACTCTGACTACAAGCTAAGAGTTATGAAGTGCTGGCTGAAATTCAAGAGATTAAAGAAGCAACACAGGCAGAACCACATTGAAACTATTTAAAATAAGAGAAAAACGTGGGTCTAAGAAATAACTTTGGAAAGTGTTCAACAGAGGACGAATGGAATCCATTGAAGAGAAAAATAATCAAAGCTGGTAAAGAAACTTTAGTCTTTAAGAAACAAGCCGCGAGAAAACCTTGGATCACAGAAGAAATAAAGTAGCTGAAGGATCAGAGGAGAAGGCGCAAAAGTGCTCAGGATGAAGCAGGAAGAAAGCAGAAAGAGAGCAGTACAGACATCTTAGAAATCAAATAACCAGGAAATGCAAGAAAACAAAAGAAAAGTGGTCGCAAGAAAAGTGTGGAAAAGTAGAAAAGGAGATGGTAATAGGAAAAGTAGACGTGGCCCATTGGAAGATCAAACAGCTTTTGGAGAAATTAACAAAAGATGTATAATCATTAAAGCCGCCGATATAAAACCTCTTTTAAGCTCATAACATAGAGCTACCCGATGGAAGGAATACATAGCGAGGCCTTCTGATGGGGATGACTAAAACAACAGCGTACTGGAAAAAGAAGGCGATGTCGACAATGATGATTTACGACATCCTGTTTTAAGCACAGAATTTAATAAAGCTTTGAAAGTTTCGAAGTCAAATATGGTGGTTGGAAATGATGAGATTGCTGCAGAACTTCTGAAATCACTGGCAGAAGAAGGAATCCAAAGGTTTTTAAACTGATATCAAACAGTTGTGAAACAGTAGAGATTCCAACTGGTATTAATAAGCATCTTCATAATTCCAAAGAAAGCACAAGCTGACAAATGCAAGAATTATTGCATTCTAAGGTTAACATGACATGTTTAAAAATATCTTACGAGTACAATATACAGAAGAATAGAAAAGAAAGTAGAATAGATGGTAGGTGAAGATCTGTTTGTGTTTAGGGAAAAATTGCAGTACAAGAGAAACAATTCTTCCTTTAAGATTAATACTTGAAGGACGGATCAGGAAAAACAAAGATATTTTTATGGCGTTTGTTGTTACTGATAATGTTAGGTGGGACAAAATGTTTCAAAATTTAAAGAAGTCAGAAATAAAATATCGAGTATATATGGTCATAATAAAAGTAGAGAATCATGAGAGACATGCATCAATTAAAAAGAGTGTGAGAGAGGGTTTTAATCTTTTCCCATTAATACTCAACTTGTATATAGATGAAATAATAAAGGAAGTAAAAAAAAATCAATGTGGCATAAGAGTTCAAGGAGAAAAAAAATCAGTAGGCTAATATTTGCTGATGTCATTGTCTTGTTAGCAGAACAGGCTGAGGATATTGAGAAGTTACTGAATGGCATGAACAAAATACTGAAGGAAGATTTTGGATTAAATATAAACCAAAGTAAAACAAAAGTGATGAAATGCACCAGCAATGATAGCAAAATTACAAGATTAATTAGATGCAATAGAGAAGTAAGTGAATCCTGTTACTTAGGGGAAAATATTACAACAACTGGACGAAGAAATAGTGATGTTAAAAGCAGAACAGCACTAGGGAAAAAAATGTTCTTGAAAAAAAAGTAGTTTCAAACACTGATCTGTGATTCAGAAAGAACGGTTTAAACTCTATGTGTGGGGAACGACACTTGAAGCATTGGCAATATGATGCTATAGAAGGATGCTGAAAATGATGTGGACAGATAAAGCACGAAATGAACTTGTTTTGGAGATCTTCTTCTTCTCGTGTCGATGACAACATCAAATACAAGGTAGTATTCCCACCAATGCGATTGCTTTGTCACTAGTTGATCGAAGGTCAGATTGAGAAATATTCATTCCGATTTGTGGACTTGACAACAGATGTACCATAGCTTCGATCTCACCACAAGAACATGTGATATATAGTTGCTCTCCCAGGTATCTCCATGAAGCGAGAATGTCTTTGAACTGCTAACACCAACTCGAAGTCTGTTAAGTGACTTCCATAAGGTCCACAGTTGTTCAGATCCAAGTAGTAGACCATCTTTCAGCTTAATGTCCCACTGCCTTCTCATAGGCTGATATTCTTACACTGATTGATGCCAACCAATACCTCAACCATTCCCACCGGCGACGGTCTGAGGCAACCTGTGATAAACCAGTATGTTCTGTGGAGCGGAATATCCGCTGTTTTAGGGTGACTTTTGCCACACAGGACAGGTATACTCCGCTGCAAAGTAGGTCAATGCTACACCCACGCTTCCTTTGCTGATTGACAGCTCACGCGCCAACTGCCGAGTCGTTATGCGTCGGTCCTCGCGAATAAGCACATCAGCACGCTGCATCTTGTCAGGTGTTACAGCCGTGGGTGGCCTTCCCGACTGCTGCAAATCTTGGAGCTCTGCAGAACCGCTTTCGGATAGCCTCACCCTCTGTGCCCAGCGACTAACCGCGCTTCTGTCGACTGCTGATGCTCCAATAGAAATTCAATGACAACGTGCTGCTTATAACGTACATTACTTACAGCCGCCATGTTGAACCATTGCTTCAAGTACGGTATCTGTCGGAAGAAACGGAAACTTTTCACGCAGACTCTGAAAACTTCAAAGAATTCATATCTAAAGTTTCACATTCGTACCATTGTTGGGGGCTGAGAGAAAAAAATTTCTGGGCCACCCTCGTACAATTATAAATATTCTGAATGAAATGTTGACACTAGTCATGCCTGAAAATGATCAACTGTTGGGAAAAACCTCCTTCTTATGTACAGTGAGGGATCCTTTTCTTCTTGAGGTGTTAGTAATAACATTCTTCTATCCTACATCAATGTCCATTTATTGATAAAATAGAACCAAACCATATCTGCCGCGTAAAAAGTCAGAAGAGCTGCATCTTTTATTTTATTTTGCTGCAGTTGTCACCTTTCTTTCAACATTATAAGGGAATGATTCCTTGATATGCTTAAAAGATTTCTACAACTCATTGGATAGTAAACACTCGTAAAAACACTTTCGATAAGCCTCGTAAACTTTAATGTACAACGCCTCTTCACACCACAAACTTGAAATAACACTTCAGCGAGCGCTACAATCAAAGATGCACTGAAGTTTATTTGATAGAACAAAATTATAATTATTTTATCAACGAGTGGTATGGTCACATGCGGGTGATTGTAATCAAATAGCTTTATTTCAAAACATCAAACCAATACTAACTGTCACTGCCGTGTAAAATCCCGGGTGACGTCTGTAAGTAAATTTGAACTCAAGTAAGTAAATTTGAAATAACACCCATGCCAGCTCTGTCAATATACAGGATATCTAAGTTACATATGGAGATAATTAAATGACAGAAATAAATACCCACATGCTGTTGTGTGTTCTGCACCTTCTTTTAACTGTGACAAATGATACGAATGAAAAGCTACGTGGCTTGATTCGGATGCCCCCTCCACCCACGTAGCCCAGCGTAGCTTTTTACAGAACCCCTTCTCCCTTAGACCGAGACACGTACTTTATTGACGCTCCCTTATGGTCAGAGAGTTAGAATCAGAGTCAGATTAGTGGATCGTTTAGAAATAAAGAAAAATTAACAGAGAGATCATATTGATACCAAGGGCCTTACCTTTCCTTCGTTTGTGGGTGTGTTTAGTTCTAAAATATGTACAGTGCTGACTAAACATAGAGTCAAGACAATTTTTAGAAAACCCGCAAAATTTAAGAACTTTGTTGGCAGTATTAAGGATGATCTAGGGTTACTAACATCTGGTGTTTATTACATACCTTGTGAATGTGGCCGTGGTTATATTGGACAAACGTAGCGGTATATTGTGCAGCGGTATGTCGAGCACTCAAGAAATGTCTGTAAAAAATTTCAGGTCCAAAGAACAACGCCTTCTATGGACGTCGTGAGGATAATCTAACCGTAGACCCTAACGTTTTATACAGAGAATCTATAGATCTTGACGAAAGCTGTCGATTAAGACAAAAATTAGCATAGTAATTTCACCAAATCAGGAATTACGCTGTGCAGAAAATTCGAGACGCCCAGGAACTGCCAAAAACGCCAAAACGATAGCTATGCCCCTTCTCGCCATAACAGATTCTTTGATCTCTTCGGTATCCACTGATGCACTGTATCTGTAACTTCAGTGCCAATTTGTAACCATATGATCTTCTAGAACATAATATGGGAGATAAATTCAAAGACTATTCTGCTACTTAATTTTTTTTTTTTATTTTTTTTTTGTAACTGCTTTACGTTTCTTTTTAACATCGAGGTCTTTAGAGACGGGAAAGGATGGGGGGCAAGGATGGGGGCAAGGAATGGGAAGGAATTCGGCCATGGCCTTATAAAGGAAGCATCCCGGCATTTGCCTGGAGTGATTTGGGGAAACCATGGAAAACCCAAATCTGGATGCCCGGACGGCGATTCGAACCGCCGTCCTCCCGAATGCGAGGCGAGCTGCTAGTTAATGCGTGACATCAGATTAAATTCACTGCTGTGGTTACATATCCAAAAAATTCCACACTGGTCCTCCATAAAGGTTTAGAACAATGATTAGGGAGCGTGCACAAACCACGTGGCTCGGTCTAGGGGGGGGGGGGGAGGGGTTGGCTGGAAGGCTACGCTGGGCTACGTGGGGGGAGGGGGGGGTTCCAAGCCAGGCCACGTAGATTTCCTTTTATAACATTTTTCACAGTTAAAATGAGGAACAGAACACACAACAGCATGTGAATATTTATTTCCCTCAGTTAATTATCTCCTTACATAATTTACAATCGACTGACGAGAGAAAACAGTACAAAATGTCTTCTGGAATCAAAAGGGAAAAAAGCTACGTGCTACGTGGGGGGGGGGGGGGGATGGGGGGTAGAGGCAAAAGCCACATAGGGCTACGTGGGGGGGGGGGGGGGTTCACAGTAGGCCAAAATGGAGCTACGTGGTTTATGCACGCTCCCTTATCTCTCTGTAGAAATTCGCAGTATCAGACGAAAATGGTGGTAAGTGCCCACTATGAAGCAGTGCCCTTCGTCTCGGTATGCAGGTAAATATAGCTGCGGGCCAGCTGCAGGTTCTGCCAACACGTAATTAGCTGGCAGCACGAGGGCACTGCAGCTGGTAGGCATAACCTGCTGCAGCTAAGGACCATTTAGCGGTAAGGAGCCCTCAACAGTACAGTGGCTGGCCCGCTACCCTCCCTTTACAAAGGTCGCTGATTCGAGTTCAGAGCTACTTTTAGTTCAGGGCTGTGTTTGTCTTACGAAGTGCGTATCTAAAATTTACAGAGCCTCACTAGAATATACGTTTGAGCCCTGAAGCAGCATAAATAAGAAACATGATGCTCTTTTACTATTTTTTTTTTCTAAGTGTGGTACCACGTTTGATAATAATACTTAAGGCAGTGTAGCCTTCCCAGAAATACTTAACGAGTAACATTCACAGTTTGAAAACACAACTAAGACCAATACGTCACCCTGGAGGCAGCTTATGACAGTCACAAGGCAAACGTCCATATAAACCCTCCATGCTAGCTTGGACCGAAAATATTATACTATGCAGTGAAGATAGTCAAAAGATGCACAGAGAGAGTCACAGAGCAGAGAGCAAATATTATATTTCTGGACTGCAAACAATTGTGCGATCTTATCAAAAAGCCGTATTCACAATATTTGTCCTCCCCCTTCAATTTATTACTCCCTTGACTTAATTATGGCTGAAACGTAGAACACATTTTAGCAGATGGTGAATACTACATACACGAGGAGCTGTGACATCCAGTCTCTCGTTCATTGCAGGAATATGTACAGACTTAGTTCCAATATTCACTGCATCATGTATCTCAATCTGTCGGTGGAGAAGTAATGAGTGTATGGTGCACATTCGGAAAAATGCTTGGATTCTTCAGTAGGTGGTGAACCACACCAGTGTTCGTCGGGGGTAGGATAGCCTGTTCCTTTCCCCTATGTGTCTAAATGTTGTATGTGTTTTGACGTGTGTAGCGTGCTGTTTTGGGTTGAAATTCATCAACATCAAGGGTAACATGAACGCCAATAAATTATGGCATAAGTACGGTTGTGAATGTACGTACTGGATTTAAATGTCATAGGGTATGTCTCAATATTGAGAAAATATCAATCTTAAAAAAAAAGTTCTTAAGTTAATTTTTTGAGGGCGCTAGAAGGCAATAATTCAAAGCAACCTAAACTTTTAAACAAAATGGGAAGCCGATGGATGATATTTTTAATAAGGAAAGTTTCACTTTTGTAAAATAGATATAAAAAATGTATCTAACTTAAATTTTCATGATATTAAATGTTCATGAAACATAGTGAAAACAGAATAAAAAATGAATTGACCAATATTTTCTTAAAAAATAAATGTCATATTGGCTTTTGAATCTCATTTCCATTATTTTACTCTTATTCTTCAGCAGTTGCCAATTTTGGGAGTGTGAGAAATCCTGGTATCAAGACCAAGGGATGAAATGATACACATTGAAGACACAGGACACGAGAAAATTGAATTTTCGAGAAGGAAACAGATAAATATTTATCATAGCTAAAGAACAATAGGTGGCCGGATACCAGAAGACGCCAAACTAAAACACTTGGCACAATCCACGTATAGATGCCAATTTATCTGCTTTATAAAGCCATTACGCAATTCTACGAGATATCCATCTGTTTCTTTCGCTAGCCTAACATTGTCTAATGGTGGAAAACGACATCTTGGCTAGTTTTTTCAAATGACAAGGTACCGTGATTGTCCCCCTTATATGATGGTTGCAACAGCGGGGTTGCTAGCTATTGATGAAGAGTGCAAACGGAAACTTGTATGCCAGGGGGTGAAGGAACATGAAAATTCAGACGATTCCAGACAGAATGTACGACGCTGTTAGCGAGGAACAAAGCTTACAAGAGTTTATTTATTCAAAGAGAAGAAAGAATAAATACTGACGTAAGATCTGACACCTTCTAAGTGGATTAACTTGTAGTCGTAGAACGATATGTGATTGCAGAGGGTGCTCTGATGAGCAGTTATAAGATTTATTCAGATTATTGCCATGAAACTTGGTTAACGTTTTTCTCAAGACCACCCAAAATCATGCCTTGGATATCATCAGTAGCCGCGAAAATCTTACGGACAACGTTTTCCAGGGTATTTTTTATATATTTTTTACAATCAAAATACGTTGAGTCAATTGCCGTAATGAAACTGGTACGTTTTCAGCGTGAATTCAGCTAGGTATCCTCCTATCTCTAGGAGCTTAGAGGAATGACAGATACTAATTTGTAAACAAGTTAACCCAATTATTCCAATTTCATTCCTACCAACACGAGTGCGTTCAACATTTAAATGCTGTGAAACTAAACATAGTAGCATCTTTGGTGCTGTGTATAGTTACATTACGGCACGTAACTGTCGTGGTATTTCTGCTTAATTTAGCAAGTTACACACATAAGGTAACAGTTTATAGAGTTTTATAACACCCCTTATTGTATTATGGATTCGACGATAAGAAAGGCAACTTTGAAATTCAGTTTTTCATATGGTTTTCCAAGACCGAAAGTATACGAAATTGACCAATGGCTATACGATCAAATAGAACTACGCGAAGATGATGTCCTCGGTTTACAATATGATTTTCTGGAAAATGCAGTTTATGTTAAATTAAGTAACGAAGAGAGATGTATACAAGTAATGGAAAGGACCAATGGTTATATGGTTTTCACACACACAAATAACGAGGTGAGTCACGTTCGCATAACCTTTGCAGGCATAGGATTACGCACGATTAAACTGTATAATTTACCTTTTGAAGTAGAAAATGACTGTATCAGTCAAGTAATGCAAATTTATGGTAATGTTATGCAAGTATATGGAGAAAAATGGGCAGGAAACATGCGTTTCAAGGTAAACAATGGGGTTAGGGTTTTACGTGTTGACCTCAAAAAAACACATACCGTCCTATGTTAACATAAGAGGACATAAAGCCCTTGTTATATATGATGGACAGCCACGAACCTGTGCGTTATGTGATTCGCCGGAGCACCTACGACAGCAATGCCCGAAGAAAAAAGTAGGTCCTTCTTCCAGCATTAATGACAGATTAGCTAGTAATCGTATAACAACTTATGCGAATGCAGTGTCAGGGAAAGTGGGAGTAAATAATTCGCCAGAAGACTTGCTTTTTCATACCACGGAGGAAGAAAAGAAAATAGAAATGTCGCCTGGATACTGCAATTCAGAAAAAGAGACAGAATCAATACCATTTATTAACCCGGTTATTATAGAGTCTGAAGAATCTATGACGAAAGAAATAGATGCAACAAAGTTAGAAGAAGCACTAAAAGTCAACACCAACAGTGACACAGATACAACATCGACCATAAATAAAATTCCAGTTACCAAAATACAGTATAACAAAGATGATAAGACCAAAGATACTCTAGTCAACTCACCTGACACAAAGATTACTGAACCTGGATATAGCTCTGATGACACAATCAAAGATATAGGACCCAAGTTAAAGAAAACCAGAATAACGAAAACCAAACAGAATTACAACAAGAATCTAGAAGTAAATTAAGGAAGTCAACAATACAAAAAAACACTATGAACAGTACAAGCAATCCAATGGAAATGGAAGTAGAAGAAATTACGACTAAAGAGGAATCAAAAGATACAACTTTGGACGAAGGATACTTACAGAAAGACATTCAAGTAAAACAATTATGGTCTAAAGACGTTTAAAATTGCAGGTTGGTAACACCAGTTCCAACCATAAATGCCACGCATTGTTACCATTGCAACAATAAACATAAACCGAATTTCGAACCTTAGCAAATTAAACTTCCTAAGTCAATTTCTCTACAAAAATCAAATAGACATAGCTCTATTACAAGAAGTGTTAACAAAGGAATTAAATATTTTTGGATTCAATACTATTTTGAACATTGACCAAACAAGCAATACTGGCACTGCAATTATAATAAAGGAAGGTATTCCTTATAAGGATGAAGAAATACTAACGTCCGGAAGAGGGATAGTAGTACATATCAATGACTGTTGCATCGTTAATGTTTACGTACCCTCAGGTACCAATAAAAGGGCCGAAAGAGCGTCATTTTTTAAAAACACAGGTCCCTTATTTATTAAGAAGGAAACCGTCAAAGATAATCATTGGTGGTGACTTCAATTGTGTGCTGAATAGCAACGATCAATGCCCTAATCCCAACTTATGCCCGGAACTAGATATGCTTGTAACGGGAATCGGTTTAAAAGATTCTTTTCGGGTTTTGAACGGGAACCGCAAATGTTTCACTTATTTGACTTTAAATTCAAAAAGTAGACTGGATAGAATCTATGTATCAAATAACCTAACACCCGAATTAAGTAGTGATGACATTATTCCGTTAAGCTTCTCTGATCATTGCGCTTACGTGTGTCGCCTATGTATGACTCCTCCCAATATATACCGAGGAAGAGGATATTGGAAAATGAACACTTCACTCTTTAAGGACAATGAATGTGAAGAAATTGTCGTAAACACCTGGGCCGCCTGTATGAGAACATGCAACGACTACAAATCAAATATGGAATGGTGGCTCTTTTATGCTAAACCTAAACTCAGGAAGGCAATTATTGCTTATTCTCGAAGAAAAAATTTCTGGACAAACCATACATTGGAATTCTTTTACAGAGGGCTGAGAGAGCTTTATCAAAAAGATGAACCGACAATTCACGACACTATTATGATCAAGAAATACAAAGCAAAAATTAATAAACTGCAAGCGTCAAAAATGGAAGCGCTTTTGGTGAATTCTAAGCCCACTGACATTATAGAAGAGGAGAAAGCCTCGCTCTTCCATCTGATAAGAGCCACCAAAAGAAGTAAATCTCAACTAATTACCAAAATCAAATCTTCAGAGGGAGAGAGTTTAATCAATCAAAAGGACATTTCTAGGGCGATTTTAAACCATTTCATGAACTTTTACAATGCTGGTTCAGCAAGAACAGAAGACATAGAAGAAATTTTACACGAGATGAGATCAGCAGTTACAGATGACGAACGAGAACTTCTCTGTGAATACTTCAATCAAGAAGAAGTGGAACAAGCATTGAAGACTGGTGCATTGAGAAAAGCCCCGGGAATAGATGGATTTCCTTTGGAATTTTATAGACGTTTTTGGAATATCATCAAAAATAAAATGCTTGAAATTTTTAATGAAGTCTGGACTCTTGATATCTTACCTTCAGTTTTTACTGAAGGAATAATAATTCTGGTCCCAAAGGTTCCTGGAACTCACGAAATTCAGAAATTAAGACCTATAACTCTATTAAATTCTGATTATAAAATTGTTGCTCGCATCCTCAAAAGAAGACTAGCAAAGCTGTTACCAAAAGTCCTGGGATCTTACCAATCAGGTATATCGGAACGAGGAATTTCACATGCCACTATGGAATATAGAGACGTAATTTGTTTAGCAGCACAAAAGTCTATGAAAGCAGGAATTCTTTTTGTAGATTTTGATAAGGCCTATGACCGTGTTGACCATCAGTATCTACTTAGAACAATCACAAAAATGAGGCTAGGACAAGGGTTTGCGAACGTTATCGAAAAACTTATATCGAATGTCACTTCAAGGATTATCGTAAATGGAGAGATTTCACAAAGTTTCCGCATGCGCAGAGCTGTGAGGCAAGGATGCCCTCTTTCTATGATTCTGTTCGAAATTTATATAGAACCTCTATTACGTAAAATTCATAACACTACCAGTGGCATTATTTTTAATGGCAAACGTTACACTTGCCGTGCCTATGCAGATGATTTAGGTGTATATATCACAAGCAAAGAAGACGTGGATACTATCAGTCATCAATTAAAAATTTTCAGGAGTGCAAGTGGAGCAACAGTGAATATTAATAAATCTGGTTTCCTACATATTGGGTTAGGGCTCCAATGCAACCTGGCAGTACATGGAATAATGCAAATAAATAAACACAAATCTCTAGGTGTATGGCTTGAAGCCAACCCTCACAAAATGAGTGCAAATAATTGGCGCCAGGTTTTAAATACCGTCAGGGGAACGCTCCAAGGGTACAAAAGTAAGCAGATTAACATAATACAAAAAGCAACTTTAGTTAAATTATCAATATTTGGCAAAATAAATTACTTAGCGCAGATTCTTCCTGCCCCCAAAGCCATAACACAAAACATACAACGAGCAATCTCATGGTTTCTATGCCAAGGTGAACTTTTTAAAGTAAACTTTCAGACATTAACCTTGCCCAACAGCAGCGGAGGTTTGAATGTTATTAATACCAACATCAAATGCAAAGCGCTTTTTCTACGAGCGATGAACAAAATTATGAAGACGAAGGACAGTCTCACATCTCAATTAGTGAATACATACAGACCCGCAAGTGCAGAGGCTCCAATACGAATTGACCACATCGATAAAAACTTCCAACATATCAGGGACTATTTTCTAGAAATTAGTTACATAACAGCAGCTCAGCTACAAAAACCCCCACAAACAACAAAAGAAATCTACAAAATATTAACGATTAATGCCCCACGCAACAAGATAGAAACAAAATATGTAGATACTAATTGGGGGATTGTTTGGTCAAATATTTTTAATAAGAACCTGCCTTCAGACATACGAGCTTTATGGTACAAAGTGGTTAATGAAACAATTCCAACAAACGAGAAATTATTTCGAATACATTTCAAGGCAACTGACAGATGTGAAAATTGTGGAAATATCGACTCACTTCTACATCGTTTCCAATGTGGTGAGGCATACCAAATATGGATGTGGACAAAGCATGCTATAGCAGCCCTTTTACAAGTACCACCGATGAATGTAGACACCAGGATAGTTGTACGACCAGAGATCAAGATAGCTCCTCAAGAAAAACACAACTCGTGCATTTGGATACTGGGTCAAACCATGTTTTATATTTTACAGAGCAAAACGAAGAATTTAGAAGACTACTTGTCCACAATGAAAATCAAGATGTGGGTGATGAAAAGGACAACAAAATACAAAGAAAAGTTCGGAGTCTTTCTGGAAAATGCGATAACATCACAAATTTCAGTATAATAAAATATTTAAATCTGTTGTTGTTGTTGTTGTTGTTGTTTTAGGGCGCGTCGACAGCGGGGTCATTAGCGCCCTAACAATTACCAGCATAAACTGTGGCTCAAAGTACTAAAATACTGACTGCATGGTCGACTGTAAAGGGGTCGACCATACAGACAGCAAATAAAATAATTCAGAAATATAAAACGTGGCTTAGAAGAGGGGCCACCAGAACACAAGACCGTGCACCACCTGAATGGCTGTAAAGGGGCCATACAGGGTCCCAAAATAATTAAAAACACTACATCTCTCGCCGGCTGTATAGTGGCCAGCGAAAAGGAATTTAAAAATATAAAAATTAAAAACAATGCACATGGATGAGTAGCTGTAAAGGGGCCACCCATCCATCTTAAAACTAGGCCGATCTGCCTAAAATTTTAGGCACTAGACCGGCCAATACGCAAAACTTTAAAACACTCGCCACACTGCTGGTATCATTGTTTAAAATAAGGGCCAGATCGTTCGCCAGGCCAACGTCTGCCCTTAAGTCTAAAAACAAATCACAATCAACTAAAATGTGGCGCACCGTCAGAGGTACGCCACAAGCATCACATTCCGGAGGGTCCTCCCGGCGGACGAGAAAGCTATGTGTCAGAGGACAGTGCCCTATACGGAGGCGAGTCAGGAGAACCTCATCCCTCCTCGCCCGCTGGAGGGAGCTGCTCCACGGCTGAACGGTAGGTTTGACCAGCCGGAGCTTATTATGCTCTACCTCCAGCCACTGCCTCTGCCAAATGATCAAAAACAAATCTTTTCCCCGCCGAGGCAAGGTCAGACTTTGGGACCGGATCAAAGTCAACTCTGACCTTGTTGCAGGCTAACTTGGCAGCTTCATCAGCTGCCTCGTTCCCCCTGATTCCCACATGACCAGGTACCCAGCAGAATATGACCTCCTTTCCAGAAGATTGGAGGGATCGGAGGGTGTCCTGTATGTCCTGGACAAGACGATCTGCTGGGTACATGCTTCCCATGGCCTGGATGCAGCTGAGGGAATCACAGCATATGATGTACTTCATGCTGCGACTTACTTTCATATGCTGGAGCGACTTTAACAAAGCGTAACACTTCTGCAGTGTACACGCTGCAACAGCTATTTAGTTTGTAATTATAAGTCGCTCGAGGGAATACTACAGAGCAGCCAACTCCGTTAGCCTGCTTAGACCCATCCGTGTATACCGGGGTAAAATCGCGAAACTGATTTAAAACATGGCTAAAAGTACGAGTAAAAACATTGTCGGCGGTACACAGCTTGTTGTACCGCGACAATTCTAAAACTGTTTTGGGCCTCTTCAAAAGCCAGGGAGGAGATTTACTCCAACCCTGGTGATAAAAAGAGGGCATCTGAAACCCATATTCCTCCAATATAGCCTTTGTACGGTAGCTGAACGGTTTAGTTGCTCTTTGACGGTTGGTATATAGCCGCTCAAAGTTGGGATGAATAACTACGTCGTACACGGGACTGCCAGGTGTTGTGGCAATATGTATATAGTGTCGCACCATGAGGAGACGCCGGCGGATGGAAAGCGGCGGCTCGCCAGACTCAGCGCAAATGCTGGGTATTGGACTGGTGCGGTATGCACCTGTGGCGAGACGAATTCCTGCATGGTGGACACTATCCAGAATACGGAGGTAGCTGTCCCGTGCCGAACCGTAGACAATGCAACCGTACTCCAACCGCGACCGTACAAAGGCTCTATAAAACTGTAGCAGGCAGGAGCGGTCAGCGCCCCACGACCTGCCACACAGACACTTTAAAACATTAAGCGCTTTCAAGGCTCTGGCTTTAACATCTTTGAGATGTGGCAGCCAAGTAAGCCGAGTGTCAAAAATGAGGCCCAGAAACCGAACAGTTTCGCTAAAACTTAAAACGGTGTTCCTCAAGGTGAGATGAGGTTCTGCTAAAAGACTTCTACTGCGGCTAAAAAGCACACACCGGGTTTTCTCAGCAGAGAAACGAAAGCCGGTGTGTGCTGACCATTCATCCAGCCTGTTCAGCGTGAGCTGCAGCTGCCGCTCAGCGCTTATCAGGCTAGACGATGCAATAAAAATTAAAAAGTCATCAACGTATAAGGAGAACCGGATGGGCCTCCTTATAACAGTTGAGATGCTATTAATTGCTATGGCAAAAAGAGTCACACTTAAAACTGATCCTTGAGGAACACCGTTTTCCTGAATAAAAATGTCGGACACTTCCCTACCGACTCGGTACCGGAAGCAACGTCGCGATAAAAATGATTTTAAAAAACGGGGTAGATTTCCCCTAAATCCCCATTCATATAACTGTTTTAAAATAACATGTCGCCAGGTAGTATCGTATGCCTTTTCGATGTCAAAAAATATACCAACTAGGTGTTGGCTGCGGATGAAAGCGTCTTGAATTGCCGCTTCCAGTAGGATCAGGTTATCCGTGGTGGAATGGAACTTCCTGAATCCACACTGAAAACGGGCTCAGCAGCTTACGGGACTCGAGACACCACACGAGGCGGCGGATTCACCATCCGCTCTAGTGTCTTCCCAACGCAGCTCGTTAAGGCGATGCTGCGATAACTACCTGGCAACAACTTGTCTTTTCCTGGTTTTAAAATTGGTATCATCGTTGCTTCCTTCCACGAGTCGGGGAAGTGTCCTCCGGTCCAAATTTCATTAAAAATACCCAGGAGGTACTCTTTAGCATCTTTGCTAAGATGCCTCAGCATCTGGTACTGGATCAGGTCAGGCCCTGGCGCAGTGTCTTTGGCGTTGTTAAGAGCCGATTCCAGCTCCCAAAATGAAAATGTGGTATTGTAGTCCTGCAATTCCGACGAGTCGAAGTTAAAGATTTGCCTTTCGGCAGATGTTCTTCGTTGCTGGACCTGTTTGTCCAATCCGGCAGACGAAGTGATGGCAGCGAAATTCTCTGCCATCAGCTGCGCAATGCTTCGCTCGTCGGTGACTACGCGCCCCTGATCCAGTAATCCAGATACTGGCGATCGAGAGTACCTCCCGGATATACGGCGGATAGACTCCCATACCTTTGATGATGACGTGGAACGGTTAATGGTGCTCACAAAGGTCTGCCATGACCTCCTCTTGCTCTCCTTGATCACACGACGTGCCTTAGCTCTAGCAACCCGGAACGCTGCGAGGTTGTCGGGTGTCGGCTGCAACTTAAACCGACGCAAGGCCCGTCTGCGACCCTGTACAGCGGAACGACATTCCTCGTTCCACCAGGGGACGGGCGCTCTGCGCAGCGCTCCAGAGTTGCTAGGCATGGAAATATCAGCAGCCTGGTGAATCAAATCAGTTAAATGTTTCACCTTGTCCTCGATGTTGGTGCGCTGTTCGAGGGTGACTGACCGGCTGTAGAGCTGCCAGTCAGCTCTGCTGATATTCCATTTCTTTGTCGTTGTTCGATCACGCCGTTCAAACTCAACGTGCAACCAAATTGGAAAGTGGTCGCTTCCGTGTAGGTCGCAATCCACTTCCCAATGCACGGAGTCTGCAACTGAAGGAGAGCAAAGAGAGAGATCAATAGCAGAGGACGAACCGGAAGCAGTAGTGAAGTGCGTCATCTGACCGGTATTTAGGATGCACAAATCCTCCTGCTCCAATAATCTACAAATCTCTCGGCCTCTGGGGCAATTGGTGGTCGAACCCCACAACGCATTGTGCGCGTTAAAGTCTCCCAATAGGAGAAAAGGCCGAGAGAGTTGCCGTGTGATGTCAGCCAGCTGACCGCAATCAACTGGTGATCCTGGCGGTAGATATATGGAGCATACAGTCAGTTGCACCGGTCCATACAGTTTCACTGCTACTGCTTGTAAAGGAGAGGTGAGAGCTACAGGTTCGGAGTGGACAGTGTTCCGTACAAACACCGCCACTCCACCCTTCGCTCGATCACCCTCGGTATCGTCCTTTCGGTAAAGGTCAAAATCTCTTAGCACAGGATGATGTGTTGGTCTGAAGTGTGTCTCTTGAAGACAGAAACACAAAGCATCAGACCGTGCCAAGAGTTGTAACTCCTCTTTGTGAGTCATAAAACCGTTGATGTTCCACTGTAGTATGGGAGCCATCCTACCGATTTAGTTTCACCCGCCCCGGTTCGGGTGGGTCTTCGGCCGCTGTCTGCTGAGGAACGGGACCAGACACGTCCACCAGCATCTCAATTTCTTCCTGCACGGAAGCGGAGACAGACATCTCCGACCCAGAGGACTCCTCAGTTTCTTCCCTATTCTTTTTCTTTTTCTTCCTCTGCCTCTTCCCCTCCCTATTGCTAGGCAGTCTGGGAGGAGACGACGAGGGGGACTTAATAAACTGGGTCGGGTCTGTCTCTCTGAACTTCCGACCCCGGATTTTCTGGTCACCTCCACTGGTGCTGGTAGCAGATGGTATAGCCACAGCTGTAACAGCACGTGGAGGTATAGGAGGTGGTGTTACCTTGACTGCTACAGTTGGTGCTGGTGGAATCGTAGTTGCTGCTGCTGGTGTGGTCGAGGTGTCAGATGTGCTGCTACCGACGTTGGTGGTCTTAGGTGTTAGGACCACAGCGGGTTTGGCACCGCATTTGCATTGACATGAGCAAGAAGTACTCGTGCTCATGTCAGCAAAGGACGTCTGGGTAGCAGCACTCTGCTTCCTGACGGGAGCTGAAGCCATCTTTGCAAAAGTAGTCCCAAAGATTGGAGCGGCGAGCGACTTGGCTTTCTTTTTAGCTTCCCCATAGGGAATCCGCTCTTTGGTCTTCAGCTCCTGTATCTTGCGCTCTTCAAGATACACTTGACACTCTCTACTCCAGGCTGGGTGCGATCCGGAGCAGTTGACGCACACCTGTGGTAGCGTGCAACTAACGCCCGGCTCATGTGCCCCCTTGCCACACTTACCACAGGTGGGGTTGCCCTTACATGACGCCGTCGTATGTCCGAACCGCTGACACTGGAAACAGCGCATCGGGTCCGGAACATACGGACGGACGTTCAGGTTGATGTAGCCTGCTTTTATATTCTTGGGTAGTACTGGAGTGTCAAACGTCAGGACGAAGGTGGCAGTCTTTTCAATGCTGCCATTAACCCTTCGTGTGATCTGACGTACCTCGACCACTTGCTGCTCCTTCCACTCCTTAACGAGTTCCTCGGTCCCTATGTCAATCAAGTCACGGCAGGTGACAACGCCTTTGGAACTATTCAGGGATTTGTGGAGTTCGCAATTGACTGCGAACTCCCCGAGCTTCTCACAGTTAAGGAGTTGGGTAGCTTGCCTACTGGTTGTAGTTTCCAGCAGCAGCGTCCCGTTCCTCAGCTTTTTTCATCGAATTCAGGGTCCCTACCAGACCCTCCAACCCCTTTGAAATGTAAAAGGGTGAAACTTTTTCGAAGGTCCCTTCCATCCTTTGCATTACAATAAAAGCGTTCGGGAGTGAACAAACTTTTCCGTTACTGTTATTTTCCTGAAGCGGGAGGGCTATCTACCCTCACCCGCTTCTTAGAACTGGGTGTATTTATTTTAGCCTGCGGCACACCCGTACCGCAGGGTTTGGTGGTTTTTGTGAAAGACTTAATTTTGGTCCCACGAGTAAAACCAGTTTAAAAAGAAGCGCTAATACAACAGGGGTGCGCAGGTGCCCCTGAGGTTGTACGTTAGCGAGTGATCTGCCTCTCACCCATGCACCTCCTCGGCACGTATCCGACCTTGAGGTTAAGGGGTTTTTTATAGAGGTTTGTACCGTCCTCGCGATCCGGGCGATGAAGCCAAGATCCCCGTTCTCCTAGGCACACAACGTTCCACCGCCACGCCCTACGGTGGTCGTTGAAGCATGGTAGGAGTTTACGGTGTGGGAAACTTGCGGCGCTCACAAGTTTCCAGCTCGGGCACCGCGGGTTCGCCAAACCCGTACCTGGCACTTGCGTACCAGGCCCCTGCGGGGAAAATATTTAAATCTAAATTACATATTATATTAATAATGTTTGAAATTAATTGTAAGTAATTTTATGTATTATAAATGTAACACTTTATTATGAATAAAAAAAAAAAAAAATGCTGTGAAACTAAATAATTAAAAAATATGGCAATTTGTACTAATAATAAAGACAAATAAAAGGAAAATGCGTACATTGTGGGCCAATAACCAACGCCGCGGTGACTTTCTAGCATCCCTGACATTTCTTAACTCGCTCATAAGCCGGACAGTGGATCTTTTCAACAGTATACGATTTCTGTATTTTAATGTAGCTTTTTGACGAAGATCAAATGTACTTCTGTAGACTTCTAGCGTTTTGCAACTTTAACACCAAACAACATCACCGCGGCCACGAATCTACAGATCCTAACGAGAGCTATCGATTAAGAAAATAATGAACGCCGTAGATTCATCGAACCTGAATCTCTGTTGAGCATAAATTTCCCGACGCGGTGAGGCGAACCTAAATATTGTCAGGGTGGCCTCCTCCAACGCATAAGAAAATCGAGATTGCAATGCTATAATTTGATCTAGACCAGTGGTTCCCAATTAGTGGTAAGCGTACCCCCAGGGGTACGTGAGGTTTCTTCAGGGGGTACGCGCGGTAGTCTCTTGGCTAAGGTGATCACTAAAATAATTGAAAAAAAAATCCAATTTTATCAGCCAAAAGAAACATTACTATCACCCAAATATATTTTAAGATAAACTGTGTTTGTGTCAATTATATTATTGTAATCCTGTGGTTGTGAGAAGCACTCTACTGGGATGAACCAATTCATTTATTTATCATTTCAGCAGTAAGGGGTACGCGCGGTTGAGCTCCTTCTTGCAGTGGTACTCGGGAAAAAATAATTGGGAACCACTGATCTAGACGATCGATTCGGAGCTTCCGTACTAACTGAATCCTCCGATTTTCTTACTATCGGTTTTTTTGTAGTGCCCCAGTTCAGCGTTTTTTTTTTTGTTTTTTTTTTTTGTTTTTTTGCTTTTGGCCTTTTGCCTCGTCGACGTCATTAGAGGCGTGAAATAACAGAACAAGGAATGGGAATGAATTCGGCCTTAAAAGAACGGTTCCGGTATTCGTCTGGTGTGATTTCGGAAAACCATGGAAAATCCTAATCTGTATGGCCGGACGAGGATTCGAATCTTCGTCCTTCCGAAAGTGAGACCAGAACGTTACCGCTCATCGACCACGCTCCTTACCCAGTATGGCAACAAATTTAAAAGTGCATTCACTGCATACGAGTATAACAAAAGTGCATCACTCGTGATCTGTTGTCCAAGACTCCGTGTACATGAGTTTACGATGTGCAGGGACGCACAAATGGAGAAGGGCAGAGCAACAGGTGTAGAGGGCGCCTGGGGTCCTGGCCAGCAACGGGCGCGGAGGCGGCGCTCAAAATACCGCGCACACCAGCTTGCTCACGGCGCGGATATTCGTAAACAATGGCCCAGCAGGAAGCGAACACTAACCACACCGCCGCCGCATGCAGTCACTGTAGCAACAACGCATTAAATAATTTTCGCTATATGATCCGGTCCATTCTTTAATTAGCTTTCAATGAAAGAAAGGAGTGGCATTATCTATATCTATAAAACGAAAACCGGACAAATTGGTCGTATAAAAACTCGGAAACTACGGGGCAGATTTCGATGGAGTTTTAACCGTTTTAAAGCTTAGAATTTTAATTCACGTGTCTGGCATGTCTAATGTTTCAACGTTAAATAATGTAGGAGCATTAAATGAAATTCTGAACGTATGGTGAGAAATTCCACAGGAGGAATCACTAGATGCCGCATACTCCGCACCGAAACACACAACACAATGACTCTGGCCATAGCCATTAATTAAAGCAATAAGATAACTTATAGTAATAACTATATTGCACACTAAACAAAAGTTTAAGTATTCTTTCTTTTAATTCGATATATTCAATTTTTAAAAGCCATAGCTTGAAGTATTCTTTCCTTTAATTCGGGATAACAATTTTTAAACGACATAGATAGCCGTAAAAACAACAGAGATTTTCTTTAAGCACGATCTCTGGACAATATCTCAGGCCTTCAGCATTAGTCTTCTGTTTACGAAAATATTATTCCGGATTCACTTTTGATATTTTATCTGCAGAGTTAAAGGATCTGGCGTTTCGAGCCACAAGTATATCCATTTGCTTCGCAATTCAATCAAACGTGAGTTTTTAACATAATCTAGGGCTTTTCAGTAATGTAGTAATCAAATTTCTTAACCAAATTATCGAAGCTTGATATACATGAATCTTTTCGGATGAATGAAAATAGTATACGTGCAAATAAACTTCAACTCACAAGTTTGTTGGTAGGGGGTGGGTGAATGTAAGTTTGCTTTAATTCCGAAAAAGTTGGCGCGTATTTTATGAAACTTTGTACAAATGTTTTGCGGGAATAAAAATAGGGTACAGTTAAATCTACGCCAACCATACCGGGCAACGCCGGGAACTCCGCTAGTATTTTATGTATCAAATCATTGAACAGAACAAATTACGAAAAACGAGTATACTAATGGTCTTATTTGAAACAACGAAAGTGTTGAACGGTGGAAACACTTTTTCATTTCTTCTTTGTCTGAAAACAACCATAAATGTATATCATCATCACTATGGACCTTTTCATTTCCCCTTGTATACCACGAAGTTGATTAATTGAATATTAATCTGTGAGGATTGACATTGCCACCATTGTATTTGTTCGTTGATGTCGCTTTAATGTTTGGAGCCAAGGAAGCAATTCATAACTTACACTTAAGCGCTTTTTCAAAATATATTTTAAATTTATAAGTGAAAACCAGCGAGAAGGTGGGATAATAATACTTTGAATGAATTACAAACCAGTTGAAACTAACAATATTTCAGTCTGCTTATTATACTGAAGGCGCCGCAGCAAACATTATTTCTGGAAGTTCTTGGCTGTGTTGTTATGTATCTAATACTTTTTATTAGTTTCCCCTAAAAGCCAGACCAGATAACAAGCCAGTCACTCATCTTACGACCCCAAAATACGTGATTCCATTATCGAGTTACCCAGGGAACGGTCTTTGACTTCGTGCTGTCCTGCGGAAGCCTCAAATTGTCTACCCTGACGCTTTGTACTTAGCACATGAAGGTTCGCTACAATATTGGGCAGAACATCAAAGATTCTTATCCCGTGAAGGCGCCACCGAGTGATAACTAAAATATTGATTTTGGTTTGCGCTGAATCGAGGGCTACATCGTTTACCATGCTGGAGACTCTACGAGGAACCTGAAGACGGCGCACATCAAACAATGTTCATCGCAACAAGATTACCGTATGGCAATCCATTTCTTCTGCCAGCAATAACACAACAATGTCTACAGATAGCTAAACAGCTCAGTTGTTAGTATCAGGGCATCATATCACTACCATGAAGTTTTGACGTAGTGGATAAGGTTCTAAGATTTGGCTTAACTGAAATTTGTGGTTGATTTACTATTTGACAGCTAGTCCGCTACCAACTTGAAGAAATGCAGATGATACCGCAATCCGGAAGATTCCCCCAACAAACACCAGGCACAAGAAGTTAACCACGAGTTCTCTGCCTGGAGGGAACTCACCAATCGATCCTCCTCTCCCCACTCCATCGATACTCACGTTCGCCGATCACAGAGACCTAGCCTCCACAGCTCTCGAAGATTTACTCAGAAAGTAAACAGAATTTAACAATAATTATACATAACCATTTTTCTCTCCTCCACTCTCCTCTCCCAGTGGTTCGTATCTCATTGGCTGACCATATGTACGTGATTCTGCAGTTCTCTGAAACACCATACAGATCTCACCATTCTGTGAAATATCGCTGTAGCCAAATAAATCAACACTAGAACTATTTCAACCAACAATTTTTCTTCGACAATCTCGTGTTGTTAATGGCCTCCCAGAACTCTGGGGCATCCTTACCTCTCTGTTAATACTTTCCCAACAAGGCAGAACACTATCTCTATTTCATGCTATCCATCACCCATAGAATGTCCGAGGCTGTTAGTGGTCACTATATTTTTCCATGTCAAGAATACTACCTGCAGCTAAGCAGAGCTACTCAACTACTGCATTGCTAGTTCAAAGTAGCTACCTCGCGTCTGGTGCCCATTGAAATTGTCTTTCGTAAATTCTTAAGCGTGCGTAATTATCATACGAATTACTGTTAAATCAATTTAACTAACAAAAAAGGTGTAACAGACCTGTAGTCTGTCATATCTTAATATGATTTTTGAGCTTCTTCTATCTTTGCCTGTCTAGCGGGATCTTCCCACTTTCACTGCCATACATTCTACATCTCTGTACGTCATCTTTAGCTTTACTTCATGCTACTACGTTTTCCTAGATTTTCTCCTTGGTTTTGTGACCTCCACTTCTCTCTCTAGTCACACTGTCACTATTGTTTGAACTGTCATTTGTGTGACATGACTGAACCATCTTGAAATTTCAGATAACCTTATGGTAAAGCGACACCATAGTTCTTTTGGAAAAAAGTGGACTTACTTTACATTTGTAAACAACTCACACTGATTACAAGGTAAAAATAAAGATCTGAAAGAGAATAAAATCGGAAAACTACTTTTAGAACTTTGTTTACATTACCTCCAGTTTCATGTACATTTCGGCAGAGTACATAAGCCTGTGGTAGGAGATACAGTTCATTCAGACACACTTGTGGCTTTATTGATTATTGCCTTTAATTAGCTGAGGGAAGGAATGGAAAGCAGTGATGAGGTAAATTAATTCCATTTCTGATTCTATTGCTATTCAGCCGAATGGTAAGCATGATTATCTCCTATAAAAGACAAATGAAAAATTATGCACTCAAGAAACATTATTTATGTTCTGAATAGCAATTAGGATCAAACAAAACTGATCTGAATGGGGGCAGTCTATTTTATACACAGCGTACAAAGAGCAAAAAATACTGAATTGCGATTGAATTGGTAGAGTTGCCCCAAATGCTATGCTGGCTGTGAGACGCGTTGCAGAGTCTACCATTGGAGGCTGTGGAAGATGTTTTCCCACATCAAATGGACGAAATTGTTCCTTCCGTTGACTTGTCTTCTCGATACCCGGTCACAAGTGTCATTGTTCTCTCATGTCGTCGAATAAAAACGACGAGGTGACAGCATGATCGGCTTTTTCTGACCAATCTGTCGGGGAATTTGCGTCTGCAGTAGACAGTGAGTTAAATCGGTGTCATTCATCCTGCAGGTTGCTACATGCAGTCCGTACACAAGTGTCAATCAGTAGGGAAACAATGGTTTAGTCATTTCGAGCATATAGTTGAGTGTTTAAGGTGCAGCGGTTATATGAAGTCAAAGGTAAAGTATAGGCAGATCAAAACACTGTGGAGAGATGACAAAAAAAATCCTCATACGAAAGGCTTTATCAGTGTCTCATAATCTGAAAAACTGAGCTGGTGGGTGAAATGACTAACATTAGCCCTGGCATCTGGGTGGATGCGAATTTGATCCCCGGCCCGACAATCCAAAGTTCGGATTCCCATTGTTTCCTTAACTCACTACAGGCGTAAGAGTAAAACAATCGTTTGAATGGCAATCGCCAGATTTCTTGTTCCCATTTCTCTCCTCATTCTGATGACCGCGAAATGAAAAGTCACTTTTTTGGAATATTGCGAGCATTACTTAACATATGTAAATTTTACTTGCTGCATATAGGATTGATTCTTGAGAAGAAACGGGAGAAAAATGTTAAAATGTTAATGTACTTCAGTTATTTATGTATATATCTATATTTCCTGCTTCCCTTTTTGAGTGGTCGACCTTATTTTTGTTTAGCTATTGTATATTTTCAATATTAGTTTTTTATTCGAATATATTTTTCTTAGGTTAATTAGCATTAATTAAGTTTAGTAACCATCAGAGTTGGTTTTAACATTCTTAATATTTTTTTACTGACAGCTATAGTGTAAAGTACTTTTTTTTTTGGTTACTTACTAAAAACAGATACATTCTGAAACCAATAGTTTTATAGAACATAATGTGCTCATTCACTCTTCCATTCAGTGCTCCGATGTATCTCTAACAATTTAGACAGTGACAGTGTATACGTAGAAAATCTATACCAATCCGGTTATTATTGATTTACTTGATTGAAGTCAACACTGCTAAATACATGCTTCTTACAACTCGGGAAAATATAAATCAAACGTAAACCGAGAATTTGTCCGAACGTTATTACTTCTTAAAAACAGGAACAAAACTAAATTATTATTTTTAAGAAGAAAATTAGCATCTTCCACAATTTTGTAATTTAAACGGATATTTTTAAAAGGTGCAAGAAAGAAGTCACGGATATCCAGTTGGTATTCAAATCATAAAAAATAATTAATTAAAATATTACTGAAATTTGCTGAAGACGAACCCTGAAAAATAAATATTTGAAGTCTAGGATAATTGAAAGCCACACTGCCAGTATAATAGAACAACTTAACGAAATGAGATATAAATAATTAGTTACGTCTCTTCATGAATCTAAATCGCAAATAAATATTTGTTTATTTTATTCTCTCTCTTTTAAGGGATTATGCTATTTGTAACCAGCTTGTCTGGTGTTTGTCCATTCCGTTTCTGGTCTTATTTTTGGGAGTGCTACCTTGCTCATTTTTAATTCATTAATCCTGCCCATACAATTGTCTTTCATTCATTAAATTCTCTATGTCTCTTACATTTTTTCTATAGTTTTGATCTTCAGTTCTCTTTATTCTCTTGACAAAAATTCCCTCACTAACGTTCTTTAATCAAAAAATCATTATGCGTCTTATTGATGTGAGCGTATTTTACTTATCAAGTTACTTATGTTCTTTATATATTTCTACAGATTTTTCGTCTGCGAAACCTTCTTAGTTGTGTGTTTGTTATTATCCTTCTTATCATCTTCGTATTACTGTCTTCTTCGTATTACTGTCTTCTTCGTCTGGTTGATCTGTGAGGTCTCTATTCTGCTTCGTACGTGAATATAGGTCTTTTAAATTTACGTTTATTCGTATTCATATCTAATCTCAGTAATTTCTCTACCTCTGAAACTAGTTCTGCAGTTATTTACGACCACTCTCTAAAATATCGTTCATGTATCTCTGGTAGGCGAATTGCACTGGTGAGCTCCACCCTCTCAGCCAAACAATGAGACGTAATGAATCCGAGCACTCTGCCGTCTGCCTCGCTGACAGCATGGGCAGTAAAACTGCAGAGTGCGAGGCGCTCAAACGAGGCGAGAACAATGTGGCGGGGAATGCCGACCACCCAGGCGCAAGCTCCCAGCGCTAAGTGGCCAGTACCAGACAGCGACACGACGCTGCTGTACCCAGACGAGGCGAGGACGTTTCAAAATGAATATCGGGGCTTGACGCTTTGCAGAATTTTTATAATTTGACTTACCATTATAAATGATACATCAAATGAAAGATCAAACAAATCAAACAGTTTCGTTGTATGTATGCGCACGCAATGTTTCCTCTGTCTGCCGCTAGAAAGCGCTAGTAGTAAAGATGGTGACTGCTGAACAGAAAACTTTTTGTGTTTTACAATTTGCGAGGTGTGAACCTGCAATTACAGTTCAACGAGCGTTCCGTTGCAATCCTCCGAGTAATAACAACATCCCTAAATGGTATCATCAGTTTGAAGACACCAGCTGTCTTTGTAAAGAAAAGAGTAAGGGACGACCAAACCTGACAGGAGAACGTGTTGAAGGGGTGAGAAATTCTTTCGCGCGTAGCCTTAAGAAATCCGTTAGGAAGGTTATTCATGAATTACCAATACCAGTGACGACTGTGTGGAGAGTTTTAAGAAAACGCTTACATCTACGTCCTTATCGTTTACAGCTGTTACAAGCTCTAAAGCCTACAGACTACAATTTATGTGACAACTTCGCAAACGAAATGTTGCTGCATAGCTATGAAGATTCTCTTGATCGTGTCATTTACAGTGATGAATCGTCATATCATAAGAACAGTCTTAATGTGCGCATCTAGGGGTCAGAAAATCCTCACGAGATGGTGCAGTTGCTGCAAGACTCCCCAAAATTGAATGTTTTTAGTGCCATATCTCGGCGGAAAGTTTATGGACCTTTCATTTTTGCCGAAGAAACTGTAACTGGTGTTTCTTACCTTGATGCGCTCCTTCCTCAACAGCAAGATGATGAACCAGAGAGCTTCATTTGGCAGCAAGGTGGTGCGCCGCCTCACTGGCAAAATACGATTGATGAAACGACTTTGTACCAAACCGCTGGATTGGCTGCAATGGGCCGGTTGTCAGAGCTTGTTTCGCGTGGCCTCCACCTTCACCCGATCTGACGCCAGAAGATTTTTATATTTGAGAGTTCATAAAGTATCATGTGAATGTATCTCCGCTACCAGCTAACCTATCCGACTTAAGAAAAATGATGGAAGCAGTTGTTGAGTCAATTACTCCAGGCATACTGATCAAAGGATGGGAAGAACTCGACTATTGACTGGATGTGAGCCGTATATCAAATGGTGCTCACATTGAACACTTGTAGAGAAAAAAAAAACTGATTTACTCTTTCATTTAATGTATTATTTATAAGTGTAAGTCAAATAATAAAAATTCTGCAAAGCCTCATACCTCCCATATTCATTTTGAAACGCGCTGTATTTGTCAAGACTATTGTCTGTGATTTGAGTAAATGTCTTATTTTCTTTATAGGAAATTGTTTTGAACGAAATGATTTAAATGGTGTCTCAAACAAAATATGGCAAGTATTCAAAAAAAATGTTTATCTTTCTTCTCATCTCATTTTTTTAATTCGGTTCCTATGTTCTCACGTAGAAAAATAAATGTAAGTTGTATCAAAATGTTGCTATAGAGGAGAAGGCAAAAGGTGAGAATCTTTTGTTCTCTCTACTAACAAATAAACCAGTCCTCTTTTCTTTAAATTCCACAAGAAACACATTTCATTCTTTATCTATTAATTTGGTTTCCAACATCGTTGTGTGGCACAACATTTCATTTCAGATGCTCCAATTTCTGTTTTTTTTTAGTGCTATCAAAGTCCTGGCTGCTTTCTATTTGTGCAGTTCTTCTGTCTCAGTATTATTTTAATGTTTGATAATTAAATATTTCATATTTTCACGGAGACTGTTCTTTCTAGAGATTTCTGTTCTTTTTAGCATCCCTGCTTCGAACAACTATGTAATTTTACTTTCCAAATAACACAACATCTTCGTTCAAATGATACGATGAACATTTTCTTTTTTTCCTGTCATCAGTTTCTTCCTTCATTGAGCGTATCTCTTTGTCTTCAGATACATTTTACAAAACTCTCCATAAATTATCTGCTTGATATGAAACATTTTCTCTGTTTACTTGCAAACCAAATAAGAATTCCTGCATGTGCTGAAATGTGATGCTCCTTCCGTGTCACATTTTTTTGAGAAACTCCTTCCGTCACCCTTCATTTCCAGAAAGGGTTCATACCACACTTTGTCTGTCCGTTTAATTTTGTACTTCATTTTTTACCATTGCATTTCAGACGCTACAGTTATCATCTTTCTGCTATTATCGAAGTCCAAGCTTCATTTTTATAGTCTCAATATAAACGAAACGTATTTTATGAAGCAGCTTTTACAAGTGGTTTCCGCTAGCAATAGTCTAATGCAATGAAAGAGTTGAAGTGGAAGGAAAGTCTGAGGAGAGGAACCAGTACCCGACTCAATAGCATAAATTCCGGTACAACTAATACCCCTACGAGGTGATGTTCTATCGACAAGAAGGAAATAAAAGAACGCGTGCTATATTTCCGTTCATTATTAGTGTGGAGGGCTACTGTGTCACCAGAAACGAAGGTTGAACCGAAAGATAGGATTGCTTCATAATGTAATGTCTATCCAGTAATCCAACAAAATTAATGTCTTTTATAAACATCAGAACGAGTGATGTATAACTTCCTGGGGATCCGTGATTTTTTTTTTCTTGCATAAAGTTTATAAGTACTACTTTTGTCAACACATCTACAGAGTTTCTTATAGTATATCATTTCACCTAAGTTATAACATTGCCAATACATTTCTGAAACAAGATTTATTATTTTAAAGTAAGGGCATTATCCTTCGGTTCAAAATTTGGCCCGTTTTATAATTAATATTCATTTGTTCTTGTGGTTGCTGCGAGGGCTAAAAATCTTTAATAACAAATACAAAAAATCTTTTGTTCAGAAAAAATATGTATTTAAAAACATAAACAAATTTCCATTGAAATCGAAGATCCTATGAGAGTGGTATTACTACGTTTCATGTTAAAACAAGAAGTGAGGAAATTTAATGCGAGCATGATATCTTTTTAAAACTTTCTGAGAGAGAAATTACGAAAGTAACAAAAAAACTTTACGAAATAATATTTATTATTGGTTGAAACAAAGCAGCATAGAAAATTTCAATAATACAGTTACCACGAAATCTAAAATTGAATTACGCCAAACTTCCACAGCCAATGGGACACGTACAGTTCATTGTGATATCTTAATTGTTTCTGTTACTGTCAATTCCATGAAAAAGCTTGCCACGGATTAAACAGATCCATTGGGAAAATACGTGATGCAGTCTGCCAACACTAGCTGTATAATGAGTCACAGTTTCGTCTCCTTTAATTAAACGAATACTTTGTTCCATTGTTTCTGATTCGAGTAGACTTATTGTGTTAGTCGTTAGGAGAATCAGCGATTTTAAATAAAATCCTGAGAGGAAATGATAGACCGTTTAAAAAATGATATATACTCGATGAAGCTAAGTCTTTAATGCAAAAGAGAAATGATATGAACATCTTTAGGGAGTGACTTATCATATGTAAGTGAATTTTGTATTAAGAATGTAAAATTTCTTTATTTATAGGTACTACGTAAGTTGAAGTCGAAACTAACCGGTTACACTGACATGAAGCCATTAGTGGTCACCGAATGGAGTTTATTTCAATTTGTTGTTGAATTAACAGTGAGATGATCAATTGTAACTTGTTTTAGAAGATCAATAAAAAAAAAAACAGTACGTCTTTTTCTTAAGTTAGTGACGCTCAGATTTTCTTTAAGCTATTCAGGGCCCCCTGAAATATACCTGAAGAAGTCTGCACGACTTCACTGTAACGGAAAGTTCACAGAAAATTATGTGAGAATGAGAGGGCAAACCTGCAACAGATGACGGTACATCAGTAATGATTACGGGTATACGAGTGAAGCAGAACACTATAAAATGTAGAAGTAGTAGGTAAAGAGCGTTACACCATGAAGTTCATTCTAGTCTTGTCTTGAGTTGAACGGTGAAAGTCACATTAAACAGTTCGCCTTTCTGTATTAAAATTAAATTTATGTAAATACTTCAAAATATCTTTTTACACAGTCTATAGATACGAACAAAAACAAATAGTGGATCAAGAGGAGAGCAGAAGAATTGTGGAAATAAATTATATCTTTTTCACTTAATAGCTTCTACCGCTTCTTTCAAATTTGCAGGATACTGCTTATTTCCCTTTCTGATCCTCTCTTCTTTTAATGAACTTATACTGCATGACAAAAAAAGTGAAGGATTTAGGAGGGGAGGAGGAAACAATTTGAAACTTCACAGGTTTAGAGGGTATGTGATGTACTTCAGTGATTAGAAAATCAATTCAAATTTACAGAGAACTTGGCAGCATGGGCCCACTTATCAGTATGACATTGTACTCCCTATTGCCTGGATGCATAGACTAATTCGGTTAGGAAGAATGCCATATAAGCCATTACATCACCTCTTGAAGTGGGCTGGCCTACAACTGTTGTAACTGGTCCTTGTTATCCTGGATACTGGCATTGCGGTGAATTGAGGCCCAAGCAGGTCCCACATATATTCTACCGGGGACAGATTTGCGGATCCTGTTGGCCACGGGAATACCTCAGTATAACGCAGGCAGTTCATACGGACACATGCGTCGTACGGACGAGCATTGTCCTGTTGAAAAATTGTATCACGATACTGTTACATTAGAGACGAGGTCGCAAGATGTCCGTAACATACCATTGTGCCCTCCCTCAATTACCACATGCCGTGACCTGAAGTCATACCAGATGGAGTAGCATCGTTGTGACTCCAAAACAATGAAAAAATGGGATCTCTCCCTAGGTCGCCGGCATATTAGTTATCCAGGGTAGTGTAGAACCAAGATTCATCGCTAATTGTCCACTCTACATCGGATGACCATCGTCGGCAATTATGGTGGTGACTTGGTGAAAAGTCGCATTCTTCCAATGTTTTACAAAGGCACAGTGGTGTTACTCCTAGCGTCATGATGTGCGGTATGACTTCAGGTCACGTACCTGTCAATGTTTTTCCTGTTAGTGCTCTTAAGATCATCATTGCGCATAGCTTCTGCGCTTCTGACTCCAGTTTACAGCATTGTAATTTGTACTGAGTAGCTGGAGTTTCGTACTCTGTATCTCCGATGGTGCTGTACTGTGTGCCCCCTCAAATGCTCGCAGTTGCGGCGAAATGGTCAGTTTTTCTGGACAGCGAAGATAGCAGCGGCGCGGCGCCGTCACAGTGGTGGGAGACGCATGCGGGGAGGGCGTCGCGGCGGCGGGCGTCGGTCTGGCAGTCGCCGGTGGCAGTCAGTCCTGTTGGATCGCAGCTCGCGCGATTAGTGCTTCTCGCTCGCTCACTCACCAAAGGCACGCCCGCAGGGTACCAGGTCAAGGTCATGAGTGCAGAGGCCGCACCGTGGAGGTCAGTACTGCAACCACAGCCCATTAGCTCTAATAATAAACACTGTGCCTTGGCACGAGCCGCGAGGTGTATGGAAATAGTCTTAACCACTACTTGCAACAACATTCTCATTTACGTGGCTTCCATTGGTCTATAGGTTATTCTGAAATTAGATTTGAGACTCTAGTATCATTTAATACTAGTTCCTCTATCAACCTGATGATCTTTGCTGTACTATTTCGAGTCAATATAATAGTTACTCCCGGTTATATAATTAAGGGTTCAGTGTTCGTATTTATATTCTAGTTGAGAACAGTTTACTAGCCAGCAAGACAAAGTCGTTTGAAAAATGCGGATGAATTACTAGATCAAAGTAAATTAAGTAAAGTAAAATACTAAATGCAGAATGAGTATGAAAAATATTTTCTTCAACGTCTGCCTTTTTCCTAAAAGGTATTGCCGTTCCACGAAACAGTTCTATCAACTGTGTATGGGTAGCTAGGGTAATACGAATGAAATATAGTTAATAAGAATGAATCATTTCACCAAACCTTTCCTAAGAAAACAAAAATTTATATATTTATATTCGTTTGGGCCAACTAGGAGTACGTTAAGTCTTCGTTTGGCATGGATTTGCTTTGGATGTGTATGCATCCGTTTTACAACGAGGGTTCTTAGCCCTTTAGGGGGCCTACAGCTTAACGTCGAATGCGAATCACGGAAGCTTTCTGGCGTACTTCACATTACACTGCAATCTGTGCCAGAGGTGAAGGCCGGGTTAAGGGTATATTATAATCCCCATTGAGAAAGGGATTCGAACCAGAAACCTTTCGATCTCCAGTCATATACCTTAGCCTCTGAGCAACCAGGGCCTTCTACGGTATTTATTCGACGTCTTTTTCTTGGTTATTCTTCACACAGACTATCCAGAAATGAAAATTCCTTTTTTTAAAAATAAATACGTGTACTTTGACTAATATAATGGCCCATTTTTTTAACGAACAGACGTAGATTACACCAGTGCATTCCCAATCTACAATTATATTATGTGCATAGAATGATAGGCCAAAGCCATCTACTCAAATTTGCTAACAAGTGCGGCAATATAATCATAACACCTTTTTACTCCCATGTCATTCTTCTTGCAATTCCACCATATCCACATTGAAAAGCTGTGCTTTATAGAATACCACTGTATTCCGTAAAAGTATGTTTACTAATACTCTACAGCAAACAGAAATACCTCTACAGATACATTATTCTTTCTTGAAACTATATAGTTCTCTACAGATTTCTTTAAAAATTGCATTATAAATCGCAATTAAACTTGCTAACGACTTCGCCGATGCTTTTTTAAATAACAACGTTCGTTGGACTTTTAATCCATTAGAACTTCTCTCCACTTTTCAAATGTCGTACTTCCGCATCACGTAAATAATTTTTTTTTTGTCTCTCTCACATATCAAAATTTTTATACCTCTGGAAAGTGTATTCCTATCAGGTATGTCAAGGTGAACAGCTTTTATTTTTAGTGTCGTTAATTTCTTTCTATTCTTGTCGACTATTTCCCAACATCAAAAACTTTTAGTATCTCACAGTCACTTTCTTATTACTCGAATGTATCTCCATTAGGCATAACAATTCATAGCACAGTCTCAAATTCAGTTCATTTTCTTGGCTTCCTGCAGTATTACTGTTCACCATAATAGAAGTTTAGTGTTCATAGTCACATATGTCTCTGTGGATATAAATATCTTGTTACCGACCGATACTGTGCGGAAATAGAAAACCCGTCTTGAAACTGATCTTCCTCTATCGCTTGAATTTGTGTGATTTTGCAAAGTGAAATCACTTCTTTAGTTTCTGAGGGAAATATTCTCGGTAAGGATACCCTACGTGGATGTATGAACAGACGCGCTGAATAAATAATCGGAAGAGTTCTGTTTGGTATCTTTCATTTCTAATATGGGGAGGAGTGCTTGCGTATATTTCTCTGTGTTTATCTCTCATCTGGTGCTGCTCCAGTCATTCCCCTGATATCACCTCAAACGTATAATAGGTATTTTAATACTTCAGACAAGTTTTAACGCACAAACTACCAGCATTCTTTCATTCCTAAAACCTAAAATCTGAATGATATCTTGTTGTTGCGTTAATTAGTCAGATTTCACGCTCCTTTATGTCTTACTAGCTGATACCCGCGACTTCGTACGCGTGGATTAAGAATTTCTTTGTCAGAATTTATTATAAAAAGTTGTTGGTAGTGAAGGATTTTTCCCAAACAACACCTAGTCTGCATAATATGACTGGAAACCTATCACTATATCATTCTACCATCGAACCTGTCTCTTGAAGAGAATCAATTTCCAACAAAAAATCAAACGAATGTGAGAGGATGTGGGAGGGGGGGGGGGGGTTAACTAACTACAGCTTTATTTCAGCTTGGACTTTTCTTCTTTCTTCAGCATGAGTATCCGATTCTTGGGTTCTAATAACTTTAGCTGCTCGTGCTCTGCTAGAGCTACAACTTATGCCAGTTTACGCCCGCAAGGCATGTCAAAAAAGAAGGCAAAATAAATTGGTGCCAGAAACATTTAAGCAGACACAAAGTAATAGGACAGAGAAAATCGACATCGATACTAAATAATACGTTTTTTCTCTAAACGAAATTTACTAATAGCATAGCAAGCGACGTAACATTACAGACTGACACACACATCCGTCTCTCCGTCACTATTCGATAAGTCCTCAAAATTTCTTGACTATAACTGTTAATCATACCAAAAAAAAATGTCCTGTACCCTCCCTACAGATTTTCTTGTCAAATTCCGTCAATATCGGTATAGGCATTTAGTTGTCAAAACGTAACATAAGACAGAGACTTACTTCCGCATTTATAGTATCAAAAACAATTTTTTTAAATCTTAGCCTCCACGGAGATTTGAACCGGAGACCACAACCCAAACATTAGTAAGCAAGCGCTTTAACCACTGAGTTACCTGACCACTACACGGAAAAACAGTACAGAGACCTCCATATCCAGCGCGTCTGTCTATCGCCGTTCGGTAATTTTTCGAAATTGTAAGACAACATGTATTATTTATACAGATAATTTTTCAACCAAATGTAGACAGTATTTTTCTCCTTATTTCAAAGGATAAGTGTGCAAAGTTACATCGAGATCGGGTGAAAACTATGGATTTGTATGAAGAACAAACAAACAAAGATACATTCGTCTTTACATATATACATTACTAACTATCCACACTTGATGCCGAGTTATTTCATGATACTACAACTTAATACTTTGTTAGAAGAAGCTACAAGCTAAAATTGTGGTTGATTCATTTTCTTCAGAAAGAGAGTTTAACAACTGTAACGTCTATTTTCAAGATTCATAAGTCGTTAATATTAAATCCTTCGACGATAATCATTGTTGGTCATTACGCCGATCTTAATTTCTCTGAAGTGTTCTGTTGTTAAATATACAAAACGCGACAATTACATAACGAAACTTTTTACATAATCAAGTTGACGTATAAGACATGAATAAAACCAGTATTTCACGCATATGTCTTATACACTAAGAAGGCCAATGTCAGGACATAGTAAATACTGCAGTAACTTAATAGATGACATACATTGGTTCGCAGTTGATGTTTGTATCGCGGTAAAAAAGAATTACTTAATTCATATACTGTGTAACACGTTACATACGAAACAGAAGAAAGTTATTACATCCGTTGGTGCAATTCGTACCTTTCAAAATCGATCGGAAAGACATGGAAATATGAAATATTAACAATTACTGTAGTTATTAATTGTCATACAAACCCGAATAAATTATTGATTCTTCCCATGATTTTTAATCGGTGGACCATAATCTCCGTCAGCATTAGCCATCTTCTTCATCTGAATTTATAGCCTTCAGTCTGAAGCAATGTTTGTACGATCATTTATGTTTATGTTACAATATGCTGGATGTTTATGCTGCTTTGTTTACTTTTAGCAGTTGTCCATACAAGAACTACTCTAGTTTCACCTCAGCCGAGTAATATATTACCGTCTCTAAAATACAAGGTTTACTGGGGAAAAAAAGGCAATTGATGGCACAGCATCTTCAATTACATCCTTAAGCACACAGATTCAGATTAAGCGAAGTAACTTTTAAGACAAACACCTAGATGAGATTAAAGATTGCTTGACCTTTGATTTTGGAGTAGTAACATAAATTCTGTGTGAATGACGTTTCTGAACATTTCAGCATATTATCAGTTGGAAATTGTATATCTGCATTTCCGCCGCTAAGTGTATCAAATCTAAAGGATATTTACTAATGTTAGGAATTTTTCGCTTCATATATCTGTAAGCACGAACTTGGGGAAAAATTCCAATTAACCCCCCTCCCCCCCAAAAATATATTTCTTCTAGTTTCATTAAATGACTGACAGGATACAAAAAAACGTGAAAAATAAAGCTTTGCTGCACGTCTGACAGAATAGTTAGATCAACTGCAGTTTCGATGTATTTTAGCGTCTGTATTCATTGAACTGTTTAAATGACGAGGTATTTTTAAAGAAACAAAAGTTTTTTGCAATTTTTGATCATCTTAAGTTTTGATCATCTTATATTTGCCATTGTAGAGGAGAAGCAATTCGGTTGACAGCTCAAAGAAGGGAGTGATAGCAAGCTATCGCGAGTCGCTGGTAATGCTATTAGGATCTCACGAGGTAAAGAGAAGAAATTGGTTATTGCATTTTTCATGGACCCTTAATGGCATTCGCTCGCATTGATTCCTGGAAACTGCAGAAACTGGAGTCAGGATGCCGGACCGGGAATCGAACCCTATCCTTCGCGATTTACAAGACCTATGTTTATCATTCGTCCATCAGTCTCGTCTCTGTCGGTTCTTACCATTATTGCGTAGGAGTCGTTCTAAGCGCGTGTTGAGCGTAGTGTTGTTCACGTAACCTATGAGGACGGATGAAGGCTGAAATAGAACGCCAACACTTGTAGTTTAGTTTTACGAAAAACAACGTGGTCCCTTTATATAACGTCCGAGACAGAGGAAACACCATCAACAGTGTCCTATGTTAATACTTCATACGAAATGCGTAGAAGTTGGTGATTTAGCACTCTTGTACTACCAAATTTGGTAAAAATATTCAACTGTTCCAAGCACACCTTCTTTTCCGGCTTTCTGATCGTCGTGTTATCTATTCATCCCATTACCAGCCACTCTGAATAAAAATTCCCACAATGTTTACTATCATGCATTAGAAATTAGTCACAATTCGTTCTGCTGTCGAATAAAATGTGGATGAATCGACCGATTTGGTCTGCTGTGCAGTAGTTGAAAGCTGCAGAAACGTATAACAATATTGTATGAAAATTAGACAGAAGTCTTAACATTTATTATTGTTCTGCGTTCATCAAAAAATTGCTGCCACTATGATTCGCCACATTATCAGAATTTCAAAAATTTCTTTTTCAACATAACCCCTCTTTTTTTAACTGCTTTACGTCTCTCAACAGCGAGGTCTTTAGAGACGGGAAAGGATGGGGGAAGGAATGGAAAGGAATTCGGCCATGGCCTTTTTAAGGAAGCATCCCGGCATTTGCGTGGAGTGATTTGGGAAACCATGGAAAACCCAAATCTGGATGCCCGGACGGGGATTCGAACCGCCGCGCCGTCCACCCGAATGCGAGGCCAGAACACTATCCGTTACACCACCACGCTCGGTACCCCTCTTGAGACTACTAGATTTATTCCAGTGATGTTCAAAAGCCATTATTATGTTGTTCATGGAGCGATTTCCTGTTGGGTATGAATAAGACCTCCTACATCTATGTTTCAGTTCAACAGATTTTTAGATGCCTCTCGTTCAACTTAGTCACAATTCGTTCTGCTGTCGAATAAAATGTGGATGAAATTGCAACTATTAATGCACTCTGTAAAACAGTATACTGGTAAAAGTATTCAGCATGTATAAGACAGTCGTATGAATGACATTCAATGTTTTATATTCGTGTCGAGAAACGATTTCCGCAGAAGAATGGAAAAAAACAAATTGCAGAAAATCTCCAACTAAACATTTGAGTTTTCAAAAAATTCATACCTGTAAAGCCTAAAACAATGACATAAATGTTGTAAACTTATCATTGAAGCCGTTCAACTGCAGGAGGGGTTCCAAAGTTTTTCTTGCCACTCGAACCTCTCCCAATCCGTAAAAAAGAAAAGTTCTCGCACCCTCTTTCCTCCTGCCACAATTTTATGATTAAAGAGGTATATGCCTACTTCTCATTACTTATAATGACATCTCAGTGGAAATTCCTCAGTATGTGATGTTCAGCTCCAAGTGGCGGTGAAGTGTCTCCATGTATCTCAATAGTTTATATTACGTCGATCTAAATCTAAGATCCATTGTGACAATACCACACATCGATCCCAACCTAAACTCCCAGCCAAAACAGTCAGGTCAGGTCTGCAAAGGAAATCTTTTATTTATTTATTTATTTAATGGCATTCGGCTACTGAGGCCAAAGAGCCAGCTCAATCTGATTCTTTCAATGTATTAGTTTGTCCAGAGTACATAGTTACCACTAAGTGTGATCAAAAGGACACTACAACACGGACACGACATTCACAAACACAACACTTAAACACCCATGCCTGCGGCCGGACTCGAACCGGCGCCATCGGCACGCGGAGCTGGCATCTAGCCCCGATGCTAACGATGCCGGCGCAAAGGAAATCTAAACATCTACATCAGTGATGTCAAAGATACGGTTCACGATCGCAATGTGACACAGAAAGAAGAATCATGTTTTTTTTAGAGCTTTTAGACTTCACTCGATTACTCTACGGAAGTTTTAAAATGCGCACACTACATTTATCTAAATTTAATATACGGCCCTCTGCAAAATTGAGTTTGACATCTATGATCTACATCATACAGTCTAGTCTCACGTACCTTAATAGTTTGTGTTGGAAAGCCTTTAATCTAATATCGACTGTGATATGACGACGCCTTAGTCACAAACAAATTTCGAATCAAACAACTAAACCAGGTCCTGAAAGAGAATATGGATCACTTCATTTTCCACTTCAATTCCACTGGCGTGTAATGTTTTGTATTGGGATGACTTTAATCTAACATCCAACTGTGGCAAGACTAATCAGTGATCGCAACCAGTAGTACCAGTCAAAACAGTTAAACAAGCGTTTCGCCTTCCACCTTGATCTTGATCGGACCGCCCGATTCGTCGAGGAAGCTAGCGCGCGACAGTCTGCGCACGCGCCGAATATTGTTAGCGCGAGAAAGAAACCTCCCAGGATGCGAGCAATGGCCTCTACCGGCAACAAGCGGGCACGTGGCACTCAGATAGTGGCGGGGAATCAGTGTGCAGACATCGGACGGTATTTTTAACGTTCGGTACTCGGGTTGACTGACTTGCCGAGGCGGCCTCCGAAATAGCCGTCGCACCCTCCCACCGACTGCTCAAGAACCTTCTGCAATCTGCGACGGCCTTGTCGACAAACAGCAGCCGGAGCAGGTAGCTTGCTGGCAAGTGCATCCTGAGTTCTCCTCATGAAGAAATGGTTCGTGCACAGTAACAGGTTCATAATTTTTTTATATCCGAGCAGTAGCAGGGTCTATACAGAGGTCCTCATAGGGCTGAGATCGTTGATGATTACTTTGTTGGATCACAGCTTCGAGTATTATATTAATCTTGTGGTATTTTCACTTTATATCCCTGCAATATCTGTTTAAATTAAAATGTTTATCTATTCAAAGGTAGTACAAAACAATAAATTTATTTACTGTTATTTTTCAACAGTGTCTCCTTTTAATGTGTTGCGACAGATTACCAATAACTTATATATTCCTGTGTTGGTGAATACGCCAATTTGCTTTCTTTGAGATGTTACGATGGACGAAGCGTTCTTTAATAATAAGAAAAATGGAACCAATGTCGCAAGAAAACACGAGTGAAACAATAACGATTGAAGACAGACTTGTTACGCGACAACTCACTACAATACATGGAAGAAAAATCGGATTAGTTTCTTCAATAGTTTGTTGTTTGGTGAGCATGTTAAGGATCTCTCTATCCCAGCTATGTAAAGGCGAAAATTTTGAATGTGTAGAGAAGGCCTGCGTATAACACCGCTCATGATGGTATTTTCCTTATCGGCTGTAATATATGGTGACGATAACGTAAAGAGATTTCAGTTCTACCTTCCTCTTTTAAATATTAACTTTTATTTTGATTATAGATGTTCTGCGAGAACGCGGTTCGTTCCGTTCGCCGTGTCTGAATGCCTTACTGTTTCTTCACAAACAATTTTTTGTGTCTTTCAGAAACTTTAGACGCTTTAAACCTTTCCTTTCTAAGAAATTTGATCATACTGCATTGTTCCACACTTTGATGCACTAACTAATAACACTGCAAGCTGATAGCTGTTACTAGGTACCAAGTACTGTTACAATTTTAGAATTTGTTACTTATTTCAGGCGCTGAGCTCATTTTATGATTAATTTCGAATGTCCCTGGTGTAAATGGTTGTGAAGGAAACGTAACAAATTACTGAAACACAAACTATTCGTTTCGTGATGTTAGCTATCAATTGATAAATGAGTATATTTTAGAGTTATGCAGTCCACAAACATTTAACTGATTTTATTTTAGACATGATTGATGTAATCTTCATCTATGTATCAGCCAATGTATCTAGACCTCAACATCAACCATGATCTGCCAACACAGTTGAGCAAATCGGAATATTTGACGCTGTGTTGAGCCAGTAGTGTCATGATAGGTATTGTCGCGTTGGCGATTTACTGGGCCGTAAGAGCTTGTGACCAAAAAAAAACAAAAAAACGTAGGCACTCATTTTTACAAATTATTTACAGATCTGTTCTTTTTCTGCTAGTTTCTATTGGTTAGATTATTCGTCCCGCTCACTGAAACATAATCAGTTGAAGACCGTGAGGGTATCCGAATACTGTGATACAGGACTAGAATAGTCGGAGAATTCGAGTCTCTTCCATGTAGCGGCACTCGCTGAACGAATGTAAGATGGAGTTACTTTGAATTCAATACAGGTTATTCTAAATTCTTCTGTTTCAACTATAATATAAAAACTAGTCCCATTATGTAACCGTCCGACTGTGTACCTACCAAAACAGAACGACAAAAATCAAGTTGTGAGATGTTCATTTAATAACAGCGCACCATAAATAAAATTCTTAGATGGATTTGACTGACAAAAGATTTAAAAAAAAAACGGAATTATGTACTTATGAGATTCGTTTTTGACCTTAAGTTCAACGAAAAATAGAAATATGGTCTGAAATTTTCTCTACCTCCATTATTGTTGGTAAAAATCTTTCCATATCTTGTACCGCATGTGGATACTGAAAGGGATCAAAACAAATGTGATATTTTTTAGATCTCAATCTATCTAATTAATTAGTGATTTGATTCATGGATTTCGGAATATCCTCTTTTTCTTATTGTTAATTAAAGATGCTATTAAGGTTACAAATTCAGGAACTGGAGCAGTTTCGTTGTGAAATTTTTACTGGAGATGTGAAAAGCTGTAAACACTAGTATTAGGAGCTACTATAGAGCTATTATGTTGTTTGTCAGATAGCACTAATATTCTCTCGTACAGGTGAAAGCTACTTTTTATCTGCTGTGTTTAAATGAAGTGACCTTCTAATGTAAAAACTGATTTATCAACACATTCTAGACAAAAAATATCTATGTAACTCTTCTCCTGTAATTTCCTCTGTCACTCACCCATCTCTACTAAATCCGTCAATTAATTTTAAAATTGTTTACGTTTATGTTTTTATAATTACTTTTCACAACCTGTCCTCGGAAAGACAGCCTTCTTTCCCGCTCATTAGTAATGTTTTCGTCATCCCCACCACTACCGACAGTCTGGTTACCCCCTCCACCAACAAGCAGCCACCTAGGCTCATTCAAGCGAGGAACTGGGCCATAGTCTCGCTCCTTTGGCTTGCCTCAACACTCAATTAGTCTCACATAGTTAAGGAATCACCAAGGATATTGTGTGCTTACGTTCATCTTACTCCTTGTCATTGCATCTTTCTACCTATCGTAAGTGGTAGATTAGTTTTTTGTTCTTAATTGAATTGCTGTTTATTCTTTATGTTCAGATGATTATGTAAAAGGTTGTATCGATTTTAAACTTGCAGCAAGAAGAACATAAATTTCATTCTGTCGTACATTTCATTCACTATAACACAGAACATGATTAATTTCGGGACGCCATTATTCATAATGCGCTTTTAAAAAAAATTTTCTCCTATGGACAAGTTAAAACATCGACGCTTAGGGAGTGAGCTGGCTGTAGATGATATCAACTAGAATGTAAAATAATTTATTTTATGTAAATATTTGTTACTGTTACATAATGTATTCTGAGCTTTCTTTAGTAAACATGTTCTTATTCCACTCTTGATTATCTTTATCTTCTTGATCTTGGCTGCAGTATCATTTCTTCTCCTTTTTTTCGGGCTTGGCACCTTTTCGACGTCATTAGAGACAGGAGGGGATTTTGGACAAGGAATGGGAAAGAATTCATCCATGTTTGTTTTGAAGGAATCATCGCGGCATTACCTGACGTGATTTTGTGAAATTATAGGAAACCGAAATCTGGTTGGCCAGACGGGATCTAAATCAGCGTCACTAATTCAAAAGTGACTGGATTCATTCTTTTTCGTTCTTAGTTCTCATTACTTCAAATGCTTACTACTTTCATGTAAATTATTTATGAATGTATTATTTACATACATGTATGTATGATTGTGTATTGATTATCCAATAAATTATATTAAAAAATATTTATTAAAATATAACGAGGCCTATGGCTCTTATAACTGGAATTGGCTCTTTACCTTCTAAATTTTGCTGACCACTGCTCTAGAATAACTGGGGTAGTTGATAGTACGTCAATGAACAAAATATCTGAAATTATACTAAATGAAATACATCGTTGTGTATGGTGAAATCTCAGATTTTACAATTCAGAGTGTATAGAGACGAATGGAGTCCTAAGAGACTACACAGCCATCAATGTCCCGTGACTTGCTCGGAAAGCATCTGAGTCTGGCGCCGTACGGCATTGTGGTATCAGGTATTGTACTCTAAGCGAAAGATTTATCTGTATCTTTAAAGAACGCCGGCGTATTAATGGATACCGCAGCCCAACTAGCCGGGTCCCAAGATAGGTCCAGATCTCCTGGAGGAATGAGGAAGTGAGACGAAATGTCGGCGAGGTCAACGGGCAGTCACAACAGGGAATGCAGGGAGCGATCACCTGCGACAGTTCAATGGACACGGGGCGCCAAATATGCGGGCAGTCGTGGCTCCAACTGTGCTGACTCAAATCACACCTTACTTCTCCTTAACCGTGCTCAGAAGGTGGTTTGTATCAATAACACACATCAGTCGGTAACCTTTTATTATTAGTAGTAGGAATATTAGGCTCATCAATAGTTCGACTATTAAGACAGGAATGGGCCAGTTGACAACGAACGATAAAGAAATTGGCAACTAAATTATGATTCTGCCCTGGTTTTCGCCTTAGTGTTTAAGTGAAATCTGGATGGCTAGAACGGAAATCGAAGCATGTATCTCCTGAGTATATGGCAGCATTATCTCCGACCACCCGCCAGTAATGCAAATGTGTATCGGGTGATGGAGAGAACACGGCCAATTAAACTAACCACCAATAGCAAACAGCTGAGTTAACGAATCAGTAGTATATATCGGGTTAGGTTTGATACTGGCGCAAACTGAATCTGAAAATGAAAACGAGTGATTGTTTTGAAGTTGAAAACTAGTTTCTAATAAATTCTGACTGCACTGCTAAAAATGAGAATTTTTACAATGTCTTAAAGCAAATGTGAAAGGCATAAGGCAAATATCATTCTCTGTACTTTTTTTGACTCTCAAACAAAATTGAACAAGTATTCATATACTCAACGTAGCCATTTACACACCTTTAGTGATTATTCTTCAACTCCTGCGCATCAGTGAATCTCAAAGGTAGTACAGTTCCAAAAACGCGCCTAATACAAAAAAAAAATTATGTGGCCTTCGGTCTTTGCGACCATCAACACTTAATTAAAACCACCTATGTCCGAAGCTGGACTTGAACCGGCGGACCTTGCAGTGCGAAGCCAGCGTGCCAGCCCCTACACTGCCAGAGCCAGCCTAGTCCGAGTTGAGTTTCGCGTAGATAGTGTTCCGTACTCTGATGACCTTGAGAATGTAGTCACGTTTACTGATACAGCAATCACTATAGCAAAAATCGGTTCCTGGCATGTTTTCAGGTTAGACTCTCTTAACGCCGCAGTGGGTTGACGCTTGAACCCAGAGTCCAATCGTTCAGTTCCAATCACATTTATTACCTTACTAGCAGAGTGTGTTTCGACATATAATCTTTAAAACAATTTTTAAATTTTAAGTTCGAATTTCTCTGACAGAAATCATCTAATCAGAAGTTTGGCCGATATCACTACCGTTTTCGAGATTTTGTAAAAAAAAAAAAAATAATAAAAACTGAATTGTTACACGTGTAAATTTTGCTTAAATGCGGGGGGCGGGAGGGGGGAAGGATTAAGGGAGAGGTGGGTTGGGTTTTAGCAAACCAGTACTTTTTCTTTCTTTTAAAAAATATGTTTCCAAAATTCTATCGAAATCGAATAAAAACTGTCGATTTATATAAAAAAAAAAACATTTCCAAGAATTAAGGAGGGTAAAGGCGAAGAGCGTTTTTTAAAAACCTGTTGTTTACAGTATTTTTCGCTTTGTTTTAAGGTATACATTTACAAATTTTCATCAAGATCGGACAAATACTGTGGGTTTATGTGTCGTCACGTCAACTTTAAAACAATTTTTAAATTTCAGATCCGAAATTCCCGGTCAATAATTGTACGACCAAAACCGGTCCAACGCCAATAAACAGTAAATTTTTTTGGCTTTCAAAATATTATCAACCACTTTGACCGATTTCCCTACGATTTTCGAGATATTTGTAAAATACTGGACCGTTAGGTAACAGACGTGTAAATTTAATGGGGATGAAGGTGGAGAGAGGGTGGGTTATTAAATACCAAATTTATACCTTTTTTTCCTTTATTTTAAAATAAGCGTGTCAAAAGTTTTATAGAGATCGGGTAAAAACTGTGGGTTTGTATAAAGAACATTCAAATATGTAGACATTCATATTTATATATTATCCGGTCGTTTATACCTATCAACTCATTAGTAGGCAATTCAATCTGAAGTAAGAGCACATTCAGTAAAATAGTACACATGTCACTAAGTAACTGTAGAATAAAACTTTCTTCGCAACTTAAGCCTATATTAAATGTAGAAATTTTTTGTATTCGTTTTCAAAATACGTTACATATTGCATACGAATTTCAAGTTCATACGTAACAGCGTTTATGAGATAGAACAGATAAAAATGTCTACAATTATTGACGGCTAGCCAAGTCTCCCCCCCCCCCCCCCCCCAGTGGAGAAAATTGAAAAAATATCATAGCCCTGTACTTGAACTCTAAACAATAGTACCCCTTACACGCCTCTTCCTTTCGCATACGGAACTCTAAAAATTAATATTGCCATACGAAATTGTTTTTGTTTTTACTGATTGCATAATATTTCAGCTTTAGTTTCCTTCTGACTGTTTTAGATGGATTGTCTTTTTTTTATTTATGGCTTTAGCCAAAGGCTAACACAGCCAATAAATTGGATACTATATACATCGTTTACACTGTGAAGGTTGGTAGTTGAGTCTTTTGTTCGGTTAATAAGCTATCCTGTCAGTCGTTCAAAGCAGTCTGTCTCCCGTCAGACAGAATTAGTTCTGAGACGCGAGACAATTAGCCCAGCAGCTAAAATAGCCGCCGTCTGATCGCAAAGTAATCAGGAAATAAAAGTTCATCAGGTAGTCGCTTTGTTTTTTACAAAACCCATTTAATTAAAGTAAATAAAAAGACCCTTCCGGTTTAAAGAGCAATACTTTATATTCTCACCAAATGGTTCCATTACAGTATTGGGCGTTCGAACTGTTCCGGATACTAATGATTTTTTACCCCACCAGCTGATGCTTCGCTGTCTTTCCAGTTTATATATTCTCACTAATGTGGAAATTCTCCGTCCTATTGAGATCTATTCTTACTTTTCTTCATAGTTGATTTCGCTGTGATCTTCGATGCGAATGCTTAGTTTTTGATGTATGTACTCAATCCTTATTCCATTTTGTGTTGAACGTCATTCGACTAATTTTAAAAACTTCATCTAAGTTTCCCTTTTCTACTGATCGACTATATTTCCATCTAGTGAGTCTAATGTTCTGTACAAATTCAAGATCATTTCTTCTCGGATCTCGCTCCACATTATCCTTCTTGTTGTTCCATAAAACAGTATCTTGTTTTTAGAATCGGTACGCCGTTCCAAGATAAGTAGGCAATTAACGTGCGATATTAGCAGTGTGATTTTACTTCGAATAGGGTATTTCCCTCTAAACTCCATGGACTGATGTAAACGGTAGATACTCTCAATCTATACTTCTGGGTAGGCGGACGTGTCTAGAGGTCATCTTCTTTTCTCCTAAATATTATCTGGCATGGAGCAAATTAGAACATTCCTAAATTTTTCTCATGCCAAACCTTCAAGCGACAATTTTCTTCCATAATAGTTTCAAAACTGGACTTAAGAAAAACTTTAAATCGCTTCCATCCTTCAAAAGAATGCTACATTCGCCATTTTCAAAAATGCTTCGTGCAGTGCGAGTATCAGATTATACAGTGTTAAAGCGATGTATCAAGCCATTTAGTGTTTTCCTTCTTGTAATCACTTGACATAATTACATAAATCGTATTTTTGTCTCAACAAATTGAAATGGTTTTCCCTCGTTGCAGGGAGCTTTGGATTGATTTCGGCAGTTTGTTTCAGGTAGTGGACTCGCAGTGGATTCTTAAAGGAATTTCCGCAAAATACATACATCTTAGTGGTTATTGATAGGTTTCTCTAACTTCTACGATAATAACTTAAGCAATCAAAATTTATGAAGAGTCGTTACTGAGATTTTTTGCAGCCTGCAGTTGTGAACTGTAGAATAATCAATATGAACGTTATTTTTTTAGGTATTTGTCTTTTACATTCTTTTTGTATACATACGGCAGGTACGCGAGGCCCAGGACGCCATGATCAGTGTAATGGCGCCACTCTGGAAAAATGTTTGACAGCAAATAATGATGTAAATAAAGTAGTAGTGTAATGTAATAGTAACGTAAACTCTACTTTAAATCGAAATGACGACTAATTATTTGTATAAAAAACACATTATTAGTAATGAGCTTATAAATGTAATATTTCCCTCAAGAAATATGTAGTTTCACGAAAACTATGTTATCACGCCATCTATAAACAGATTTTGGTATCTCACATCATTCTCCTCAATTAGAAAATGTAATGGATGTTTATTTCCTTAATTCATCTTATTAAACGTATATAAGAAAGTTTTAACTATAAAAGAATAACAGGAACATGGCTTATAAAGATCTCCATAATATATGGTTGTCTGACGTCAATTCTGCACGTCGGATGGTGCAATATCTCTATTCGTTGCAGTCAAAGCAAAAGCAGAAGATAAAAAATCGGAGTTACGACCCTGAGGCCCAAGAAAATTTACTGCCCGTTCGTTTATGTTATTAGAAACTGTCAACTTGATTTATATTTTCCAGTGGATGGTCGTATAACTATCTTCGCCAGGAAACCCTCATACGTTTTCTCTAACTTCTCTCAAAAGGAATTTGAATAAGTATCATACTCGTTAAATTTACGAGAGAGATTTGAAAAGATTCCGGTTTCGACTAGAGTAAACTAGATTTGTTATTCTACGCATTAACAATACATTAATCTACAGAATGTTGTGAGATACCGAAATTTATTTGTAGAATGGTGTGATAACAACATTTTCGTCAAAATACATCCTTCTCAACAGATATTATAGGTTATGTCACTAAACAGCAGTTGATCGGCTAAATATACATTGAGTAATAATTACAATAGATTTCTAGTTCGATTTTATTTTTCATCATTATCATTCTCTGTTGAATGTACTACGTTGTCGGTATTTGTTTTTCAATATATTCGCTAATGCTGAATCCTATATTAGTTACTTTTTTCACTCTATTTCATCTGTTTACTAATATTCTCTTCAATGTAAGATGACCTGTATATTGAATCTTTTTGAACTTTCACTGCATTATATTTTAACGCTGTACGTGTTTTGGTTTCAGTAACTATCTTCTGTTTTCATGATGTTTGACGCGTAACGTAGATTTTATTTTTAATGAAATTTGTTGCTTTTTTAATAGTATTAACGTAAACTAAATCCGTGCCTTCGACATATAAAGACGGCAGTAAAAATCCCTAATAGAAAGTTGTGATACATATTATTAGAATGACACATATTCAGAAAGTGCGAAGCATCATGCAGACAGGAAATGACAACAAACAAAACACTTCAACACAGCAAAGTAAACATATACAATATACTGTCACCTTTCAATACGGTTCACTGAAAACTCATACGACTTGTACACGCTTCATTATAACAGGGGGAAAAAAAAGAATAACGTGTAAGTCGTTAAAAAAAAAAAAAACTTAGTACACTATAATTTTACAATAGAAAACAGATTGACCATGTAAAATGTAAACACATCAAAGTAAAGGAAACTCTGTTAATACTACTTCGAAGTGAAATCCGATCTGACAATGAAGACGAACGAAAAAGCAGCTGTGTTGAGACATATCGTTCTAAAATGCATGTATTATTATTATGCGAATGACGAAAATAAAAGGAAAATCCCTTAAGACAATATGAAAATAAATAAGGTAATGGTATGTGAGCGCTAACACTCTGGCTTCGCATTCGGGAGGACGCGGGTTCAACCCCCTTCCGGGTATCCAGATTTGGATTTTCCGTGTTTTCCCCAACTCACTCCAGCGGAATGCCAGGATGGTTTCTTGAAGAAGACATTGGTCGAATTCTTTCCCGTTTCTTCTTTTCCTCAGTCCTACCCCGCCTCTAATGACATCGACATCGACGAAGCGTAAAGCCATAAAAAAAAAAACAAGATTGATGGCCGGAAGGCAGCGACGATAAAAAAAAAACCATTCGAACACAATTACACAATATTTCGAAAGGCCTCTTAGTGGAGTAGGAGAGTAAAGAATCGCATGACAAGGCCGAATCTTAACACGTTAACAGTTTAACGTTTTATGTGTTCCGAACCGATGCCTTTTGTAAAGAATTTCTTTGATGCAAACATTGCTGGTTGGTATAATCTATATGATATATATGGTCGTGATATATCATTGAGACTATTATCGAATAAATGTTTATAGAACACGTTCATGCACTGTATGACATTGAAAACATCACATTTTTTCACAATTCTGGATCTGCTAAGTTTAAGATCTAACTGGTGGAATGTTTTTAAGAGTATAAGATATGATGGTTTATCAGTGATTAATAATTGATACTATTAACTCTGAAGTCTTATACAAAAACAAAAAAACAAAAATTTGAGGAAAAATTACTGATTTATTAACATAACATGATATTTATGAGAAGAGACTGAGATTATACTGGTTCAGTAAACTTACAGAAATGCTGGGCATAGAAAAAATATTTCAGTTGCAAATAGGAAAGTCAAAATTGTCACCTGCAAATGATCTTCTGAAACAGATCTAAAAATTGCAAGCATAATACGGGTTGACTACTCCATCTGAACAATTTAAGCCGTATGTACTAAAGAGATGTCTACTCCACACCGAAGAAATTTGGAAAGAGAATTTCAGTTCATTCAATTTATACTAATATCATTAATCGCATTACTAACTGCTTATTCTTGTAAAAAAAATAAAAAATTGTCCCATCCAAATTTTTTTTTTTTTTTTTTTTTTTTTTTTGCATTCGGTCTTGTTAGCCATTCAGCCAGCTCGATGTGTTTGTTTCTATTGCAATGTACAGATTTCTCATAAGTATTATTATTTTCTCTAATGTGTAAGGACAACACAAGACGAACACAACACTTAATTAAAACCACCCATGCCCTAGGCCGGACTCGAACCGGCGACCCCTGCAACGAGAAGCAAGCACGCTACCCCTACGCTGCCGGGGTCGGCGTCCCATCCAAAACACTGAGAACCCTTAGGATGGACTGGACTTGGAAGAAATTGGCATTGAAACAAACGTGGTGTGTTCAGCACAACGCTGTGGCTACATTAACTTCTCCCCGCCTCTTTAACCTAGCCCCATTAGACGTTTCCTCCAAGCTACGATTACACTGGGCCCGATGTTCAGCCGTGACAATATTTCACCTCCGCGAATAAACACTTTGTAGCACAAGCTCTTGGACTGTTTACTTAGGCACCCATTAAGTGCGAACATTAAGCGCCTGCAAAGCCAGCCAAAGGCTACAGCCGTCGCCCCGTAGTAAAGAATCTCTCCGAGCGGAGGCTTCCGCGTAGCAGATCTTTGTCTGCAGAGCCTGCCTCAAGTCGTTCCGGGTCGCCACCTGGACAGCGCCGCAGCCGCCGATATTTTTAAAAGTCTTATTTCTCGCCGACCTGGTTCGGATTCGCGAGACCCCTCCCACGCAGCGGCACGCAGCCGCCGGTCACGTGACTGGAACGGGGGCCTTCGTCAGACTGCCTACAACATGCAACATTCCTGAATTCTAGTCTCACTTATTTCTCTCCCTTCCTCGGCATTGATTGAAATTGGCATGTGGTCCTAGCAGATCTGATCGGAAAGAAGAAGGAGATAGAAAAATGGGGAGATTTTTCTTCTCTCACCAATATACACCCTTGAACACACCTACCAAACTTTTCACTCTCCTCTTGCCTTCCAATGAATCCCGTTTCAGTTCTTTTATGATATCAGTTTTTGGCTGAGTTTGCAGTAATGTCCAGAGACAAGTCCTTCTTTGCACCCCTGCAACTTCTGTATGTGATATCCAAAATATGGATCCCAAAGTACACCACCATATCTAAGCTATTGTATGATCAAAGTTTTGTGACCCAGTTCCCTCATTTCACTGGTACATCCCGTCATCATCCCCTTAAATAAACGAAGGATTTTGAAATCTTTTCCTACTTCTCATCCCATTTGTCTCATCCAGTTGAGTTTATTGTCAAATGTATGGCATAGTATTTATATTTTCAGTCGTTTTAGCTCCGGATAAAAAAAAAAATTGTTAGATTGCGACAAACCAATCAAGATACTGGCGACCGAAAAACAAAACACTGCTAAGGGAGCGTGCATAAACTACGTAGCTCCATTTTGGCCTCCTGTGACCCCCCCCCCCCCCCCAAATAGCACCTAGCTTTTTTCCCTTCTGATTTCAGAAGACGTTTTGCACTATTTTCTTTTGTCAGACTATTGTAAATTACATACGGAAATAATTAACTGAGGGAAGTAAATATTCACATGCTGTTGTGAGTTTTGTTCCTCATTTTAACGTTGAAAAATGTTATGAAAGGAAAGCTACGTGGTCTGGCTCGTAACCCCCCTCCCCCCACGTAGCCTTCCAGCCAACTCTTCCCCCCCCCCCCCTGGACCGACCCACGTAGTTTGTGCACAGTTCCTAACGAGATGGAACCACATAAAGTCAATCAATAATGTTTTACTTTTTTTATAGACAGCCATAGTGACAATCTGTAAGTTCCCTGTAATTTCGTCTCTGACAAAGAAACCGTGAGCGTGGCATTGGAGGGTTAATAAATTTGGTTCGTGTGTGTTTCTACTGCTTAGTTATTTTCACTCTGTAACGTCCTCTGCCTCGTTACTGAACAGACAGCAGCTATGCGAACCGTGACCGACTTGTCTAAAATTAATCCTCTCCGTCGTACGCGGAAGATAGAGCAGGATGATGAAGAATTTCTCACCACGAATAGTTAGGTATCTTTCATTCCATACTGTGAAAAAGCATACAGCGCACTTATTTCATAATCACACAGACTTTGAGATGGTACCTCCACAATGTGTCTCTGTTAAAGATATAATTCAATCATCAGAGCTTCTATATTGGTATCTTCTTCGGAATAAAAATTTTGAAAACTAATTTTACTATTCCTCTTAAATTATTTTCCGAGGACCGCGGTGTTCTTATGAGAGATAAAGGTACTTTACCAACTAGAAATGAACAGACCAAAAAATTTGAAATTCATTCTGAGGGTATTATGAAGGAAATAAGAAAGCTGAAAAAACATAAAGGGGCTGGTGTAGATAATATTACTACATATATCATAAAGATAGCCGGATGTGACATTGTACTGTACCTTATCTTGAAATATTATTTAAATTGTGTCTGGATACTTGCTGCTTACCACAGGACTGGAAAAGTGCGATAGTAGTGCCGGTACATAAAGTCGAAAATTATAGGCTGATCAGTTTGACATCAGTGGTAGTTAAATTAATGGAGAGATTGATGAGCAAACACATCAGATATATTTGTGAGGAGCGTAAGTGGTATTGAAGTAGGCAACATGGCTTTAGGCAAGGATATTCGTGCGATTCCCAGTTGGTGGAATATATGAACGATTGATTATAAGTGAATTCTCTGCCGCCTTGGGATGAAAGCTCTTTCTAACATACATTTTAGTATTGTATAGGAATGTTTAAAGTTCTTGGCACCGTGTTTTATGTTGTAGAAAATCATTCATTTTAATGTATTGTTCGATTTTTCAGATTTTCGAAGATGAGCAGGATGTATGATGTGTACGCAGGTTAAGGAAAATGGAATCAAGGGAGAAAACAATTCTATTAACCAGATTCGTTTACACCGAATTATACGCGTTGACAACTTAACAAATGATAGTTTAGAGACTATAGAACTAACTGCACAACGGAAAAAATGCATAATATCTTTCGAAACTAAATAAGTTAATTGCCACATACGTATATGAATGTGTTAACAACAACAATAAGATATTACAAGATACGCGATGGCTTGAATAGGCTCAACAGGTGCTTAGAGAAGAGATAATAATTAGCAGTGTGACGGGGGTTTTTGTGCAAGAACTCATTTAATTTACGCTTTAGTAAACTTAATTTTACATTTCAACCGTTTCCTCTAATGACAAGTTAACCAGTCCTCAACGTCTTATAAATATAAAATATCAGCTGAACCAGCGGCTTCTTTTCGAAGGCGCGGAACCACTGGCACACCGAGCGTGGTGGTGTAACGGATAGCGTTCTGGCCTCGCATTCGGGAGGACGGCGGTTCGAATCCCCGTCCGGGCATCCAGATTTGGGTTTTCCATGGTTTCCCCAAATCACTCCAGGTGAATGCCGGGATGCTTCCTTCAAAAGGCCATGGCCGAATTCCTTCCCATTCCTTGCCCCCATCCTTTCCCGTCTCTAAAAGACCACGTTGTTAAAAAGGGACGTTAAACTGTTAAAAAAAAAAAAAAAAACCACTGGCACAGCATAGAAAACAGTTAAAGAGTACAGTTTAACAGCCCTCACACCCAACCCTTTAATGAAATGTTATTTTAAGAATTATGTATAGCAAGCTCGCAGTTAATTAATTAGGGATTTGTATATTTTTCATTTAATTAACTGTGAATTTGTGTAAATGAACATTGTTTTATGGAGAGAAACTATGTACTGTAATATGTTCAAGGACAGTATTATGAATTAAACATTGATTAAAAGTTTCTAATTGTAAGTGTTGATGTGAGCCACGCTTTTTGGAGGACAATTCTCAACTGTTAGGACTGGCTGACATTGATAGTTTTGTGTGTAAATATCTTTAATTTTCATTTCCGTATGTTTAAAGATGATTGTGAATGATTTTTTATTAATTATGATTGTTTTTGTATGGATTTAATTGTTATTGTATGGATTTAATTGTTAAATAATTGTTAGAATTCGATAAACATCGATAGGAACTCTTTGAAATTTTCTGGAGGTTTCTAAAGTGTCTGTTTAAGCGCGCAGAGATGGCGAGCAGAGAGAATTGTCAATCAGTTGTGTGAGTATCGCTGGAACATTTGTGTATTTTTTGTACTTAGTATCTTTGGAACGAGTCGATGCCTTGTTGTGTGTTATTATAGGGAGCACGGGAAAATAAGCATAACTGGAAAGTGATTTTTCGGAGTTGTTATTTCATGCAACCGAAAGCTTTTCAACAGGCTGGAATATTTTAACAATTTGGTTACTGAGAGAGACTGCTTAGAAACCATCCAGTAAGGTGTTCAACTGCACAAAGATTGCTTTCGCATTTCCAAAATACAACCAAAATTCTTAGTACCATGGTTGTTAAAAAGCAATTGCTTAGCAAAGCAAACTAATTGTAAAATACTGATTTGTATATCGGAAACGACAGCCCCAAACGCCGAAATACGATCACTCCCCAGATTTCTGCAATTTGGTTTTTCTGATCTCCTCGCCATACAGACATTACCAGCAACGATGCATCAGAGATAACAAACGATTCGATGGTTCAGGTCGAGTTTACTTCTGTCAACCAGTCTGTAATCCGTGATTACGAGGTTTCAGAAAATACACAGTTGCTCATGTACAGTTTTACACCAGGTTCCATAATAAATATTAATTTCGTGCAACACTTGTTAGTCTGTATTCTTAGAGAAGATACTCCAACTGCGTCGAGATTATCAGTGAAGGACGGTTTCTGATACTGAGCCTCAGGGAATTCATTCTATAAAATTCTTTTTCTGTCTTCTAAATATGTCGTTTGACGGGCTGTTATTATCGTGAACAGAACTTGTCCTTGAAATAGAGGTGCTATCATGTTGATACTTAGCGGACCCTTAAACAAAACCATATGGAGAATTCAAGTGTAATTTACACGCTATCACTAACATAATTTTTAAGATATCATTATTTCTAAACTTTTATTTTCCAACGAGCCATTTATCTCCCTTGATAGCGAAGCGAAATCGATATATGAGTTATTATTTTAAAGATTAAGGTCTCCATTTTTTTGTATAAAGGTTAATAACACGCCAACGCAATTGAATTATATTTTATTCTTTGTGTCGTATGCATCTCACTCTTTTTCCACAGCATCATCAGCGACATCTGTTTGGTATTTGTACATTTAGTTAGTTACATTCCATTAAAAAAATTATACAATGTATGTAAGAAAAATTAATTTCAACCTAACTTTATATTGGTTTTTTTTAAACTAACTAAATATACAAATACCAAACAAATGTCGCTGATGATGTTCAGTAAATAGAGTGAAATGCGTACGACACAAAGGATAAAACAAAATTCAATTGCATTGGCATGTCATTAACCTTTATAAAAATTGATTAATTCGCCATTGAGGAATTGGCCCACAATATACAGTTATTAAGGTCTCCGGTTTGGTCACGTCATATTTTGAGAAAGGAATTTTTTGGAATGCGACCCTTAAAGAACAAAAGTATCAATATTTCTAAATTTATTATTTTTTTGCCATGAGACATTTATCTCCCTTGACTTGATACCTAACCGAAAACGATAAATGAGGTCTCGTTTTAAAGATTAAGGTCTCCACAGAGGTAACATCATAAGTAAATAAAGAAATTTTTCGGAATTTTTCCTTAAAGGGCAAAAGTAACAACTATCTAGGTCGCACGTATAAGACAATTTAGAGCCATGTCGCTAGACAGTAGTAGGACATATCACAGAGATATTAATAAACTGCTTTACTGGCGCCAACAACTACTGAGCTCGTTACTGATAGATAGCAACACCACATGAACTCGTCACTGATAGATAGCAACACCACATATCATAGAGATATCAATAAACTGTGTGTTTTTTGTTCAGTAAGTAACTTTCTGAATATTTTTTTTATTGAAAAATTTATGTTTTGCTATACAATTCTTATGCAAATATTTTATTCGTTAAATTTTCTCACAGGGCTATGATCGCAGCAACACATATAACAAAGATATGGGTATGCTGTTTGTATTTTGTTCACTTTAGTTGTATTCCGTTAAGATCAGTGACAGTTTGTCATACATATGTTTCATGCGTCCAAAGGTTTTCCTAATTATTTTGTAATATGTTGCAAGTATTTTGTTACCTACCTATTACATTAAAAAAAAATAAACAATAGCTAAAAATGAAGCGGTTCATTTATCCTATTACAAACCACCAACCTCACTATTCATAGTGTTTCATTTGTTAAATTTTCGCGCGAGTCATCTAATATTCACTATGTTATACATAGTGATTAAGGAATATGCTGATAATATTATGACCGGGATACTTCAGACATAACAATACTTCTTCGTTTCATTGATACTATAAGACATTTCATTAAAACATCGCTTCAGCTCCAAATAATTGATAAAAGTGTAGCTATCAGTCGGATTTCTGTAGAGAATCGGTCTACAGTTCAGTTTCAGCTACATAAATTTATTGCAGTGTTCTTCAAGAGATGATATTTTCACAAAACCCAACGGTTCGAAAATGTCTAATTCTAAAACCAAATCCTATTCTGTTAGTTAAGTAACTGGTTTTTATATTTAAGTGCTTCGGCGTTGATGTTGTCAGATGTATTAGATACTCTGAGACCGAACAATTCGAGGACAAAGCAACAGCATGTGTCAAGAGAAGAGGCTAGCAAATGAACCAAGAAAATCTGGAACAAAGACAAATGGCCTTAGCTTGTCCTGACAAATGACACGCCAACAGAGAAAAGTGGAGTAGAAAGTTCTAGAAGTTTGCCAGTCTTAGAGTTTGAGAACGCTTGTGTCAGCATATATTACTTTCTATACTGAATTAATTTACACTTGTTCAGCCACTCATGGTATTTTGAACGATTGGATACTACGTTCTTAACGTTAATACTACCTCATGTGATACGCGTTGTAATCGAAACTACTGAATGTTCCATTTTTTTTTCAGAAATACGCCTATGGATAAAGTTTTGCCAGTGCGTATATTAATTAAATCACTATAATCTGCCGTTTTTTATTTTTTATTTGATAGTTCTTCAAGCATTAAAGTGTTTGTTATTTTTTCAGTCCACTATATTCTCAATATCATCGCCCACATCTCAAACTCACCTGCCTGCTTGGTACTCAATTTTGTCTGCTTATGATACGGTCCTTCCATCTTTGTCACAGCTTTTTTTGTAAACACTATCCTTCTTCGTATTATTTTAGGCCACCTTTCGATATCCTGCTGGTAGAATTTTATGAGGCAGAGACTCAGCGCGGTCAGTTAGCATAATCTTGCTAATCTCAAAATCAAACTTTCGTTTTCAGCCCTCTACGTTGCAGTAGCTCAAAACATATTCAGCGTAAGAATAGAGATGGTAGCCAACATTTACCATAGCAGAGGGTTAGGTGATACAGAAACAAAAAATACAAACATAAATGTATAAAACTTATGTCCAAAGTCCATATTCAGCAGGACGTATGGTTACAAGCCTATATCTATGTAGTGACTGAAGTTGGATTCTAGAGACTGGTTAGTAAGTTGTAGGGGTATTAGAGTTTTCTACGAGAACTCATGTTGTCAGCGATGCATGTATTCGTAGGTGAAAAAAATGCCCCAATAAAAATGATGATTACATGGAAATGTAGTGTAACGTATGTAGTAACATTTCATAATAAAGATACTTACAATACCGATGCATGTATCACCATGTATAGGCGTATGAAGCGAAATTTCTACGGTTCATACATACCTATTTTTGGGTATGTTTTGGACCATTAGCGTCAAAACAAATCAATTGTGGTGGTGATAATCGAATTCCACGACTATTTCTTTTGGAATTCTATTGGATTTCCAGATTCTGTCATTGTAAAATCTGAAACGCCGGAAAATAATTTTTTTTGTTGTTAATAACTAGCTTCTAAACTCGTCAGTAATACCAAGTTAAACATAGATTTTTGGCTCATTATATAAATAATTTTTAAAAATTTAAATAATTCATTCACTCTGCTGTTAAGATGAATGCCAATATTTCTATACGAAAATGAAATCTTTTTCCATATCTGCATTAATACATTCACTGTATCACGATGTAAACGTGATTGCATTGTTATTTTCTTACTACGACAGCGATCAAAGAATATAATTAAACTATCTACAACGGACGGATATTAATAAACAAAAAGCAACTGAAAACATGGGTGTCTGTGTCAGTATGTAATAAAGACAATTCCCTTCTATGTAAATATTACATCTGACGTCGTCACGTGATTTTTCTTACTAACTTATGGTTCTACGCCTCGTCGACGTCAAGGTCACTAGAGGTGGGATGGGACTTGGGAGAAGGAACGGGAAGTAATTCGGCCATTGCCTTTTGAAGGAAGCATCCCAGAATTCGCCTGTAGTGATTTGGGGAAACCATGGAAAACCCAAATCTGGATGCCCCGACGGGCATTTGAACCAGCATCCTCCCAACCGCGAGGCCAGAGCGTTACCGTTCACCCACCACGCTGGGTTGCGTGATTTTCCAGTGAGTGTGAAAGCAATTTAAACTTTAATTTGTTTGATACAAGTTACGTATACTCATGAAACACATATATTCACACCCATACATACGTGCATAGAATACGCATCGCGTCACGTGAACTAACTCAAAACGATGCACTGTTTAACATGGGTTTAAGTGACAGCGGACACAATCGTAGCTGCTTGCATCAAAGTATCGTTAAGTGCGCATGCGAAGAACGATGCGGCACATGTGCACTTTTTACCCCATTAGAATCAATGTAAGCGATTGCAGACGCATTTCTGCGATGCGACGCGACGCGATGCGGCCCGCCGTAGTGAGCGCGGACCTTAACGCGTAAGGGCGCATCCATTAATTACATGAGTTGTTTTTTTCCTGAATTTTGGACCCCCTCTTCTCTGGTGAGATTTGGTGTGATCTGGTCGGACCCCCCCCCCCCCCCAACATGGCATGAGATTTGGACGGAACTCCTCCCCTCCCCCCGTGCTGATCTACCTCGTAGTTTTTTGAGACCTTTTTTTTATATCCGCTCTAAAGCTGTCATTCGCGTCTTTTATAGACCTTTTCGTTAGCTCTCCTGTCCATCAAGAATTTAAAAAACATCGCGTGAGATTTCCCTCGATCCCCATCCCCCTTGATGACATTTCGCAGGACCGCCCCCCCCCTCCCCTCCTTTTTCACCTTACGGAATTAATGGCCGCCCCTTAACGCCAGCAAATTTTTCCCTACCAAGGCTAAAGAAAAAGGGGAAAAAAGTCTTAAATTCATCATACTTAATTCCCCAATTTTGACTCCTCCGTTCAACCAACCGTGCTTTTTCTCATGATGAGCTTGTTAACTATTAAACAGGTTAGCGTGTATCCCTAGCTGACTCCTTTAGAGGGTTCTAGAGGAGTAGTAGAATGCAGTGGCGGATCCAGGATTTTGGTCGAGGGGGGGTGGGGCTTGAGTGGATTTTGGTTTGGGGGGAGGCTTGAGTGAATTTCGTATAGGGGAAGGACTTCAGTGAATTTCGTTTGGGGGGGGGGGGCCTTGAGTCGGGTAAGGGTAGGCTTTATAGTCATGCCACCCTTAAAAAATCAGTGGAGCTAAAAAAAAAGTCTCCAAATCTCAGAAATTACTTATGTCGGAGGTGGACCTATATACTTTTTTGGGGGACGGGACTTGAGCCCCCTAGCCCCCCTCCTAAATCCGCCACTGGTAGGATCTGTCTGCTAAGTGGTATTAAATTCCCCCCCTCCCCAACCATCATAATTTTGTTTTGCAGCTGCGGAACACGTCGGTAGCGTGGCTGGCGATCGGCAATCAGTGCAGTGGGCTGGTAGCCTCTCAGTCGTCGACCCGATGTGCTGTGCTGAGCGGGACTATGTTTAGCGCGACATGCGATGCTGACACCGGAGGCTAATATTGGCCGCCAGAAGGTCGCGAGCGCTGTCCATTCACAGGGAACATGCCCGATATGGCCTTCGTGGCGTTAACTCTGTCTTAAGTGGCGGGTTTATTATATTACTTACCACACGTTACACTCGTTGAAAAATCTAGTCAAAAATTTATGTAGGCACCTTCCAATCACCATATTTTCTTGCTCGGATGTATTCAGAAAATTAGACCAAGGAAATCTTGACATTTATACAAATATACAGCAATGATGGATACTGAAACGAACTGAAATTAATTATGAGAATTTCAACAGCCGTAAAGAAATAATAACCAATCTTCACCTCAAAGATTTAGATATACTGATTCATTGTACTTGAAAATCAGTTGGAAGAATGTTTCACATAGGAATTTCACCTTTTATCAGAACAATGATATGTAATTGCTCTTGTTATTCAAAACTAATGTTTGTTAGTTTGCTTGTCATACCGTAGATATTTTTGATTCTAACTTCTGCATAAGATCTGAAAATCTCTACCTTTTGGTCGAAGCTAAATTGCATTCCTTACCAGCGTTTGATAGAAATAGATTTGATAGAACAACGTATCTTCAGCTGAAAGGTTTGTTTTAGAAGTTTCAGTAACAAAAATTTCTGTCTAGCTAACACGAATAACAGAAATTTTTCCAGCCATGTCATGCTACCAAGGATTTTCTGGTAATTCATATATTCATATCTAGTTTCACCATGTTCCATCGATTCTTCTCGCGGTTTGTGTCTTCTTAATCATTTTTGCGGCTTCTACACTTTCTTGACTAATGATCTTTTCATGGGGCACACATAATTTGTTTTACACATCTTTCTAGTGTTTTAATGTTTTGATTCGATTACAGATTGTTTTATTTCTCATAAAGTTCAATTCCTCATCTGCTAATCTATGGCTACTTCTTTGAGGTTCGAGTCCATGTTATTGTATTACAAGTCTAAGAGAACAATTTTTAAAGTGTGTCTCACCATAGAAGTGAAATCAGGTTCCTATTATGCACCTGGATACCCCGTAGTATTAACAACAGCTTTTGAAGTGTCTATTTACGGTGTATAGTTTGTGTGGTTATCATATAGCTGACTAATACAACAAAAAATACATTTTTAATATCCCGTAATAAGAACGGGATGGTTGGAGAAATTTCGATGTTACTTGCATATCTCACATAAAATATATTTAAATATGCTTCCGACAACTTTTCGATCAAACAGATATTTAAAGACTGACTCCGAATGTTTTTGAGATGGCGGGGCACTACATTTTCATTTAAAATATCCGCTATAAGATGCTACAAAATGGAAATTTTGGGTGTGGCTAAAGCCTCGACATTTGCAGGTACTAAATTTCAGCATACCTCTGAATGTGTACGCGGTACCGAGCGTGGTGGGTGAGCGGTTAACGCTCTGGCCTCGCATTTGGGAGGACGCCGGTTCGAATCCCCGTCCGGGCATCCAGATTTGAGTTTTCCATTGTTTTCCCAAATCACTCCAGGCGAACGCCGGTAAGCTTCATTCAATAGGTCATGGCTGAATTCCTTCCCGTTCCTTGCCCCAGTCCCTTCCCGCCTCTAATAACCTCGACATCGACGAGGTGTAAAGCCATAATTAAAGAAAAAAAAGTAGGCGGTATGGCAACATTGTGATTCCTGATCATTATAACTTCAGAATTTCAACTTACCACAGTAAGTCATCACATATTTACTTCAGTGGATAATTGGTGATCAAGTGGTTCCTGGCTCTAACCCTATCACAACTGGAGCCTTTACTGACTATTAAAACCTTTTAAAAAACTCTAATTTTTATGTGATTCATATTTTACGTTAGCCTTACTGAACGAAAGCACGACAGCTTGGTACTCCGTCTCTGCCTTTAAACAACAAACGAATTTTTATATGATGATATAAAAGACAAAGTTAACTTAGGGCAGACATTTTTGTGATTTGCCAAAGAGTCGTAACTATGTCAAAGACTAAATTAATTTCTGTGACATGTTTTTCTTTGGTTATTCCTGCTTCATACGTTTAGAAATAGTAACTTATAGTTGATTAAGTGAAATCGTTGAATATGATAAATACATCGTTTCACTGTGATGTGAAATTCTGGATCCCAATATGGCTCTCACCAATCGCAGATTTTATGGAAAACAGTACAAGGGAAAAATAAGGAGAGAATAACAAGATTTAATAAAAAAAATGTTATAGTATAGTAACATCAAATTATTCTATAAGGTATTGGAAGTATTTATTATGGAGAGTGGCATGATAATTTAAGAACTAAATTTGTGTATAACATTAAGAAAATTACGAAAATTCTTTTTAATTATATATTTTCCTGTATCAGAATGTGAGTGTATTAGAATAAGTGTTTATGAGACGGTTGTTTGATACGTAACAAAATAATAAATAAACAATCGTGTCATCTAGCAGCTGCTGGAAGAGTTCCGTCATCTTGCATCAAGCAGACAGAAATCACACACAATATCTGATGATCATGAATCAGATATATCGAAATTCAGAACTCTTAACCCTTTACTCAACTATTATTATGTATATACACATATATAACTCTCACTAGAAAAGTTTCAATAGTTTCTCGTATTCTCACCTTACAGTTAGTTCAAGTGTCAGTTTGAAATAAAATATTATGATATTTTACTTAATAATAAATTTTATCTTAATGTTGTGTGTAACAGAATTCAAACTTGTTTAGATGTTATTCCGGCTGATAGCAATCGCTTACTCTGCATCTTATACTTTGAAATAAGAATTAGGTTCGAAAGAATCATAATGATTATCAGATAATAGGAAAGGGTTTCAAAACCTTTCATTGTTGGAGAGAGTGATAAGGGGATATACTAAAGAAGTAAGGTAACTGAGTTACAAAACTTTGGTCGAACCGTTCCTTGAATGTGGATGTGTAGTATTGAACCCCTCATTTTGGGTATTACACACAGGAGTTGGAGGGGGTGCAAAGAAGGACTGCTAGAGTTGTCTCTGGAAATTAGTGTAGAACACAATCAGTAACCGATGTAATAAAGGATCTGGTATGGGATTCATGGGAAGACTGGAGGAGAATGAAGAGAGTTATGGGACTGCTCAAGGCGTATATTGGTGATGAAAAGTGGAAAGATATTGGTGTAAGAATTAGCAGGAGTGCATGGAAGAGAAAAGATTATCATAACTAAAAGCTGACACTCGATTTCAGGCTCAAGGATGTGGGATGAATTTATTTCGAAAGTAAGGGGTCAGGTGTTGGAATAGGTTACCAAGAAAAATTATGAATAATTTACCAAAAACGCTGAAAGAATTTAAAGTTGAAATTTGTACAGGGTAAAAGTAGACGGGTGCACGAAAGGGGTAATGTGTGAATAAGGAAATTGCCACCGGAGCGTACGTTCCATCACAATTAAATTAAATCCACAACAAATATTTAATCAATTCAAAGAACTGTTCGTATCAAAAGAGAACTGAATACTGCACGCTGGAAGTTATCTACAGTTCCACACTAATTCTTTTTATTGTTATAATTATTATTTGTTGAGGCTTAGTCTCAACAGGATGATATAACTTACGGGATGGATGAAATTGAGGCTGGCATCGGAGTAAGGCACTAAAGATTATCAAGCTAGCATTTCACATCAACGATTACAAAAACACCTGAGGAACCTTGGTCTTCACGTTACCCACGATAGTGGTGGCATATTATAGCACCTTTCCTGGATCTACGCAAGAGATGTTAAATATAACCTCGTCCCACATTAAACCATGCGTTGGGCAGTTGAAGGTCGGACGCTGCCGAGACAGCAGTTTAATGTCCTGGCCGGTGCTTATTTTTGGCACCAACAGACCAGACGGCAGTTTTACGGACACCCACCCAGACACCAGTTTCTGCGCAAAGACCGATTGGTTCTGCCAGGAAAACGCGCAGATACCATACCAAAGAAACTTTGCCAGAGATGCTCTAGAATTTCTTCAGAAGTACCACTACGGGAATTGATTGATAATGCATTTGACCTGGCAATGAACAAATGAAAACACTCATCATTTGCATCAAATGGAACAAACAGCTGAACTACGGCCAATGACCAAAAAATTAAAAGTCTTCCACAAACTTTTTTTTTCTCAAATAATAATACGCAATATGAACCAATATATAATACTAAGCTCTCTCTGAATTAATTCCCGCAGTAAGCGTTCATTCTTTTGGACAAATTGTGTTTGAAAATGCTTAACGTCCTCCTCGTTGGTTCATTCAACTTTAATACCATGATGGACAAGATTATCTGATTAGATTCCTGGCGGTGAAAGAAACTTTCATCATCAGGACTTTACTGGCAGGGTAGGAAAGGTGGTGGTGCACAATTTCTTATCATGAGATTGTGGATCAAAGTCCTGAGTCAAATCCCGATCCTCTCCACAGTGCATATGGAGTAAGGGCATATTGCACTGTTGATGATTCGTCTGTTGGATATGGACACTGAGACATTCCGCCCTAAGGATAGTATGCCAGAATTAACCAGCACTGGATTTCACGAGCTCCCTTTTTCATCTCTCATTTCATACAACACAAACAACGCTCTATATTAAACACACACACTATCTAAAGTAACATGTTTGATCATTCACTGGGGACGCAAACGAGAAACCATCCCAGTTCATCTTTGTAATAAAGTTACCGTGGAGATAGATGTGCGTCCTCCATGGTAACTTCTACATATCTTTCAACTTTTATTGATGCTTTATAAGGTTTCTGAAATTTGACTGACAAAAAACTAAAAAAAATTGATGATTAGAAGTACCCATCTCATTATAAATGCAGATGAACATTTTCAACTTCATATTTATCTCAAGTATCTCACAATAGTCCTATGAAATTTAATGACGTGATAAGTATCCAGAAGCCTCAGGATTATTAATTATACTTTCATACATGTTTGCAAATATTTTAAGGAATCTTGATTGCATTACATGACCCTTCCACATCAGTCATGAGCCATTTTCATCCATTTCCCCCTCCCTCCCCCCCTTATTGATGCTGCAAAAAAACAAAAATTTATTACATAATTTGCAGCTAAAGTGATCACATCGAGAGTAAAGAGCCAGCAGGATAATAGATTAAGTACTAAACCCGTGAAAGTTCAGATTCTTTAATGGTCTACAAAGCAATTTGCTTTATATATCTCACTGATGCGTGTAGAAAAAATGAAATGACAAGCGCAATATCATTCGTTATTTTAGCTTTTTAGAACATGTAATGGAAATTGTAAAAACTATTACGTTTAAAATGCCAATGTGTGCGCCTGTAAAGGCGGCCTCTTATGTAATTGGTGTGCACCGCAGGTTGTCAACTTTTCTGTTGCAGGGGCTACGGGTTAATGGAAAGAGTTCCATTGTAAGATTCCAACCTAAACACAAGAAAGATAAATGTTTTGTTTTATCAGCACATGATTTGAACAAACATTACGATTAATCTGTAGGTTAGTATTAAGAAACAAATTATCGTACCTTACATTATTTTTCGGAAGGAGGCAGTGACTCTAAAACATTTATACCAAAGTATAAAACTGTTTCATTTGTATGCTATAAGACACTGCATTCCCGACTAAAATTGCTGTGATTTTTAAATTGTTTCTCATTTGGAGGCACATCGTGTAGGATCCGATAGTAACGATACTTTCCATATTTACTGGAAAATGTCTGAAGCAATAGTTCTCAGGCGGAACACAACACTATGAAATATTCATGGTCCTTTGGGTCAATGGACCTGTGTTCTGTGATTCTACGGTATTGTGTAATTTTGTGCTCTACCTCTGTCTGTTATAGGTCAATAAATCTGAAAAAATGCTATTTTGTTGAAATATCTTCAAGTCAACACTTTCCAGAAATGGTATACAGGTATGACATCTTTCAGAGGACATCCACACAGCTTTCCCTTCAACCGTATCAGAATTACATTTTAACGACATAAATGCAATTCTTTGATCCAAAAAAATTTTTGAGACCAATAAATACATATTTTACAAGTCTTGTAAGTAAAGTAAATATGTGTGGACCAACAAACTGATGGCAGAGATTGCAGATGCCGCGCATTTTCCCTCAGTCGTGGCTGTACCTATAACTTTCGTGACATTTTAGCGTCCTAAAATTCAAAGAATAAAGTAAATGAACAATTAAATTTAAAGAAAAAAAAGACAGTATTGGTTTTGCGTGCTGAGTTAGTCGATTAAATATGTAAATTGAAACGCTGGGATTAATAAATAAATTACACACAAGTACGGAAATGGAAGTGCCTTCTTCGTAATTGATCACCTCAGTTTATTTGTAGAAATGAAATGCTATTTCTCATGTTTAGAAACTGTTCTCGGGCGTACAATTATAATAAAGATCCGTACTTATACATGTTCTGTCATTTTTTTTTAATATCTGCGTTGACAATCATAAAACCTGCATGAAAAAAAAACACATTACCCTACGACGTGAACAATGGGCTCTTACATCTACATTTGCTTTCATAGTGTACTTACGGACATCTGAATAGTGGAGTGAACAGCAACGTTGTTTCTTATTTCGTTACTGGAACTTTGTAAGCTTTGGTAGCAGTTCATCGTACAGGAACCCTCAATTTTAATCTGTGAAAGGAATATTATTAAATATATATTCATGCCATATGTTTTGATGAAAATTTTATGCAGTGTGGAGCAAGAAAAGAAAGAAAATAAGAATGAGTTTGGGCCAAAAGAAAACCAGATCGACAATTTTTTTTTTTATTCGAAAATTCTTGAATATTTCATGACTAGTCCAGCTACAATTTGCAATCAGTTAAAAAAAAAAAAAAAAAAAGTCAATTCAATTAGAATTACCATCCTTACTTACGTCGCCGAGTAAATATAATAGCAAAGTTACTCAGGAATGGTGTCTGTAAATACGAGCATAAGAACTGAATCTCAAATGAAGTAACGTGAAAAACAAATTCATTAGTGAAAGACATAAAATTGCGGAAACTTTTAACATCATGTAAAAAGTACAGTAATACCAATTTCTTTGTTGTCATTGAAATGTCTGATTTCTATCAGCCACTTTTTGTCTGTACGAGGCATTCACGTCTTTGGAGTCATAAAGTACGCTTTTTGTGGCAATAGAATCCAGCTATGAATTCTAAGCAGAGAGGAATGCATTCGCTGACGTTGCTAAACTCTTTGTTTGGCTGTTGCAACAAAAGGCAGAGAACAGCTGACGTAAGCAGTGTGATATAAGCTGAAGTAGCTGTAACTCTTACGTGCGAAGGACACTCCCGTTTCAAAGACACGTCCCTGCCTCTTATCCATTGGACTGCTATACAAACTTCTCACGCTGAAGAAATCCAGGATGCACATTTGCCTGGTTTACAAGTGCAGATTTTTCAAAGCAGTTTTCTCTGCGTTGGTATTCCTGTCACGCACATGACGTCGGTTGGATGTGGCACGGAACTCGTCCTTAATGTGTCGGACGCGTATTAACAAAATGGAACACCCTCCGTGCGATTAAACTGACAAGAAAATCATACACGTGTGAAAGCCGCTTAGCGTAAGATGAATGCGGCACCGTTTGCATGCAAATGCGCGCATCTCGTCTTTTTGTTTCCACCGTCTCCATTTGAGCTCTAATCTCTGAACTGAATAACAGTTATTATAACTTAAGAAACGTTGTCTTTGGGTGGCTGAGGTACTTAAGTATCTCGATGAGCTTGATGCGGCGGAGATGTCTTTGATCGTAGCATGAACACCCCACCGCACGCCGTGTTACGGCGGACACAAAGCAATTTGCAGAAGTAAAGGCGGTTTCCGAAACATTGGTCACATCCGTGTTGTGTTCTCTTTGCCCACTATTATCATGCTTACATCGAAATCATTAACAGATTAAGTGAACATCTCATGCAGCCAGCAAAATAGACACAGCTCTACAGGAATTCAGGATTAATGACGGTCACCTGCTCGAATCACGCCGAATGTGTATAGACCATCAGCTATACAATGTTGCAGGTGTTTTAGTTACTAATCAGATCGAATGCTGGATTGGGTCCTAGATCAGCCTTACGCATCGTACGCATTGCTCCAGTAATTACTATATTTGGTATGACAAATCAATGTCCATAAATAACTGTCGATTTGTATATAGGCTGTCGCGCTAAGGCTATATTTGTCGACAAAAAAACTAAAACATGGTCGTATGTCAATGTAACTTCATACACACAGAGACACACACACAACAAATACGCACACAAAAACGCACACAAACACTCAAACAAACACACACACAAACACACAGACAACAAACACGTACACAAACACGCACTTAAATATGTAGACAAACATGCACACAAACACATACACAAACTAATACACAAACACACACGCACCATCGACGGATATGTAAATGATTATAATTGGCAATTCTGTGCGACAGTTGAAATGGCTACCGGAGTAGATTAGTGTTGTTCGTGTTTAGTGTTGTTTGTGTTTAGTGTTGTTTGTGTTTAGTGTTGTTTGTGTTTAGTGTTGTTTGTGTTTAGTGTTGTTGCTAAGTCTGCAGGTGAATAGCAGATATGGAGTTATCATTGTGAAGGACACGATGAGGCCACGTATTCGTGGGAGACCGCGCTATCAGCACCTGGCAGATTTTAAGAGGAGCTCCATTATGGGTATCCGTTTGGCTGGTTGAAATATCTAGATTTTTTTGGACATTCGGATGTGACAGTGACCCGAATTTGGACAGCATGGGAACGCGAGGGCAGACACACTCGTCGTCAAGGTTCCGGCCAACCACGTGAAACCAACCCAAGGGAGAATCACAGCGTTGTGCACAAAGCACATCGTAACCTCTATAGACCTGCGTCTCCCAGCCGAGAACCAGCAATGGACTCCCTGCAACAGTCTATGTCATCCCGCATCATTTGTCGGATACTAGTAGTAGCCGGGCTAGGGAATACCATCCCATGCGTAGTCTGCCGTTAACACCACAACACAAACGGCTGCATTTGCAATGGTGTGCCGTGACCGGGAAGCATGAGTTACTGATGAATGGCGTCGTATTGTGTTCAGCAATGAATCGCATTTCTGCACTACGTCGGCCATCTGAAGAGAAGTCCCGTCATTCAAATGTTTTGGAGAGCGGTGTTACTCATCTTGGTGCTTAAGTTTTTTTTTTACGGCAATGTATTAACTTCACATAAAGTATTAACATTCTGGCGAGTGAAGACAAAAATTAAATGAAAAGAAATTTCATTATTCCCTCTGTAACGAAACTTGTAATATACTAGACAGGAGACTTGTAATCCTTAAAACAAAAATAATCATTGCTTTTATACGACAAATTATTTTTATCTGAAAATTCAGAACCTATAAATACATAAATCTAATATATCGTTTGGACCTCTGACACTTATAGTAACCAAGCCTGGTGAATTAGCTGTAACTCTCGAGCCTGGCATTCGGATAGAAGGTCCTGCAATCCTGATTTCGGTTTGTCATGGGTTCCCGAAATCACGCCAGGAGAACGCCGGAATGGTTCCTACAAAAGACCATGGCAAAATTCCCTCCCATTCTTTGCCCCCATTTTTACCGGCTCTAATGTTGACGATCGTAAGGCCCGAAGCAAAAAAAGTTAAACATTTGTTCTGTGTAATTCTAATACGGCAAGTACAAGAAAGGAATATATGATGCAAGTTCTTGTGTGTAGTGAAGTTTAAGTAATAAAGGGTATTATAAGTTTCTTATTTTCGAATGGGCCGTAACAATGAACGTCGAATACAAGATGAGCATCAAATGCTGTTATCCTATTATCAAGCAAATGTCATCAATATAGTATTAATAGGAAACTATATCAATTTATATGAAACCTTTTTCCACTGAGTTAAATGAAACTATGAAAAACAATTTGTCTTTAAACGATCACAAAATCGAAAAATATTCAAAGCTTCATATTAAGTTTATAATCTGAAACTTCGTACAAATTTTATTATAATTATGAATTCATTAAACAGAAATAGATGTCATAAATTCATTTAATTTACTGTTAAGATCACTTTAATAACATCATAATCAAAAGAATCATACACAATTACATGCTTTTACGGAAGTTAATAAAAATTCCTTGGGTATCATCCATCTGGAAAATTTTAAAAACGGATATTCATATACGAAAATTTAAGCACATTGATATATCAAAAGACAAGCATGTATAAATTTTAATGCAAATTTGCTCACTAATAATCACTTTCCGAGAAATTTTATGAAGATAATGAAAACAAATTCAGTGTAACTGAAATCTTTAAAGATCTGTTGAAACATTTACTTCTACATTTTGTTGAGGAACCACAGTACATAGGGAGAGCAAGAAAAAAAGAAAGTTGGAGACATAAAACGGGTGTTTATTAACAGTTCACTTTCAACTGTTCTGCGCCAGTTTTGCGAAAGACTAAAGTCTCGAATGACTGAAGCAAAGTACGGGATGAAAGTGACTTCACCACTCAACTTCGATATGTCTGGGATCGACCGGAGTGACAAGTGGTCGAGCAGGTGTCGCGCCGGTCGTCCTCGACCCGAGAGAAGCTCTTTGTGGCGCCAGTCCACACTTGCCACATTACTTTCATTGGCTCGTTTACTTTTAATTTTGGACACGATGACCTTCACTCCGTCGCACTCATGAGACTTGCAACGTCGCCAGCACTTTTCGGCCGGTGCCTTACCGCTGCCAAGATTAAACATTCAACAGACTAGTTGCTGCTGTAGGTAAGATGCCAACCATCAATTTATTGCCTTCATTAACAGCAACTTGAAAGCGTGACCCTCAATTAAGCACGACGTAGAAAAACTCGTACGTGCTTTGACGAGGCGTTATATAATTTTTAGTATAAAAGATGAAGCTATTTACAACCCTGTTAACATTCGCAGCCGCAGAATCGTACTGACGTCTCTATTCTTTTTCATTGATTATGTAATTATCTATAGTCTCTGCATGAAATAACAAGATTGTTGAGTTAATGGCAACGTTTGGGCCTGGTATTCCGAATGATTTTATATCATTTTCCAGTACACTAATTCAGATTTCGGTATTAGAATCTTTTCTCGAAATCACTCCAAGCTTATGCTGGAATGGTTCCTCCAAAAGGTCATGGACGATTTCCTTCCCGCCAATCCTTTCCTGGCTCTAATGACCTCGACGTCAACCAGCCATCTGCAACCAACGTTCTTCCAACTATTTTTTAGGAAAAAAATCATATGTAGATCTGCTTTTTTTACGGGTCCTTCTTGGGATGTAAAGATTGAGTTGACAAAGCTGTTAACTTCCATACGATAGGAAGATTATTAATTTCTCTGATGTCATTTAAAAGATTTTCGCATATTTACAGCACTCAGAAAGAACTTAATATTATTTCTAGTTAGGGTGCATTACTTTCAGATTAATCTTTTCCGAAGAGAATTCGTACTAACAGGCCAAAGAAACTGCTTCAGTACAGGTTAGATATCCATCAGCGTATTTGCTCATGTAAGACGTCAGGAAAAATCTTAATTCCATGATTACTATCTCTGTATTTAAGTACTGTAGTGTATTTTCTTTCAATGGTTTGTCATAATTTTCGTACGTACTGAAAAGCATGTTCATCATTATCGTTGGGGACCATCTCCAGTTTCCCGGGTGTGGTTTACGAGCCTTGGTTGTTATAGACGATTGTTTTCAACCTTTTCCTGTCCAGAAAGGTTTCTCTCTCTGTGATGAACTCCCAATTCCAGCCTCTTCTCTCTACGGCCTCCTTCAGTTGGTCTGTCCATCTTCTTCTTGGTCTTCCCACTGGTCTTTTGCCCATTATCCTTTTTTCCAAATAAGTTTTCGGCAGTCTTTTACTAGTCATTCTCTTCACATGCCCAAACCACCGAAGTCTTGATAACCTAAGTCTCTCTTCTATGGATTCCCTTAGGTCTAGGTTTGATCTAATTTCATCATTCTTTATGCGGTCAAGTCTAGTTTTCTGGAGGGCCGTTCTAAGAAACTTCATTTCACATGCACTGCCTTGTGGCGAAGAGGGATCTTCAAAGGCTAAGGGAGTAAACCCCGACAGAAAATCCTCTTCTGTGTTAGGCCTAGCAAGCCAACAGAATAGAGAACAAAAATTGTTGCTTTCAAAATTAAAACGAGCCTCGGAAAGAAACTTAAAATTAAAAGCATGTTATTACATATAAGTAAAGAATTATTACAAGCAGAAAACCCTTTCCAGTTAAACATGTCTTTTTTCCGATCTGATTTCTTTGCAATTGTGGCACAATTTTATGTGAAATTCTGAGGAGGACGTGTAAATTAATAATATGTTTTACAGTCATACTGCTTTATTATAAGGAAACAAGTCGCTTCTAAAATGTCATATACCACTTGCTCCGTATCACATGAAAAGTTTAGATCTACAACTGATTTTTTGTTTCTTTGTTTTAAATGGTATCCCTTTTTTGGCAGTAGTACACAAAGACTATTCAACGACACTTTCAATAGAACCATGATTAATGAGTTAAGAGAAATGTATTCCTAGAAATCCCCTCCCGGTCGGAAGCCCCGGCAGTTCACTGGAATTCCTGTTGCGACTCCGGGAGACGACCCGGACTTTCTCTGGCAGCCACTGCTACTGCTTTCTCTTGGGCATAGGCCACCTCTCCCAACTCTTAACAGATAGCCAATTTCCGTGTGCTCTGGAATATCTTCCGAGGAGCTAATTTCATCTTGCCATCCACACTCAACAAAGGACATTATAAATGAAATACTCATTTACCAACACCTTATTGATAGTGTTTGAGGTCACACAAGATGAACCTCACAGCTGTAGCATAGCGATCTGAACCGATCAGAAGCGATAACAAAGTCAGTAGTGTTTTATTATGTTAGAGCAGAGAGATTAAATACAGACATATGGCCTTATATAAAAGTACTACATATCATGTCGGTGCTTTTGAACGCGCCTACAGTCATAATCGTCCAGTATGAAGATTGCGTTGCAGCCTCGGTAGCGTAGGGGCTAGAGGTCGCCGGTTCGAATCCGGCCGCGGGCATGGATATTAAGTGTTGTGTGTCTGTGTGTGTGTCCTGTCCGTTCTGTGGTGTCCGCACTTTGAAGACTATATAAACACTGGATTTAACTGATTAACTGGAAGCTTTAATATAACACACTGAGCTGGCTGTATGGCCTCAGCTGCCAAAAGCCATTAAAAAAAATAAAAAAGATTGCGTTGCAGTTCAAGGTTACTGGCTAGTCTAATGGTACCCTGTCTTGCTATATCGAGAACTAGCTCATCGAGTATATTTCCAGGGTTGGGAAAATGAAACTGTAGACCGATTAAATGCACACGTTTTACAAGGTTTATTAAGCGAAATGTAAGATAACTGTTCTGAAAACATAAGTGTGTACTTACAGAGATTCGGTATAAACTACACTAGCTTATAAACTCCTAAGATTAGAAGATAACGGAGGTTAAATATTTTTAATAAATAATTGTTATAGCTATTAAATTTGTTTTTGTTGGCCTATAATTTACTATTATTCTAAAAACCAAATTAAGGGTCTAAAATTAAAGGTAAAGACTTGTTTGTACGTAAGATGACTTCTTACTGCTGTATTTCTGCTATAAATAATATGTTAATCTGTGTTACAACGAAGTTTATCTGTTAGAGTCAAGAACTGGGATGACTAGATTAACAACACGGTGATATGTTGGGAGGACCGTTTCGCGAGAGGGAGTATCTTTGGAGACAGAGACAACAACGGAACAAGGTTATTGTAAGATGTGAGACAGAAGGGAGAAGGAACTAACTAATTTAAGTTTTGGTATGCATGGTGCTCATACTATTTAAATGGAATTATGTTCCCTAACCCAACGGGTAATTCAGGTATAAATAAAATATGATACGTATGTATTTTCGTAAGATATCGAATTTGCAGAATTGAATAAATACTATAACCCTTACAACGTGCAGTTCCTTATCTCTTTGTCGCTTTTTGGAGCGCATAAAAGTTGACACACGCAAATAACCCCCAACCCCCATTTCCAATGTGGTTTATGTATACATCCGATAAAATTGTTAATCGGCTGGATAACTACAAAATTTCTATTTTAATACTTTCCTAATTTTCCTGCAACCGAAGGCAACCCTTTTATGTTCAGATCGCGATAGACTTGCCATATTATCTGCACAGAAGCTGCAAAAATAACTCCCGATGTTGTGTAACATATTTAATCACTATGTGACGTCACTTCCGTTACACTGCTGAATGAAGAAGAACCACTTCAAGCGCATCAATGAGAGAAAAGAACTTCTTTTGCACTATACACAGTCCGGCATTTACATGAATAGAATCGTATAATAGAAACAATTTTACGGGGTAACGTGAAAAGTTCTCGGCCTGTCATGGAGAAGTCATTGAAATCAACACATTTTTTTATGTTGTTACACGTGTTACAATTACGAACTGTAAGTTTTACCCTGAACATTTTTCTTATGACTTATTATAGCAGGTGCAATGTATGTGTCTCATTGTAATGAATCGTGCTGCTATAAGATCATTCGTTTTGGACGGTATATCACCAGCGTAAATTAATTCAAAGTTGGTAAAGGTTTATACGAAATCTGCACCCACATTTTCAACAGCCAAGAAATGGACGGCTGAATTTAAACATGGTCGTACATTTTCTGATAATAATTCACCTGATGAATGACCAAAAATTGCATCCACAGATGAGAATTTCTAGTATTATGCGTTAGAACTATATAAGATATCTGAGCACGTAGTCATATCTGGATTAAATAGGAGATGGCGTTGTACAAAATGGGTTTCTCATTTGTTGAATGCCAAATGCAAAAACGAATATCTCAGCAATGTTCGGTAGTATTTTCGCATCGATTTATTATGAATGATGAAATGTGTGATCAAACACAACACGCCAAATATGGAACACAATCAAAACCAGAATCTCTGGTCAGAAATGTCATACACAGCCATTGTGGGATGCAAAGTGAGTCTTTGCATTCATTACCTTGAAAAGATCAGACAATAAGTGGCGAATATTATGCAAACCTTCTGAACCAACATGACCGAAAAATTCGTGAGAATAGATCTGAACTAAAAAAGAAAAGAAAAATCATCTTTCATAACGACAACGTACCTGCCCACAAAGGTGCTTTAAGAACTGAAAAACTGACGGATCTGAAGTGAGAAATGTTGAACCATTCACTCTGTTGACCAAACTTGAGCACCTCTCAGTTCGACCTATTTACAAATCTAAAGAAACTTGTGGCGGGTAAACATTTTCAATCAAATGAATCAGTGATAGCAGCTGTAGACAGGAAGTGATAAGACATTTCTAGATTCGCATTTCAGGGACGGAATCCATTCGTTGAAGAAACGTTGGATAAGATTTGTTGACTGAAGAGAGAACTTCAGAAAAATAAGTGCATTTAAAAAAAAAAAAAAAAAAAAAAAAAAAAAAAAAAAAAAACATACTTTCACTGCCAGGACGAGAACTTTTCACGTTATCTTCTTAAGCAAAACGCTTGTGTGTATTAACCTATGTTTTATTAGTAATTAGCTGTCACCTGTAACTTCGTTCACTTGTTTTATTATTTATAACTGTACGAATGGTTGTGAGATATAGTCAGGTCTTCTACCAAGCTTACTTGTACGAACAATTGGACCTCATATTTTCAGTCAACGTAAAGAACGTCACAAATCTAGTAAATCAAAGCCAGAAGAATCGCTTCTCTCAGAAATGAGTTAGGTTACCGATGATGGTTTTCAGTCACGATAAAAAAAATAGATATATCACAAAAACGCAGGTAATTCATCCTTTTTCTAACAACAGCCTCTACCTACCCTACGCGGTAAGTAAATATCGTGTAATATTAATGACCTGTTAAAAAGGTTTCTTACCGTCTGCTCAATACTCTCTGTCGTAGTCATCTAGACTGACTCCGGAGCGTGAGAGTTATATTTTTTTGCTGTCGTCAGTCTTTAGACTGGTTTGATGCAATCCTCCATCCCTTCCTATCCTGTGCTAACCTCTTCATTTCTACATACCCCTTACAACCCACGTCCTCAATTATCTGCTTCATATATTCTAATCTCTGTCTACCTCTACAGTTCTTACCTTCGACTGTTCCCTCCACTAACAAATTAACCAATCCAGCATGTCTCAAAATATGACCTACCAGCCTGTCTCTTCTTCCTGTAAACTTCTTCCAAAAACTTCTTTTCTCACCCATCATTTCCAAAACTCGTTCATTTCTTACTTTGTCTGTCCACCTAATTTTCAGCATTCTTCTGTAGCACCATATTTCAAATGCTTCAAGTTTCTTTCTTTCCGGTATTCCTAAAGTCCATGTTTCGCTACCGTAAAGTGCTGTGCTCCACACATAGAGTTTTAAGAAGTTCTTTCTGATTCCTAGATCAATATTTGAAACTAAAAGGTTTCTCTTTTTCATGAAGGCTCTTTTTGCTAGTGCTATTCTGCTTTTAACATCATTCCTGCTTCGGCCATCGGTTGTAATTTTGCTTCCCAAGTAACAGAACTCACTCACTTCTCCTATTGCATCCGATCCTATTTTTATATTTAATCTGCTAGTATTGGTATCATTTATATTCAGTCCAAAATCTTCCTTCAGTATTTTGTTTATGCCATTCAATAACTTCTCAATATCATCAGCGCTCTCTGCTAATAAGACAATGTCGTCAGCAAATCGTAGCATACTGATTTTTTCTCCCTGAAAACTTATGCCACATGGAATTTTTTTTTTTTTACTTTCTTCATTGCTTCTTCTATATACAAGTTGAATATTAACGGAGATAGACTACAACCTTGTCTCACACCCTTTTTGACTGATGCATGTCTCTCGTGATTCTCTACTTTTATTACAGCCACTTGATTCTTATATAGTTTATAGAGTATTCTTCTATCTCGATACTTTAGACCTGACTTCTTTGAAATTTTGAACATCTTGTCCCACCTAACATTATCAAAAGCTTTTTCTAAATCAACAAATGCCATAAAAGTATCTTTGTTTTTCTTAATCCGCCCTTCAATTATTAATCATAAAGACAGAATTGCTTCCCTTGTACCGCAATTTTTCCTAAACCCAAACTGATCTTCACCTACTATCTCTTCTACTACCCTTTCCATCCTTCTGTATATTATTCTGGTCAGTATTTTTGAAACATGTGATGTTAGACTAATGGTGCGATAATTCTCACATTTGTCGGCTTGTGCTTTCTTTGGAAGTGTGAAGATGATATTTTTATTAAAATCAGTTGGAATTTCTCCTGTTTCATAACTTTTTGATATCAGCTTGAATACATATATCAGAATCAATGCCGTTAGCACGAATCTTGATAAACATTTAGACTGCAAGAAGGAACTAACGTTTAAGCGGAAATTAATTATCTTTATTCTTAAGCTTTTCGGCATCAAATCAAAGGTATGTTATTTTATTTCTTGGACCATTCTTCCAAAGCACCCATATGCTTTGCGTAAATCACGTTCAGCCAAAAATGGATACTAATTTGTGGAAAGTTTTATCTTATTTCTGAGCATTTCGAAACATATTCTATTTTACTCCTGGGACCATGGTTTGCACATTATTTGAAACTTCACCAAAATCCGACTAGATTTTTTACCTAATTCCCGCTCATTCAAACAGAGAAACATTAAAAAAAAAGTAAGTTAATTCTTTCTCTGCAGCATATTTAAAGTGCCATAACTCATCTGCATCTGGTTGACGTAAAACGGAAATCGGAGCTAAATATTATAATCGTACTATACTTCACCCGTTGTCTCTGCTGGATCAGCAGGGAAGGACGAAGTTATTTAAATCTGTTAGGAACAGTTACGTTCTGATCGCTCCTGGGCAGAGGCGGATCAAAAGGATTGCTTTAACCTTGCAACGAAGCTGGCCTCTGTGCAATAAACAACATCATGTTACGATTCAATTGCCCGAGCAACGGTGCTATTAGAAGAGGCGGCAAACTGTCATAAGACGCACCAGCTTCGTTATGTACGGTATTTTATTCATCCACGCAGACTTCATTTGTAATTTATTACTAGTACTTTCCCAGATTGAAGCATTGCCTTCTGTTAAATGGAAAGAATTTAAATTTCAAAGCAGTTCTGTTTCACAGCAGAACATTTAATGAAATGCTGGATTAAAATATCATTACATTTTAGTCAAATAATTATCTGCTAACGAATCAATGAGATTAGTTTTACGGAGAACAGAAGGATAGTAAATCATTCCTATTTTCTAACACAACGCCCTCACTGTTCAATTTGCTGTAAGGTAAAAAATACCTGCGAAAAATATTTCGAATATGACTGATAAAAAAATATTTGTTTCACGAAACAAAATTAAATTATGGCGAATATGCCGTATAAGTGATATATGATTATAAATATCCCCCGACATTTTATTTAATATGGTTAAAACATACATTCATTTCACAACCTTAATCAGAACTGCAAAGTTCCAGCCTAACATTGACATAAATAATTCGTTTTGTCTTGTGTTATACAACAGTTTAAACCGCAAATATTCTCTGTTAAATGAAATGTCACACTGTGAAGTAACTTTGAACCATCAATTATGAAGCAGTGTAATTGTTTTTTCATATCGCTGCAATTTTGGTAATTTTCATTTCATCCAACAAATTTTTTGATAAAATTTACAAATACTAAGTTAATAGCCCTAGAGAATTAACTAATTCTTTTCTTCATTATTCGTTTGACTTGTTTCATATAATCCTCCATCTTCCTGAACTAATACAATGTCTTTCAGTCAACAGTTCCCTTAATAACCAATTAACTGAACCGTGACCCAACACACTACCTCTTCCTTACTAAGATATTTCGACAAAATCCTTCTCTTCGCCAGTCGTTTTATTTCTAAAACTTGTTCAGTTTGTATCATACCTTCCCACATAAACGACGTCATTATATAGTATCTCATTTCCCACCATAACTGCATACTTTTATCATATCACACTTCGAATGCTTCAAAATTTCGGATGCTTAATATATCAACAATCTCGGCATTTGGTCTCAAACTGTGCCTATATGTTGAACTGTTGTAAGTGGACATCATGTAACCAGTTTACAGAAAAAGTAATTAGCATAAAATATGTATTTGCGAATAGTTCTAGAAACTATTAAACAAACAAAAACATGCATAGCTGACTCATTTCTTAAGATATCATATCCAGAATTTCTCTATAGAAATAACAGCAATACTATTTTAAAAACTATGGCAAATCTTAATTCTTATTCTTGCGTCTGTGGAGAAAATTAATTTTTTTGCGAATAATTTATCTAGGACTAATTCAAAATTCTATAAATTTGAGGAGATATTTGAAACCAAGCTTTGAAAGCAAAAGAATCTGATTGAAAGCACTATAAAGATTTAAATAAGTTGGTGATGCATAGATACATGAAAATATCAAATCATCAGTAACTTATAAGACAGTCGAAAAGTATATCAGATCTTGAGATTAATATTTTCTACAATTCCTTTGCATTCTGTAACAGGTGAGGTTTGCTTTTACGTGTTGTCGAGGAGAATAATTAATTTATCAGTCGAAGCCTTCGTGTACTCCAAACACCATCTTTTTCACCTGTTGAGGCCCATAATGAACCATGCGTAAAACTGGTTACGTAATATGGCCAGTACCCTTACACACACACACACACACACACACACACACACACACACACACACACACACACACACACACACACAATTGCTGTAAGAGAAGTATTACCAAAGAAAATTTCTTTTCGTTCACGCACAAATAAAAATAAGACTTCTTGAAACACTTATTTTATTTAACTGTTGAAATATTCACATAAATAATCGTTGTGCAAGTTCTTTCTATATACATCTACATCTACATCTACATCTACATTCATACTCTGCAAATCACAAAAATTGTAGGTGGCAGAGGGTGCTAAGCACCAATCCTAAACCCGCCCATTCCAATCCCGAATAGTGCGAGGAAAGAAGGAATACATATAGGTATCAGTACGGCATCTTATTTCTCTAATCTTATCCCTCCGGTCATTGCGACCTAAATAGGTTGGCGGAAGAACTATTTCATTGCACTCGAAATTTAAATTTTTTCGCATATTCTCCAATAAATTCGAACGCAAGCTACTATCCCAGCCCAATCTATGTATCAATTCTGTGACGCTTTCATAAGGGCTGTAACAACAAGTCACGAATCTAGCGGCTCTCCTCTGCACCCTCTCAACTGAGTCAATCAGAACCTTGCGATACGGGTCCCAAACCCCACAACAGTAATCCAGATGCGGACGCACTAGTGTTTTATACGCTATCTCCTTTGTTTGAGCATTACAATTCCTCAAAATACGACCTATGAATCGTAATTTAGAATTAGCCTTGCCTACGACGGAAGTTATGTGCATGTCCCATTTCATGTTGCTTTGTACTATCACCCCCAGATACTTCACGGAATCAACCGTGTCATAAGGTTCATAAAATCATCGCTATTCAGATGCCGTTTTTGTAATATTTTCAATCGATTGCAGTCCTTAGTGCAAATTTATTAAACCTGAGCGCGATAAACACCAAATTACTAAGCATTACTTTCTGTATAACTTTGTTCCTCGTTTTACCGTTTATCTAGTTTTATTTTCACAGTATTTACTACATTTCATATATTATTGCAAAGACAACAGATATGCAATAAGATTAACCGGGAAATCTATGCTACACAAAATAATTTAACTAAAAAAAAACATAAGTTTAATAATTCACTCTTTTAAGAGCAGCCTGTTGGCTCGGTGGTTAAGGCGTCTAAAGAGAGAGACAAGAGAACGAAAGGTCCACGTTTCGAATCCCGCTCTCGCCTGGGATTTTCAAAAGGCTCTTTACCCGACCATCACCTCTGGCTCAGCTTGTTGCGTAATGTGAATGCTTCCATGGGTCTGTCCTAGTTAGCGCAAGTGAAACTACATACAAACAGATTTAGCTCATTTACGTATTTCAACACCCATAATAAACCTTACAATTCTCCTCTTTGTCTGATATGGAGAATATTGTCTAATGCATTAAGCTTCACATCAGAGGAAAGGAAAAGCAATGAAGCAACTGTAACAGTACGCATTGTCCGTCGTCCTAAGTGACGTTATTGACCTAAATTGGCCCTGGTAGCACAGTATTAATTACAGTGCACGGGGGCGCGGGAGCAATTCATTGACTGCTTTATGCACTTGTTTACATAAATCACAGTCAGCTCAGAGGCGGTCGCCTTAATGAAGACATACGAGCGGTAAGCCGGGATGCCACCCGCACGAGGGAGACACACCTGGTTGACCCCACATGAGTGACGATTCCGGTGGTCCACTGACAGACTGGATGTTCTTCGAAGATAGAAAATGTTACTTCAGCAAGATAATGGCGAAGAGTAGAGATTCTTGCAGAAAACTATCTGCAGAAACTAACTATCAAATCCCTTATATAGCTAAGGGGGCATCCATAAATTACGTGAGACTTCGTGAGATGTGGTCCGACTCCCTCCACCCTCCCCCCTCTGGTGAGATATGGTCCGAAACCCCCCCCCACTCCCCCTCGGTGAGATTTGGTGAGATTTCGTCGGACACCTCCCCTATTTCACCTCACGTAATTTATGGACGCCCCCTACGAACTACCCTTACAGAGGGTCAAGCTCTATAACCCGTCAATACAAGAAGTTATTTTTATTGGTAATTGTAGTTAAAACTACTAACTTAGTGCACCCCGAATGTTGGTAAGTCATTTTCTACAATTTAACGTGGAATCCTTGCATAGCTCATGTGATCAAAAACAACCCTTACAAATCATTCGCCCCACTAGGATTTGTACCCGTTACCAGCTTTACCGCCTTTTACCAACATTTAATGAGTTTTGGTGGCATGTTCAGATTTGGAGCTTTGATTTTACGGTCGCATGCCCTGGCTGACGTCAAACATTTTATACCTACTGTCAGGTTATAGTACTCACTAACAGAGGAAGAGAAGTTTTGCCATCTATCTGCGAAATATGTAACTATGTTCTGTGTGCGATAAGTATATTTTTTTTATTTGTGAAATATGTAGTTTATTGGAGATTATCCTGGCATTCGCCTGGATGCCTGCGGAAAACCGCCTAAACACAGCCTCGGCTAGTGGCCAGCTCCTACTGTACCTCCCCGATCTAGTGTGCGGCTCCTCAGCCTACTGAGCTACACTAGTGGGTCTATGCAGGGCGGCGCTAGGAATTTCGGGCCCAGGGTAAAATTGGCGACCTTTTTTTTTTCTTTTTTTTTTTTTTTAGCTCTACAAACTAGCCGGGCGACAATGGTCGGATTCTTGGCTTCGAGGCCTGGGGGCCCCTGCAGCCGGTGGTCGGGCCCCCCCCCCTCAGCCGGCGGGCCCAGATATATTTGACCCGCTTACCCCCCCCCCCCCTAAAGCCGGCCCTGGGTCTACAGGTATGTAACAGTGCTCTATTACCGTATTAAAAACGAAATAAACTTCGGCCTTATTGATTACTTATATTGCGTTGTAAATGACGCTTCTTTCTTGGCGAAGGACTATGTAAAAAAAAGCTGCAACTGACGACTGTGACATGTTTGTGCAATAAGGCTTGCCGTTGGACAGTGGGCGTCAGTGTGGCAAGAGCGAAGTTCGTTTTTCTGAGAAAACGCGCAGTTTTACATTTAGTGCTTTCTACGCCACGTGTTGTTCCTAAAATAGTGTTGTATTACCCAAGAGTCACGAGTACACAGTTCCAGGAGACAACAACAAAGCCAAAGATAGATCTACTACATAGAATTGCGCCTAATCCGTGTGGTTTCTTGGAAACTTAAGATGAACACTGTTGGGAATACAATACTTGTATCACGTTGTGCAACAATCAGTACTGGAGCCATTCCACGGAAGAGTATTTCAATCGAAATAAATTTCTAGTTTAAATTTATTTCTGGCAATACCAGCTTCTTATCATCTTCTTATCATCTTATCATCGATTGAATATACTGAAAAAGTATAATCTTTTGAAACTGTGTACTACCATCGTAATACAAGAATAAATTGTCTTCATATTGTACCCCAGTCCACCTGTAAGTACGTGAGTATGCTGAGTAGACATCGTAGTTGATTTTTGCGAAACAACGGAAGCTTTTTTGCCCAAACGGAAAGTTTTTTCGACCGACTAAAAAATTCCTCTTTTGGTCAAACTATCTACTTTCCAGACCGGATTTTTAAGATCTTTACCTGTTCCGTAAGTTTAAAATGCGGCTATAGGTATCCATATAGAGTTTCGACGGAAAGGTACAGCAACCCACATTACCACAGACCTAATGGACGTGTGGCCTAGTGATTAAGGTGATCTTCAGGTTCAAGGTTCGATTGCCTCCCTTGGCCATAATGTTTTAAGATTGCATAAAGGTGTCACCATTTCTGGAATAGCTTTTTTTTGTTCGTGTGAACAGCGTTTGGATGTTCCGTGTTTCGGAGTCAACATAAAATAGGAGATTCGACGGGGTCGACTTAAGTGGCAAAAACAGAAGGATTAAGTGACAAATTGGAACTGTGTCACTTTGTGAAAACTGGAACTGAACTACTCTTCGAAGTCTCTCGCCAAATGATACCATAGGCCTTTACTTTTGGCAATTTCACGTTTAAATGCTTCTCAGGATAGAGTTACAGCAGTGAGATATGTTTTAGCAGTTCCAAGAAAATTGGGGTGGTTGATTGAAAACCTCGCTGGGCTGTCGATTTTTGTACACTGTAGTGGTAAATAAATTTATGAAGTCCATATTTGCTGTCAGGAAGATTGCGAAGGCAAAATTGTAAAATCACGTTCGTAGCTGTTAGGTGATATATTAATGTCTAGTAGATGTCTACAATTTGTCAGGGCATCCTGGTAATGCTATTTGAGGCATCCAAGGGCGTAAAAGAATGTCTTTCCTGACCAGTTTCTGTACGATACTTTTTAAAGAAATCTGGAACTTTCTCGTTGATATGGTACAAATTCTTCATCTGCAATTTGTCATTTTGTGTTAAGGGGGCGTCCATTAATGACGTGAGGTGAAATAGAGGGAGGGGGGGGAGGTCCGGCGAAATCTCACGAAACCTCACCGAGGGGGAAGGGAGGTCAACGGAAATCTCACATGAGGTATTAAAATTTTTGCAGCATGGTAGAGTTAAATAAAAGTCTACAATTGACGTGAAACTCGACTTTAGGTGGGGAGGGGATTTGGTCCAAAAACCGACCTTAGGGGGAATATAACCGCCCTTGGAAGCATAGAGGGGGGTCCTACCAGATCTCACGAAGTCTCACCAGAGGGGGGGGGGGGGGAAGGTCCGGAAAATCACTTCACGTCAATAATGGACGCCCCCAAACTTGAAAAGCAGCTGCGAACAAACAACCGAAAACAGATCAGTCATAGTACTTTACATAGCCTGAGACTGGCTATATAAAATCAACTTAAAATAAAGGAGGTGAGAATAAGCGGCATCTTATTGAAACTGTTTCACTTCTACTAGAATACATGCAGGCGCAAGATTTATTAAAAAAAAAAAAAAAAAAAAAAAAAAGATACAAAGATGGCCTCCTTTCAGGAAGCCTATTGAATTGGATTAGCGGAGATACATAACTTCGTGTTCCCATACTTAACCGTCGGCTCTAATGAAAAGGTGAAATGATCAGCTCCACGCTTCAGTCGGTGTTTACTTCGTAAGGAAGTTTCCTCCTCGGTACTCATGGTTCAGAGAGTTGAGTAAGCCCAGGTTCGGAAAAGCCTCCTCGGCTGCATAGGGGATCGAACCCGTGGCATCCGGAGTTCTTCTCACTGTATTGCCCGGAAAGACTCTGCACACTTCTAGACGTTTTCGATGTCTTCAGACAGGTTATTCATTTCAGTGAACAAAAAATAATCGCAGGAGGGCTAATATCTAGAGTTTTATTGAGTACTGGACGTGCAAATTTCTTTTCGAACCAAACGCTTCGTGGTAAAGAAGGAACCAATCGCATTACACAGTTCCATATTGGAAATATGGAGCATAGCGTAGAACGTTGTGAAATTGACAGATTACAGATAAAAGTTTGCCTAATGGGCGACATAAACTACTTCACAAGTGCGGTTTCTTCGTGGTCAACAGAAAGCTAAAATGCCTCATTACGTGACTGAAGGACGGGTAGTCGGGGCGACTAGATTCCCCCGACAGAAGCTAATCTGATGAAACATGTCGGTCTCGGCGACAGGACAGACAGATGAGCCATGTGAACAGCAACAAAGGGTGACGCAGGCCGCAGGAATGTACCCGCCCGACCGGCTTCCACACCGACTGGCGACCGTCACTCAATGACATAACCCAATGCACCCAGAGACGCGCTAATTCTGCGCTCACCAAGCCTATTGGATGACGTTCAGGTCCGGTATTCGGGAGGTCACCTGTTCGATCCTTGGCTCTGCCACCCGTATATCATTTTTCTTTGGTTTCCCGATGTCACTCAGGGAAAGTCCATGCCTGATTTCTTTCTGTTTCTTGCCCATAATACTCCGCCGGCATCATGGTCTCGAAGTAAACAATCCGTAAAGTCTTGAAAATAATGATAATCTGTTATGATACCCGCTAGAGAGGCTCAGTACATTAAGAGGCCGCACATTGCATCTGAGAAGTACAGCGGGACAAGGTTCCAGTCCTGACTCCCTTGTGCCGGTCGTTTTGATTGCGTTTTTAGGGGGTTTCTCGCAATCATGTAGGGGAATGCTGGGACGGACCCCAATCTCCGTCTCATAAACTATACACTTCTCAAACAAAAATACATTTATCACACACAACACAAAAACTTCCAAGTTTTGCAGACAGATGTCAGCACAGAGTTTTCTTCTATAGATTAAGTACGGCGCTTCTAACAAACGTTCTGGCCTCGCATTCGGGAGGACGGCGGTTCGAATCCCCGTCCGGGCATCCAGATTTGGGTTTTCCATGGTTTCCCCAAATCACTCCAGGTGAATGCCGGGATGCTTCTACATCTACATATATACTCTGCAATTCACAAAATTGTGGGTGGCAGAGGGTGCTCAGCACCAAAGCTAATCTCTTTGCTGTGCATTTCAACCTAATGGTACGCGGGAAAAAAGAATTCATATAAGAATCAGTCCGGCACCTTATTTCTTTAATTTTATCTTTCCTGTCCTTCCGACTCAAATAGGTTGGTGGAAGAAGTATTTCACTACACTCAAAAGTGAAAGTGGGAGTACGCATGTTTACCAATAAGTTTTAAAAAAAAACGTGTGTCGTCTATCTACCAGAGACTCCCAACCTAGTCTACTAATCAGTTCTGTGACGCTTTCATAAGGACTGTAGCAAGCGGTCACGAGTCGAGCGGCTCTTCTCTGTACTTTCTCTATACATTCGATGAACCCCTTACGAAACGGATCCCAAATGGCGCAACAATAGTCCAAATGTGGACGCACAAGAGATTTGTACGCTATCTCCTTTGTTTGTTCATTCAAAAGGCCATGGCGAATTCCTTCCCATTCCTTGCCCCCCCCCCCATCCTTTCCCGTCTCTAAAGACCTAGTTGTTATAGGAGACGTTAAGCAGTTAAAAAAAAAATCTAACAAACCCCGTCTGAATTCGGGCATGACGGTGGCACGGTGGCACGGTGTCATTATATGGCTAGATCGAAAAAAATATCTGTTGTGGTACATATCATTGACAATAATTATCTTCTTACCATTATTCCTACGCGCTAATTACCGGCATACGAAGATCTGATCTAAACATCTTTTTCCCAAAGAGACATTCTCATACCTACCTTTCATTTAAAAACTTGAGGAGCTCCTTACAAAGTTTGAGTTTCAATCCCAATAAACACCCATATTTCTAGCGGTCGTTCTACCTAAATTGCTTTGTGTGATGAGAGTACTGGAAAAATTTTGTAACTCTGTATTTCTGATAAACTGTGATTTCTCAACACAAGACATCTGTGGACCACGTCAACAAGCTCTTAAAACCACATTAGTACAGCGTTAAAGATTCTATGGTATAGGTTTTTTTTCCATGAGCATGAGATGGAAGTGAATGTAAGCTAAGTGTTACAGCTGTTTGAATGTTTTTGTTCAGTACAATGTGTTGCCAATGAGTGAATAGGAAGGAAGGAGAGAGTGCCGGCCCATTCAGGCTTATTCTTTTGGAAAAACAATAAGTTGGGGCCAAGCGTAAAAACGACCCATTCGACGGACGAATCAATAGTGTGGAATACCCTCACTCCATACGTACTGAGGAGAGATTTGGGATTTAACCCATGGTTTTGTTGCATATTCTGGTGATAGGGATATGGACCATTACCTCTCATACTCTGCGGGCAGCGTCCTGATAAAAATTTGTCATCTAACTTGACTCGAAATAACTAACACCTGTCAATCGCTGGACATCATGACGGTGTCGCAACCACCTTCTCCAGGACGCCGTGAACATAGTACGCGGGACTATGCTCGTAACCGGCCCCTTTGTACCTCCACAATCCAGTGTGCGGCGCATCAACGCACTGAGCCACATTGGCGCGTGTGGTCTTGGGCATGGGTGGTTTTACCAAATATTGTGTCAACCTTAATCAACAAGTAAACTTGAAAAGATCAGAATACTACACAGTTCTTGGCTGAATCCCTACAACGCCGAGTGCCTTTAAAAAGAAGAAGAAAAAACATCATTGCTACAATCTGCGACTTCATCTCAAACTAAATTTTCACTTCCACAGTGAAGACAAATCTACTTTATATATCAAAATCTTGAGCATGGCAGCATCAACTTTGACCAATGCAAGTAGCTGAAGGGGACGACGGGACACTGGAAAATTTTTATAGCACCATTAGCCTCCTGCGACAGGAAAACCCAAGAGCGCAGTATTCTTAGCTGAGAGGGAACGGGATTTTGCTGTTGATATCATTAAGTTCATTTACTTCCAACGTAGAATTTACAAGATACTACACAGAAATAACAATAATAGCTTAACCAGTAATAACTAACTATTTCAACACCATAACTTGGTTTTGTTTGCTAGTATACCACAGCATAATATTTGAAAATTGTTCTTACAAAGTCAACACTAACTACTTCTTACACGTGAAAACTCTACAGAAATAAGGAGCCAATTAGCGCTTTGATGTGTAGAATCTCAGTAAAATTAGCACTTTTTGTGAGTAAAGTAAATTTTACGCTTCTTACAGACTTTAATGAAGGCACCGTTAAATATTACGGCTAAACAAAACGCTATGGGTTACACATATAAAACCGGTATCACTCAGAGTTTCTCAATACTTTGAAGAACTACAGTGCAGATTTATTCCATTGATATCTTCTTCAATTTAAAAAAAAAATCTCCACACCTGATTTTAACAAACACACCCTTGTTGTCCTTAATTAGTAACATCTGTGTGTCATAACCGGCATCCGGTTACTATACCTTCTCTAGCAATGTCGCGGGGAGACATAATTAGGTTTCTTTCCCCTAGTCAGCAGCGGCATTAAATCGTTCCTGTTACTGTATGTGTGGACGATTGTTGTGGTAATGTATTTTGTCTTGCGTGTTGTTTATGTTGTGTATAAGAAGACTAAAGCATGTAGAAGGTTACCTGTTGTCGGCCCACTTATCTCGTCAGAAAGACTTCTAAGGGATCGCCAAGTTTAACGTTCTCATCCGATGGACGAATAAATATCAACAATGTCATTTACAGTCACTTCAAGAGGTCAGTGGACGGGTTTGTGATTTCATCGACGAATTTGATACATTATCTGGTGATACCATGTTGACTAAACACCGCAGGTCAAGTCAGTTAGCTCGCGTTGAGTGCCAGAAACTGTCGCGTTCTCAGTGACCTCAACAAAGGAGGTAACATTTACAGTACGATGATTCGAATGGTCCATCAACTTTGTTTGTGTCTGTCAGTCTGAATCAGTGGTTAGTGCTCTAGTCACTGACGATATTTTTCTATGTAAGGTCACTGACAGCGACCTCCAGGATATTACACCGTGTGGTAGCTTCTTCTCGGAAGCTGCACGATAAGGTGAAAGGCGAGTGATAGGAGTTTCCTCAGTGTCCTGGAAGACAGTACTCGCGTAACTTCACTGTCCTGTTTATCATACTCAAAAATGAGATTATTCACGATAGTTTCCACACGCCAATTATTCACGATAGTTTCCACACACCAATTATTCACATTTCAGACAGTGAACAAAGGTTAATTACACTGGTACCACTACTGTACTAGTAAAATAGGTTAGTCACAGTTATATTGTTACATTTTTTAAACTGAAACGTGCTACGTCGGTGGTAATTTCTAGCATACGTGGATAGCTGAAATGAAGAAAAGAAAATGGGCAACCTCTACCTTTTTTCGATTGAAAAACATAATTATTCTTCTCCATAGCTTAACAAGTATTTAATGTAAAAAAAAACCATTGGCACGGGATTTTAGAGAGTTACGGGTCCTAAGACCAGTTTTAAACTTTGACCATAACCTATATGTCAGTTGGTTTGTCCAGGAGACATACCGGCACACTAGCTCATGTTAGAGGTATGCAATTCTTCCTACTTTAAGTACTTAGAGAGCAGACCCAACGTAATTTAAAAAAAAAAAAAAAAAAAAAAAAAAAAAAAAAAAAAAAACGATGGGATTGCTGAATATGATCAACCAAATCTGTTGGGTCAAGGCTGTATATATTAGATTTACAGAAAACCGATCAACACTGAAGGTAATGTGAGCGGCTACACGTACTGCTTAAAAGAAAAGGCTGATCAATTCGAACTACTGGAATGAATTTACATAATGTGCTTTAAGAAAAGAATCCCAATAAATAATCTGTATTTTTATATATAAGTAGATACATCCAGCATCATCAAACAGAGTGGTATGTCTGCAACGACATCTGTATCTTTTGTTGTGTCATGACCTGTCCAATGCATTTGTCTAGCATCTTCAAAGACGGTAAGTAATCACAAGGGAAATAATATGAAGATTTCTTTTCATGACGAAGTACAGACACTTGTTTTCGCCAAAAAATAATATCGTATTTCAATACTGCACTGTGAAATGGTTCATTAAGAAGCTGACAGTACGTTTGTCATTCCACCAAAAACTTAATGCTCCCTGTGAGCGTCATGGCAGTTACATGACAATCTTGTCTTTTTAACCATTCAATTTTCTAAACAGTTAGATTACGTAAATTAATGCTAGCCTTATGAATGGTGTAACGGTTAGCGTTCTGGCCTCGCATTCGGGAGGACATGGGTTCGAATCCCCGTCCGGGCATCCAGATTTGGGGTTTCCATGGTTTCCCAAATCACTCCAGGCAAATGCCGGGTTGCTTCCTTTAAAAGGCCATGGCCAAATTCCTTTTTTTTTTTTTTAAAAAAAAAAAAAAACCTTATGAATGGTACACATCGTTTCAAAAACTGCATTCTATCTCGCTCCAATAAAATTAGTTTCATTATATAATTATTTGATATGTGTACCTGATAACTTGATACACAAGATGGTAACATTGACCATTGATTCAAGTTCTCTTCAGCTATATTATACAAATATGTTTTTATCATATTCTTGCGTATCAGTTTATTTATTGATGTGTGAGTGCAGACTTTAACGGCGTACTGATGAAATGTAACGTTCTCGGGATGGTGTTATATAAACACAACGTTTTGACAGCTGGCGCTGCTGTATTTATCAGGTGTCATATAGCTTCAGGTGTTCCAAGCTTGGTGTCACCGACCAGACTGTCTTAGCAGAAGACATCAGAGAAGGTTATATATCAGTTTATTTATTTCATGTTGTAGTGGGTGCTTTGGTGGGCAAACTACGTTACAATTATCTTTCATACCTTTATGATTAATAATTGTGGATTTTTAATTTTAATTTTTATGAAGGAGTGAAAATTTATTAATTTTGCAAGAATCTCGATGTTAGTTGGAATTTAGGAAAAATTGTCACAATATGACATTTATTTTCTTATCACTGGCGATTACAAGTCTGAGCGAATTTACCGTTAACATTAACACAAATTGGCAAAATCATAAAAGCAACGCTCAGAGGTACAATTAGCCGTCATGAGCAAGCAAACAATTGTATATTTACTTTTAAATATATCTCAGAATCAAAATGCAAGAAATAATGACAATTTGAAACAATGAAAAATACAAGTTATGACGACCTCAGACAAAGGTATCATAATACTGTGACTTTACAGTTAAAAAGAAAATCATGGGCGCCACGAATGAACAATATATCATTCGAAAATAACTAGTTCTGGCAAATTATGCCGCTAGCTCAGGGGTTTCTACAATTACAAAGTGAGAACATGGATCTATCCTCTCAAAGTCGTTTAAGGGTTCTGTTTCACGGAATGTACAGTCAGATGGCTTGGTCGTAATAAGTTACCATTGTAGTTCTGCGTCTGATGTCTGCGGTGACCGGAGATGACCCACGGTATGTGAGATTATCTCACACGGCGGCTACAGACACGTCCTGTCTGTTAATGCACATCATCGCATTACTGGCAGTGTCGCCGTAATAAGCCTGCTCCGGCAAGCCGGCCGTCAGAAGTCGTACAGCGGCAGATGGCGAGAGAAGCCAACTTTCCAAGTCCACCTCAGACTAGACTCGACTAGAATCGAATGTAGAATGTCCCAGCTCCTCGCTCTTCGGTCCACGAGGAAAACTTCTCGCTCCGCCCCTTGTAGTCTCGAAGCTCACATATAACAGAAATTCCCAGGATTTTAAGTTATACGCTCATTTGGATTGGATCTTCAGGTCGGCACCTAATGTCACGTGATATCCCCGATATCTGATTTGCCCCGCTCATATCACAGAGGTCGGACATATTCGGATAAGTTCGCCGGGGTGAGAGCACATTTGGGTGTCGGGCGGCAGGCATTTCCCGCCAGGTGAGTGACCCTGTTGACCACCCATCCCCAGGGAGCAGAATGTGTGGTCCGGCAAAATCCCAGATCCGCGACTTTCTGTCGCCATGGTTCGGGAAGACCACGATTAGCTTCAAGCCTGCGCAGCTCAATAACTCTTTAATATTCGCTTTACCAAGATACACTGTATGTTCACCATTTCATTACAGTCCTCACTTGGAATCTTGCGTACTTTATAAAATTACAACACAAATCTATTTAGGTGGTCGCCCAAGATTTATGTAAATTACTCTAACATTATGACATATATAATAAAAATGCACCTTGTAACGTGGCGACAGCGCGTTACGTTACAATGTATGAAATTATTGTGTGCCTAATTAATTTACACAATCCTACCTACTTTAGTGTACTTCGCGTCATTTTGACCTCTGGCCTTAAATGTCTCCGCAGTTTGTTTCGATCGACACCGCATCGACCTTCGTTCGATAAATCACTGTGTTTCTATCTTGGCCGAAATAAAAATAAAGCCATTCTAAATTATATAATTGTCGGAGTGTGTATTTCTGTTCGTGCCACACAACACTTGCTATAAATAGCGCTGCCCAGGAGACCCCTTCGTGCCTAATATTTTATTGCAACTAAACAACCGCATTTCGAGTAGACGGGATTTAACAGGCTCTAACTCGCTGTGATGCGTCTTTGTGCCATAAAACTAATTTCGTCAGAGACCCGTAACGACTTCCTAACGGCCGTAGAATGGGATCGCGAGCCCATAAAGAAAGCCTCTGGAGCTGCTCCTTGAACTCGGCCGCTAACCTTGGAACCGCCGAGTCGCTGGATCGCATGCGACTCACGTCCGGCCCGCGACGGTCCTCGCTTCGACTCCAGGACAGAGCGCAGAGCAGAGATTTTACCTTTCAACATATGCAAGCTGAAAACTTGGTTTTATGGCCATCTTTATCCAGCTCATAATTTTAAATAAGAACCTACCTGAAAGCAGTATAAATGTTTGCCGTTGTGGTAGACTGCATATTCACTTAATATAAATTTTGGATATAATTATACCGAAATCTCCACGAAAAAATCACGATACTTACTGTCACTGATTTCGCCATATACCTCAAAGCTGAAACATTTCTGGATATCAACATCTTCCTTAAGAAATTGCTAGAAAGTATTGCATGATGATTTTATTTCTCCACAAAATTTAAATTTACATTCTAAACCGCAAGTAATATTTAAGAAGTGTAATAAACGTTTGTTAACAGAATGAACATTAGTTTTGAAGTATTATTTTATTCTAAACAAGTTATCATGTTTCTATTACTTAATATTCGCAGTTAATGTGATAAAACAGAAACTTTTATATCGCTAAGGAAATTGTACTAATAATCTTGATTTTATAATATTTGTATAAAAAAACCTAGGCATGCATAAACCGCATGATCATGGGCAAACCACTAGACAAATTCAGGCCATATTCACACGAAATGTTTTTTAGGTGGTGCGAATTTTTTTTTACACATAATTCATATTGATCAGTGGCGCTGAAATCTGGTAGGCATTTCGACTGCGACAAAGCTCCGCAAGACAACATTAAATGGATTCATGCAAATATGAGCAAAATCGTCCCATTAATATAGAAGTTAGACTCCAGCGGCACCATACCCAATGGAACATAACTAAAAACTTTACCACATTATTAGCATATAATACGAATATGGAGTCAATAGGTCCAGTGGTTTGTCAATGAGATGCCAAGGAAGGTGGCGAAGCTTTTCCGAGGCAGAAATGCTTACCACAAATGTTCGATTTTGCGATTTTAAGGAGTTGATATGGCAGTTTACATACATACAAATGAAGTAACCTGTTCGTACACATGTCAGTTAACGCCACTTCAGATATTGCTTGCAGAGAAGTCATGCGAGCACTACTGAAGTTTGACTGTATGTCGTCAAAAAACAAACTTTCCCAATTAGTGTCAGTTTCAAGGAGAGGTAGAAACAAATGAAGCGTTGAAACGTTATGAAAGTATTCCAGAAAATATAAAATTCAAGACAGGAGGAGATACAATAACAATTAAAAAAACAGGGCTGCTACTCTGCTTTTAACAACACAGCCAAATATTTCTTTGATCGTATATCTGTGTATTAACAGCACAAATCTGAAATCCCGTGTGATGAAGTCGCGGGCACAGCTGGTTAAATAATAAAAGTGTACAGCTATGTTAGCAACGTGGTTTAAAATTTTTCATTGTGTCCAAATATAGCTCCCATAAAACTGCTTCTTCTGTGTAAAATAGTCCAGGAAACTAAATTGTTACGCAGTTATAAATTGGTATGCAGTTATAGAGAGCATTATCTTAGTAAAGGTTACATATTCAAGTGAACTACTGATTTTAGTAGGAGGAATTTTATTTCAACTGAAATTAATATGGTCATCAATTAAAAGTGAGGTCGCCATGGTTATTACTAGCCGTATGTCCAGACAGCATTAGTTTTCCCATTCAACGGAAGATTTTTTTTTATGGCATTCGGCAGCTACATGCAGCCAGCTCAATGTGAACCAGTTTCTCCGGTATACTGTAGCTTCTAAATATGGACGCCACAGGAAGGACACGATATTTTCACACACAACACTTAAACATCCATGCCCTCATCCAGAATCGAACCGGCGATCTTCGGCACGCGGCTCAACGGTAGATAAGTCACCAACAAAGTCGTATTTACTCTGCCAAGAAAATTGGAAATTAGAGAGACACCACCTCTTCCCATGTTGCGAATGATTATTATTATTTTTTTTTAATATTTTTTTATTTATTTCCTTCCTGGCATTCTAGTACTGCATGTTAGCGATCTCGGGCACAAATGCGTATTCGTTACACAGAGGTATTTTGAAATGTCACTGAGATTTCAAGCTGTGTGCACAACCACCTGTTGCCCAGGCCAGGACTGTTGCAGCCGCTGCGCCGATTTGCTTGAAATAACCTCATGTGATGAAACACGCTGTCTCACGCAGGTTCCGCCAGTACGGGGAAACCTGGACGTGAACAGACTGCGTTTTTACGCCTAGTTTAAATGCACATTACTCATCATCTATAGTGCGGAGGAAGTTGCGATTTTGTACCAACACTGAATGACATTAACTAAACGTGTATATAGAAATTTATTAAATCATTTGTTGTAGTTTAAAAATTACAACATCTTATCTAGTAGATTGTTTTATAACACACATTCCCATTCTGGTACCATTTACTAGTGCATCATCAGTCTATTAGTGTTCAATCTGTGGCAGGCTGCAGTCAACATTACTAGGAACTCATTATCCTCTCCTTTTGAAGTTTTGAATATGTCTGGTGAAATAGGAAAAAAACTTATTCTACCACCTAATTATTTTGTTTCAAAATTACCAATTAATTTTTTCCTATTTTCCCAGACATAGGAGAGAGACAGTTAGGTCCACCGGACGCACTTGTGATTGCTGTGCTTAATTTTCGCTCCTCTCTCTGGTATGGACGGACATCAATATGTTGTACGAATATTATTTTTGTAGAAAGAATTTCTTTATTTACTTTTGTAGCATATTATTGAGTGTATTCCGAGCAGACCTTCTCCCGGATAAATCTTGGAAAAAAACACTGTTCCTTTGCCTAATTTTGTAAATAAATTCTAATATACCACACTTGTAAAAAGTGTTTCAATCTACTGTCGTTCAAAATCAGCCCAAGGTCTAATAAACCGCTAATACTTAAATTACCCAACCGCTTTGCCCATCTAGGACACACTGGCAATGAACTCGGACTTATGTATTGTTTCTTAACCAGTCTGGGTGTCGAGTGATGAATTCCGCGTAGGATTATATCCAAAAGTATGCCCACTACACACTGTTCTCAAAGATTTAGTGATAATCTCACATGTGATCCAGACCGACATGTGAGGATTATGAATTTATCACTGTATCTGAAAGTACAGTGTGGATATAAAGATTTGTAATAATACACTCGTAAAAACATACATTTGCAGCCACTGATGATGACCACACCACAAGAGCGAAACAATAGCTATTTATAGACGGAGTTTTATTTACAAAATTCAGGTGCTGAAATTATCTCAACACTACTTCATACTAGCTTAATTGAGTCCCGACGTAGAGAGGAAAAGTATGTCCTTTAATAGCAACTCCCCGGAAATCGATTTACTGAGCCTGGTGGGTGAGAGGCAGCGATCGGGTCCGGCATTCGGAAGAACATGGGTTCAAAACCCCATCAGGCCATCATGATTTCGGGTTTTCATGGTTTTACAAAATCACTGCAGGCGAAATACGGGATGGTTCGCTGAAAATGCTATAATCAAGTTCCTTCCTGTTCGTTGTAGGAGACCCTATCCCGCCTCAATTAGCCTCGACATGGACCATGGATGACAAGAACAAGGCGGGAAGCTGTAAAAAAAAAAAATAATAATAATAAAAAAAACTATCGATTCATTGTTCACCGATAAGTACGTGGTAATAACTAGCTTATACTTAAATGTCGACTCACAGGTAGGGACAATGAAGACAACTGAATTATGTAAATTTCATTCTATATGTGACGTTGATATAATCAAGAGTGAAACAATAAAATATGTGAACTGCAATTTGTATGATTCCAACGTTGAGTCTACAAATTTGGTCTTCTGGCTTGATTTCTGACATCAGCATTTTTTTATTTTCAACTAGGAAGGATACGTAATTTATAGAAAAGAAGAAAAATGCATAGCCACCACAATTGCAAAGAAAACTTATTCCATGTTAGTACTAATTGCGATGAAGTTTACGCTTCGTCGACAATTTCCATAAACGCCTACTTGAGCTTACTTTAAATTCTTTCACGTCATGAGATATATCATCCACATCTTTCATCTAATATTGCCATCAGCCAACTCCATTATCACGCCGTCGTCAAGTACAAGAGTAAATTTGCCATGAATGCAGATACGTTAAAGCATTATTTTTAGCTTTTTAAAATCAATAAGCACTAACCAGTTTTGATTTATATGCAGAAACAGCAAACTGGGAGGAATATTTTTCCGGCTAATCATTTTTAAATAGAGAATTCTCTAACCTGCTAAATTGAAATTAGATCTGTTAAATCTCCATAGCTACTTGATGAGGTATGTTTACTAACATTTTCTGTATTCTCTTTCAATCAAACATTTTAGCTATGGTGGAAAGTATAAAACATGACTCATAATTTTTGGTTTAATATCTAAATAAGATATAAAGCTATTTAGAGAAAGGTATTTTCTGCTTTCTATTTTCAGAAGTTAACATTACCAAGAACAGGTAACATCATTGCTACGAGACTGATTGAATTCTTGGCTTTTACAAAGATCTCAATGCCAATTATTTCACATTGTAACAACAAACAAATTCAGAGAATATCGGGAAAAAGTATACCTGTCTCAGAAGGAGATACTCACCAAATTTTCGTGTAATACAATGTTTCATAGTCTGATGACAGAGCTATCATCTGGTCGCGGCCGAAATATTGCGGCGCTGGAGAAAATGAATAATCTATATCTTATGGAAGGAGACACTGTAAAAGTTTGTCTACATAGACTCAAAGATTATTCGAACCAACAATGGAGCGTCCATAAACTACGTGGCTCAGTCTGGGGGGCGGAAAGGGGGGGGGTTGACTGGAGGCTACGCTGAGATATGCCCGACCACGTAGCTTTCCATTCATATTACTATTCTCAGTTAAAATGAGGTACAGAACACACAACAGTATGTGAATATTTATTTCCTTCATTTAATTATCTCCGTATGTAATTTACAATAGTCTGACAAGAGAAAAACAGTGGAACATGTCTTGTGGAATCAAAAAGGGAAAAAGCTATTTGCTACGCAGGGGGGAGGGGAGGGGGATAAAGGCACAAACCACATCTGGCTACGTGGGGGGAGGGGGGTTCACACGAGGCCAAAATGGAGCTACGTGGCTTATGGACACTACCCAAGGGCAAGACAAATCTGACAGACGGGAGACACAGTCCCTGGACCTTGATCTTTGGCTGCAGGACGGTCGACTGCGCTAATTGCAGCAAGGATTTGCCTGGATCAGCAAGTAGTGATTAACGTGACAGTCGCCGTGACTGATTCTCAACACAAGCTACTGACACAATACAAGCACAGAAGATAAAAACCAATTGAAGACCAAATGTAAATTTTCAGGACGTCACGATGAGTAAACAACAATAACATGGATGAGAAAATGATTATAAAATACCAATTTATTTTCTTCTTGTCTAGAAGGCTTCGAGGGTATACCGCCAAATTTTGTCTTCTAATCTACTCCTTATCAAGCATACCATTTTTTATATGTCGTACAAGTTTCTCCATCTCGCGGTAAAGCAATATTCGTCAGGAAAATATTGATGGATATATTTTACATCCACGTATGTACAGTAAGGAAGTCAACATAGCCCTTAGAATCATTGGTTAGTAACGATTTACGAACACACAGGTTGCCAATTGTTATAAGTAGATATTTCGACATTATTTAATGAGACTTTTTATTTTGCGCGGAATAGAAAAACAATCTACTTATTTCTTTATGCCATCTACAGGCCTTTGTTCATGTATAGTTTTTATGCATTGTGGGAAATACAACGTTACGTCGTGCAGGAAGATAGAGGACACGTTTTGGTTCGTATGTCAGTGAAATTTGGACTGGAAATCATATTTGCCTTGTTGAGTAGCTTAACTTATTGTATCTCTAATTTGATCTGTAACTTAATGCTTGGGATCATTTTTTCACACGATAAGTAAGAAAACTATCACAATCGCCGTCGTAGATAGTATAATTTGAAAACTCTTATTGGTTTCTTATTACTTTTCAGTACTGATGTTTGCTTCAATTTCCATTATGTATTCACCTAGCTTTACGTTTGATACTGGGAGCCACGGTATCACTGTGCCAAATGTTTGGACTTCGGAATGACCGCGCTCAGAAATCGTCACTACACCCCAAAGTTGTACTTCTGTGGTTCTCGTCTGTTCTCATACTGATGTTACCATTGAAATGGTGTCTTTTACAACACATTGAGGATATCTAGAGAAATGTGAAATCGAGTCTAAGAGTCATACTACAAGAAGATGAACGCGGGTTATTCCAGACTTTGCTAGAAAGTGTCGTTTGCTGCATGGTTGAAAGAGGAATTTTCTTCGAATAAAATACAAGTTACAGATTGATTGATGTTGTCATATAATTGTTGCGGCTGTAGTATATATATCACAGCTCCTTCGATATTTTCAACATTTTCTTTGACGATACAAACAGCGGTTGCACGCCGAGAAAGTCTCCGTTTTTCCTATATGTGAATCCTGTAAGTATTTGTGGTACTTTATTTGAGGTGGAGGTGACTTAGAAACGCCTCCTTAATACCGTAATTTGGAAGATCGGTATTACAAAACCGAGGTTTGAAACCTGAACCATTGTTCTTCTCTGCAGCTTATGGTGTCGTTTAAATACTCATGACGGAACTGCCGGGTCAACGACTTTAAAGTGACACCATGTAAATGATAACGCCAGTTACGAGAGCTGGAAATAGTCAACGGATTACAATTCTGGATGTTAGATATTGATCATTGTTTTCTAGCATTTGTTTTCAACAAATCTACTTCTACAAAAACGAGTGCATTATCGTGAGATAACCCAACTACACAGTGTGGACCGCTTTGTTGCAGCCAGGTTATACTTTGTTTCGTAGCCGGCGATTCTATCCCAGCCAAAAATCGGTTTCACTGTTAAAATCTGATACCGAATCTGGTGGATGACTTTTTTTTTAACTGCTTAACGTCTCTTAACAGTGAGGTCATTATAGACGGGAAAGGATGGGGGGCAAGGAATGGGAAGGAATTCGGCCATGGCCTTTTGAAGGAATCATCCCAGCATTTGCCTGGAGTGATTTGGGAAACCATGGAAAACCCAAATCTGGATTCCCGGATGGGAATTCGAACCGGCGTCCTCCCGAATGTGAGACCAGAACGATAACCGTTACACCACAACGTTCGGTGCTGTGGGTGACCTGTTAGTGCTCCGGCCTGGCATTGAGGACTCAGCTTTAATCCCAAGTCCAGTCATACAGATTTCGGTTTCCTATGGTTTGTTGAAATCAGTTGCCGAGACAGTTCCTTCAAAACGCTGTGGCCGAATTTCTTCCGTTTTTTGTACGCGACCCTCTGCCGGTCCTCTTTCAATCGATTGAAAAAATAAAGAATAAAGATGAAAGTTAACAGTTAGAATCCTCGAAAGTGAGTGACGTATTGGAAAATGTTGTTGCTGATGTTGACCTTTTCGCCCTTGAGCCTTAATGGTAACCTGACGCGCGTGGATGTAGTGAAGCATGGTCTCGTTCTTTTTATCTTTTCGCTGCCAATCGATTGGCCGGGGTTGAGAGAGACGGACCCGGCTGTGCACCGTTTAGGACCAGGCGAGGCTCTCGCTGGCGCTATATTTACTCGTCTCGCGCTGCTGATAAACTAGGGGTCCATGGCCGCAGCGGCTATTACCGCTTGCCTGACTCCTAGCAGACCATCAAACTCCACGCTCTGCTACCATCTCGCTCTGCTCCATGGTCCCAGTTGACGCGCGTTTCGCCTCTGTCCCGGTCTAACACCGTAAACCGCTAAAGCAAATGGAGAATAACTCTGTGTGGGATCCAAACCATGAGGTGTCCTAGCGTACATCTTATAAACGTACAAGGTGGAATTCAGATTAAAGACCCCTGAAAGTACCGTGAAAACCAAAGATATCTACTAATGAACCATCAGCTCTTGTCTCTATACTGTTAATGTATTAACTGCATATACAGCCAGTGGAGATACAAAGTATCTCAATGTTTGGGCTGTTATGTTAAACCGCAACAATACTCTATATCGATATGGGAATGTACATCGATCCCAGAATCGAGTCACTGGATCAATGTCCATAGTTACGACAATAGTATGAAGCGAAAGAAGACACGTTATACACTCAAATTGTTTCCAAACGTATTGACACCAAAGACAATCTCAACTGTCAAGACAGAGAAACTGGTTCTCAGAACGCATGTAATGTTTCTTGCATTCCAGCTGTACTTATTAATCGTTTCTCAAGGAATATTGGTTTTCTTGGATCTACGATTTTTAAACAGTTACTAAGATTTGGATTCTTGCAGCTGATTTAGACAGATGGGTCTTCTAGAGGAAAATTATGTCACCTCCATAATGCCGTGTAAACTATCCACGAATTGACTCAATTAAAAGGAATCTTTTAATCTTGTTTAATATAATAATCTATCTTTAAAATCCATCCTGGTTTTTTTTTTTTCATTCTTCACTCCAATTTAGGGATTGGATGATAAGACTCCTATAAAGATCGTCACTTGGTTAGTTCCTCGATAACTGAACTAATTTATTGATCACAATGTATATCACATTACCACATACTGCTTCAGCTGTCGCTTCTGGAAACTGCTAGTGTCGTACTCTCACGGACGAATAAATTAACACACTGTAAGCAAACTATCTTAAATTTATAAATTTAATCCATATTCTATGATATATAGTTTTCATCCACTATTTTTCGTGGGGCAACTAATCAGATTCCTTTACCGTAGTGTCTATGTCAATATTTCTTTTCTCTCCTCAAGTAGGAGCAGATGCGCTAGCAAACAACCGCAATTGTCTTCAAACTAGTTACGATTTTTTTATATAACTGAATTCTGAAGTAAAAAGGAGCAATTACTCACATTTACTTCTTAAACTGATGCTTCCAGATAGTAGCCAGCTTATCCTGCTTATTACAGTTTTTATTTTGTCAAGAGTGAAAACAGATTGCGTACCACATTCGTATTAATTGCAGTCATAACTATGGTTTCAATACTGTACAATATTAATTCGCGTCATATAACCCTCAATCTCTTCCTATCTTCATGTATTCTATTCTTCTACACTTAGCTCTTAGAACTAGCACGATCTGTTAAATTCTTCATATGATGCAATCTTTGTTGTCCTTTATAGTTCTTATATTTGAGTATTCTCTGCACTTCGAAATCCTACAGTACCGAAGGTTTTAAAAGCACCCACAATCCTTCCTGTGCATCTGCAAGATTATTCCAGAAACTTCTTCTCCTATTATTTCTAGAACATGAGTTCAGACCGTTGCTGGAAACAGGACATCCACACTTGTGTGTTACACCGGAGATGAACGGACTGACAAATTAGTCATCAAATGCTTTGTTTTCTCACATCTATCAACTACATGATACGAGTGGTTCACCTGGCGTCGATGCAGGGAGATGGGAATTTCATGGCGTCGAGAGTGGTTGCGGAAACTGCCACTCCGCGTTAACGAGGGCCAGTTTGCTGTCTGGTAAACTGAGTCGAGATAACAGAACACGCAGACGCAGCTCCGTAAAAGGCTGTTGTTTACGGCGACTTTGCGACGCCGCTGTGGAGGCCAGCGAGACGCCAGCTTCCGTCACCATTTTCTCATACCGGGACAGTGTAAGCAGGTCCTCATGTGCACACCCGCTGTGTGAACTACAGCAGCAAGTGATTTCTGTCGAGAATATCTTCGTGTAGCAACAATGAACAAACATAAATTAGTTTCCGGTTTTAGGCATAAGGGAGTGGAATTATTTTCAAGGCAGCAAAGCAATGGTTAGTGGAGATGTAGAATAATATACCTAAAACAGTGAATAAATCAGACTAAAAATATTCATAAGCAGAGAGCTAGTTACCAGTACAACAGTTATGTAAAGCTAATGTTGCATCTGTTACTGGCCAATATTTTTTCCAGACCAACCAAACGACAAGATGTTGTTAAGGGGGCGTCCATTAATGACGTGAGGTGAAATAGGGTGGGGGGGGGGGAAGGTCCGGCGAAATCTCACGAAACCTCACCAAGAGGGAGGGGTGGGTCAACGGAAATCTCACGTGAGGTTTTTAAATTGTAGTTGAATTGTAGAGCTAAAAAAAAGGTCTACAAATGACGTGAAAGGTGATTTTAGGGGGAGGGGGTGTATTTTGGTCCAAAATTCGACCTTAGGGGTGGAGGGGTATGAGACCTAAATAAAAAAAGGTCTCAAAAAGTTGCGACGTCCATTGGTAGGGGGTGGGGTCTCCCTCAAAATCTCACGTCATTTTAGAGGGGGGGGGGGCTACTTTATTGGTCTTAATTTAGATTAATTTCTTAGAACCGGCAGTTCATATGTCTTGGTCCTTTAAGTAACTTGTTAACAGATGCTATTACTAATTTTTCATTTAATTTAATCGCGCTCCGGTGGCAATATCCGTACACACCCCTTTTTCCCCTTTCCAATACCCGCTTACTTTTGTCCTCTGCGAATTACAACTTTACATTCTTCCAGTGTTTTTGGTAAATTATTCGTCATTTCTCTTGGTAATTCATTCCAGTCCTATACCCCGTTATAACAGTTGAAGAGTTAACAACAAATCAAGTTTAAATGTTAAAATATGTATCCACGATGAGCAACGTAACCCTGCAGGCGTCCAGCCGGATGGTGTCGTGGAAACACAATGTTTCGACAGCTGACTCTGCTGTCTTCATGAGGTGTCGCTTCGCTTCCGGTGGTTGCAAACCTGTTGCGACTGTTGTCTTTTCATGACACCATCTGGCGGGACACTAGCGCCTCACACATTTACTATGAGATCTAAAGAAAATCGTTTTACTAACACCAAGCAATAAAAATACATACAAAACTTATTAAATTAATACATCTATAAAATGAGGTCGTTATTTTAGATTTAAGTAAAACAAACACAAAGATATGTGGATGTTATTGTGATTAACATGAGTGCATATATGTGTGAACGATACAGTACTTGATAACGATAAAAGTAATCCTATGATCTGACTTTCGAAAGGGAAGTCAACCACGAGAACATTGCAATACATTTTTACGCCTCCAGACTCAGGGCCGGCGCTAGGAATTTTGGGCCTGGGGTAAAATTGGCGACCTTTTTTAGCTCTACAAACTAGCCAAGCGACAATGGGTGGATTCTTGGCTTCGAGGCCGGGGGCACCTGCAGCCAGTGATCGGGGCCCCCATCAGTCGGCGGGACCGGGTACATTTGACCCGCTTACCCCCCCCCCCCCTAACGCCCACCCTGCTCCGGTGTTTCATAAAATATTGTTTTGACAGATAAAGATATTTCCAGATTCACTATTCTGTTGCAGCATTCAGACTGTACTCCTTTTTTCCCCTTCGGGATCGTCGACGTCCGGGTTATTAGAGTCGAGAGAGGCTGAGAGAAAGATACGGGAAGGAATTTGGCCATCACCTTTCGAAAGAACCTCCTAGCATTCGCCTGGAAAACAGAAACCAAGATGGCCGAACGGGGATTTGAGCCAGTGTCCTCCCGAATACCAATATTTAATTGTTTTCGTAGTAGAATCTGGTTCTCTACATTGCCGTTAGTAGTTTAACAAAAACGTAGTAAGACGGATCTTATTTTCGTTTTGTCAAGACAGAAACAAACATATTGCACCCATAAAGAAAATCTGTATCTATAACCTACAAACGCCAAACCGTTGTCCGCTAAACAGGTTTGTAAATATGGCGCTGGGAGTGTTGATTGTTTCTTCGCGAAAATGCACCGGCTCACAGCAGCACCTGTGGGCAAATATTTTCCCAATAAACAAGCGTGCATCGTCAGTGTCACTGCAAAGTGCAACTACCGTCAGTGTTTAACCTTTATTTTACGTTCCTTAAATTGAAGCTAACATTAAAAGAAGGTTTATTTAAAGATGCTAGAGATGTCCAAATTACTGTAACATGGAATCTTCATGCTTACCACAAGAACATGTGAGAAGGTCGTTCCAGTCTTCGCTACATCGATGCATCAATGCAATTTGGATATAGCCTGCACTCTATATAGTACACATTATTTATAAATTTATAATAAATGATTTACAGTCAATACAGTTGTGTGTATATGTCATTACATGTTTGTGTTATTACATTTTGTGCGTCGAAGGCTGAACTGTGATCTACTTACATCTTCTGTTTACGCTTATATCTGCACATAGGTTGGTTCTCGTACAGCAGGTTTCTGCTAAAATTACTGACACGAGGATTAAAATGTAGATATAAATTACTGTACTTGAGAAATGTCACAACTTCGATGTACAAAATGTAATACCATAACTATAAAATGAAATTTAAGAGGAAAAATCACTGAAGATGTTTCTGAGAAAGAAGCGAAACACGTTCGGTAAACAAACGAACAGAACATTCAATTTCATTGCAGTAGCTCATTTATCATACATTTCAAAATATAATCTACAAATACTGAAAACGCTCCACAGCTTAAAGTACACACTAAATTCAAGTAAATTTTATAAAATCATTATCGTTTTATAATTGTCATACAGTAGCAGAAAATATTTTCAAATACTTCCCATCATATTGCATTTACTTAACTACGGTCGTTAGCAGTAGAACAAATAGTAGGTTATCTAAAAATCGTGTTCTTGAGTAAGTTATAAGTGGGGTTCGGATCAATAGGACAAGTCATGTTTTTTCTGCCTCCTTTTTGAATTGGGATGATGAATTAAACACTGATAGAACGTTTTTGATTGTATTTTAATGTATTTTATATAGCATATAAATGCATATTCAGGCCTCTTTCTTAGTTTTGGTCATTTATTTTCCCCATATTTCAGCGAATACATGGACGCAAATTATGCTATCTACATGAATACGACACTATGAGGTAAAATAAATTATGTACAAATGAGCATGTTATGATGTATAGTAAATTTAAATGTTTGGTCATATTTTGTCATTTTTAGGTCAAATTTACCCGTTTTTAAGGTCATATTTGCTTGCGTATTTCTCTATATTCCCTAGTTATAAGGTTAAAATTAAGGAGATTTGCTCATCGAATAAAATAGAAAATCAAACCAAATTGCCCAGTGTGCTTAGTAAACTACAAATATGAACCGAACTTCTCTTGTGACCATAGTGGCTAGGATTAACGTCTATTGGAAACTAAAATAAATGGAGTGTGTTCTGTAAGCAGAAGCCGATAAGATAATAGGTAGGAAAGGCTCGGAACTTGTCACCCCAGATACCATACGGTCGCCCTCCACAAAAAAACTTGACCACATACCAGCCACGGCGTCTATCACAACTCGGGATGCTCCACTCACAACTCTTACAAAACTCTATTTTCCTCATATGTGACAAACATGTTACAACGTATCTTCAATTTTTCGACATTAACAAAGCCTAACAATAAGCTGTATTAATTAGGTGCATTATTAACTGTAGAACACAGAGATAACATCAAAGCAATAGAAATTATTTCTTTGTTTCAGCTTGGTTTTTTTTTTCGTGTTGATATATTTTTTTACTAATAAATTTTAAAGCTTGAGACTGGTCCACAGGATTTTAGTTCTTGGAACACTTGCGAGCGCGGGACATTACTTTGAAACTGACTAAAATCTGTTACAATAAAGATTCTGCTACATCTTACCCTTGTATATCTTAATTTTCTTATGAGTTGTTGGTTATTGTTGAAACTGGACACCAACACTTAGCAAAGCTTATTCATCTCACTGACAAGATGGAGGTTTTGAGAAAAATATTTAACTTTAAATTATGTTCAGTAAAAAAAAAAAAAAAAAAAAAATATGATGATCATGAGTGAAGATCTTTAAGTATTACGTAAAATAAAACACAACTCTTTAAGTCCGCAACCCTCGTCCGATATTTCTAGTTTGGATTCTACAAATGATGCAGCAGGTCAAATGAAAGTTTAGGATTTTTTTTTTCTTCATGTCTTGAAAGTATTCATATGTTGTTGTAGATTCTTTTGGATAACTATGTGTACTCAACTGAAATTCAGGATAAAGAGATTCAGTCAATGACAGAGCATATCTTTGGAAAATTTACTCTAGATTCTCCAGACACCAGGTATCTTGTCACAATTTTCTCCTAATTCTTCGGAACTGGCTCGACTGTAGGAGAGCAATCCTTTAAGTAATGTTTTTATTATTTTGTTGACGGTATTACATAAGGAAATGTATACTACGACCATGATTATTTTTTTCCATATTCCATGACACATCTCACTTGGCTGATACAGTTGACTGGTCAGAGATCAGTTTCTCCCACATGTTGAAATTTTATGCCCATTTGAGAAGAAGTGACATTAAATAAATCACTAGTACTGCGATAAATCGCAAAATGTCGTTTCTTTTGAATTTTGCAATGCACTAGAAACTTAAAAAATGAGTCTTTCTTGGTCATGGTTAAAAGGATATTTCTACATGAAGCCATTCAACGAGGTACCACCCGATGAAACATTTATATTTGCTGCTCACTGGCCATACACAGAAAGTAACAGTATCTTTGTTAATTACTGTGTTAATACATGTTATAGTTAACATATTTTGAGTTGGATAATCGGTATTCACCTAAATTCCGCAACAGATTCTGTGGCCATCAGTCCCTCTTTATTGGTAGCTATTTCCTCTATGTTAATATATTTTTCTTCGAGTAGTTTCTAGATCATAAATTAGTTGTTCAGTATCTTTGCAAACATTTATGAGCAAATGTATTCATAAGTAACTTTTCCTTCAGTTATGCATATATATTTGAAACTACCATAATTTTCAAAAGGTGAAACACTGTATACACAGCTCGAAAAACTGGAACCGTTACTAGTTCTCTCATAGAGGCATTTTATTAACCTAATGCATTTTTAACCTAATTCATTTTTCAACCTAATGCGTTTATTTTTTTTTTTTTCAGGTAAGGAATAAAGACGAAATTTGAACAGCGAATGCTGAATGTTGAGTAAGTACACAAAAACGTAGTTTATTGTACAATCGTGTCGGCTTACAGCCTTTATAGTTTGTGTAACATGTTTAAGTTACTACCAAATTACTGAAGGAACAATTTAAACACTTTTTTCAAAATCTGTAGACAAAATTAAGGTATATCAAAATTTGCAGAAACTTTGCCTATACGCTATGTTCGATTATTTTCTGCCATTAGATGTTAACCGTATATAACGTATTATATTTTCAACAATCATCGCATACTCTCAGATTAACAGTATAGAACATATATCTTCACCATTCGTAAGGAGTCGAGGGAAATTCTCAATTTAGTGGTTTACAAGATAATAACACCACAAAAGTCCTTCTCCTTCGATTTTTTTCCACAACATTATTTCCTATTAAGCTAAGTTTGCTATTCAACTCGAAGTTTGGTTTGACTCTCCCAAAGGTATACCATACTTAGCCGGTATCGAAGGTAGAGTGGCCATTTCCTTGCATCCTCATCTTACCTAAACCGGTAATCCTACCGGATAAAGAAGACATACGGCTTAACGTGAATCCGAACCTCGGAAGCTTTCTGGCGTATTTCACATTACATGGCAAGCTGTACCAGAGGTGAATGTTGAGTTAAAGGCCTATGAAAATCTCCGCCAAAACAGGGATTCAAACCGGGGTCGATAATTTTCTATACCCAAAAAGAAGTTAGAAGCGAAAAGAAGCCTATTTGAAGTTACCTGGTGATATTCAAAGGTGATATCATGTCCTTGGCCACATTTCAAGTAGACGAAAAGAGGTCATTCCTGTCTTTGCTGCGTCGTGTTACTAGCGTCATCTGTAGAAGAGGGGTGTTCTGTGAACTATGAAATTATATTCAAGTCTTATTTTCTAGTCAATTGTATATAACCAGTTTCATCAGGAAACTATTTGACTGTGTATATTTTGTAATCTGATTTGAAATAAGGAAGCTAATATTTACATAACGCTATCGTTTTGGAAATTTATACAGGTTTTAAATTAGTAAAAGTATAAACGTTAAAATTTGCTTACTGCTCTGCAGAGTTAAATTGGAACAGTTGCTTCTGAGTTGTAATTTTGGTCCAAATGTTTCTATTGTTCGTTGTTTTGGAGCAAATTGTCAAAATACTCGTAGGTGCCATTAATTCTGAACCTAATGCGCAATGTTCTGTCATTCAAGAAGACGTAGCTTTCTGATTAGAAAGGTCATTCTGTGACAAGTATTGCTGTTCTACGATAACCTCAATTTGTTTAAAAGGAAAATCAGAAAACATAATGGAATAATTTCTTACGTTTTAAGTTCTTTTCCATTTCTTTTATTTATATTAAAATTCTAAACTAGCTTTTATTATTTTGACGATTCTTTCCATTCATGAGTAGCAGATTGCCGCTTTCGCCTTCGTGAACGTGGGAGTATGAGTTGTTAGCGGAGCTGCTAGAAATCTCAGTACCGTTTCCCTGTTAAAGTAAGGATGCTTCAAACCACACGAAATTAAAGTGGCGACTTTCATTAGAGCAGCGCACAGTAGATCCCTAATTATGCAATCTGTAGTCGAGACAGACAATGCAGAAATAATATTTGCTATGAGAAGTTTCCTTTATCCAACCTATTCTCGTCGTTTAAAAGGGAGAGAGAGCTCATTAGGAAAGAGAAATCGTGAGTTAAAAGCTGTCAGGGTGATGGAAGACGAATGCATAGCGGGCCGGCCCATTGTAATGTGACCTTCTTACAGGTGAGAAACTAGACTAGCCTTGAGATGCAGCAGTGAACTTGAAATGGCCACGGCCGTTGTGTTACAGATGCTAATCTCAGCAGCGATCATCTGCTGAAAATATCCGTAGCTCTGTATGAACGGAATTTACAAGTTCAACGCACTACCTGGAAGAAAAATGCTGCTATAAAACAATTATCCTGAGAGAACAGCTCTTAGGAAATGAGTATCCCTAGAAGCAAGTTGTAGAGTAAGAAATTTCTTCGTGCGTCTCAAGAAATATAATAATTTGCGACTGAAAATTAATGTCGTAGAGAAACTGTAAGCGAAAATCTAAGGATTTGTGCTGAGATCAAATAGAATACCAAAAACGTTCCCACAACACAAGTTTTAAAAAGTTAGTGTCTCAGTTATTTTCACAAGGACTAAAACATATTTTAATCTCAGCAACATTTCTGTAGTGAAAGGAGTAAAACGCCAACACAAAATAAAAGAAATTATAACCAGATTCTTTTCCAAGGCAGTCCTACAGTGCAAAAGATACCGTACGGAACGGAAGGATTCGAATAAAAGACGGACCGCACTCGAGAGGAGCTGGACTTTATATGCATCACGGGACAGTAAGTTCCAGATTTCACATTGTTTACCTAGACCACTGAGTTAGTTCTCTATGACAACCCCGTAGACAATTGCTGCCTCGATTGTCACCTTCCAGAAAACTTTACTGCTCGCTTTGATACTTATATATAATCAAATGCACAGAAAAATAAGAAATAATAGCGGATGAAAATACTGCTGGTTCAAGTCCAGCATTCATTATGACTGAGATGTAGACATCACGGATTTCCAGCCGGATAGTGTAATAAAACATAGTTTCTAAACGTTGTTTTTATTACAGCATCAGGTTGAAAACACGTGAAGATTAAATCTCACTGACACGCCGGGAAAAACTCCATTTAGCCCAGTAACGGGGTAGTTTTCCCTTGCATTAAATCAGGTAGAAGATTTTTTTTTTCTTATCTTGTATATATTGGTGAGAGTATGCAGAAACCAAGTTTTCGACTCCGACTCCCTCAGCACAATTTTCTGTGGCCAAATAACGTCAAAATTTTGGTACTTTTTCAGTTTTTTGTCTATAACTCCTTCTGATAAGTCCTAGCAAAAAATACTTTATTTCCAGTTTGAAAAAGTACAAAATTTCCTACAACTTTTGCAGCACAAAGTTTATATAAACTCACAACTAAGTGAGCTATACAGTTTAGAAAATCAGATAAATTTCACACTTTTACGAAAAGTTGGGTTTTTACCTACTTTGTCACTCAAAATGACCTGGAACCCCTGTATATATAATTGATATATATGTATTTCTGTATGACATAATTCACACATTCAGTATTATTATGGTTCCGTAGCCAATATAGGAAAATTTGAACTCTTATGTCTGGCTGTATGTCATAATTCCACAGCCATTGCATAACATGTGAGGTGTTTTATTGCCCGCCAAAAAGAACCACAGACAAATATTCAAAAAAGGTTTTATCAGGATATCTCCCCATACATATAACTGAGGGATCACTGGTTTTCGCTAATCCTGTCGATTGTGGTACAGTTGAACAAAAAAAAGCAATCAGTTATTTCAAAACGTTTTTATTTAGTGTACTAGCTGACCCGGCAATGCTTCACTATTGCTGGACTTGAGTAGGCACATAGATTAAATGAAAAAATATTTACATATAAATTTTAAACTGCTGTTTCATTCATTTTCAGTTGGAAAGGGTGAGAGGGGATGCGCTTTGGAAAACATATGCAGGCAGTATTTTTCTGTTTGTTTCAAAGTATAAGTGTGCAAATTCCCATTGAAATCTGATGAAATATGTGGTTTTGTCTAAATTATGGTGAGGAGGGGTGGGTTTTTTTTTTTTTTTTTTTTTTTTTTTTTTTTTTTTTTTTTGACAGGAACCTTCTCCGTCATCCCGTCGACAACTCACCAAAGCTTCTCCGTAAACGGACGAAAGGTTTGCGGGTTTGTTAAATTATGGGGTGTTATGGGGAAGAGGGGGTAATTAAGGTGGTGGAAAGAGAGGAGAGGGATTGGGTTTATGTGAAATTAATGTGTACAGTATTTCTCTCTCTTTTTTAAAGTATAAGTGTACAAATTCTTTTCTAAATCGGATAAAAAATGTGGTTTGCCTAAATTATGGGGTGAAAACGTAATAGGGTTGGAAAGGGGGAGAGGGGATGAATATTCGGAAACCATACGTAGGCAGTATTTTTCTGTTTGTTTTAAAGTATAAGTGTACAAATTCTTATCTAAATCGGATAAAAAATGTGGTTTGCATAAATTATGGGATGAAAACGTAGTGGGGTTGGAAAGGGGGAGAGGGGATGAATATTTGGAAACCATACGTAGGCAGTATTTTTCTGTTTGTTTTAAAGTATAAGTGTACAAATTCTTATCTAAATCGGATGAAAAATGTGGTTTCCCTAAATTATGGGGTAAAAACGTAATGGGGTTGGAAATGGGGAGAGGGGATGAATATTCGAAAACCATACGTAGGCAGTATTTTTCTGTTTGTTTTAAAGTATAAGTGTACAAATTCTTATCTAAATCGATTAAAAAATGTGGTTTGCCTAAATTATGGGGTAAAAACGTAATGGGGGTGGAAAGGGGGAGAGGGGATGAATATTCGGAAACCATATGTTGGCAGTATTTTTCAGTTTGTTTTAAAGTATAAATGTACAAATTCTTATCTAAATCGGTTAAAAAATGTGGTTTGCCTAAATTATGGGGTAAAAACGTAATGGGGGTGGAAAGGGGGAGAGGGGATGAATATTCGGAAACCATATGTTGACAGTATTTTTCAGTTAGTTTTAAAATATAAGTGTACAAATTCTTATCTAAATCAGATAAAAATGTGGTTGGCCTAAATTATGGGGTAAAAACAGAATGGGGTTGGAAATGGGAAGAGGGGATGAATATTCGGAAACCATACGTAGGCAGTATTTTTCTGTTTGTTTTAAAGTATAAGTGTACAAATTCTTATCTAAATCGGATAAAAAATGTGGTATTGACTAAATTATGGGGTGAATAAATTGTGAGGGTGGAAAGGGGGCGAGGGGATTAATATTCGGAAACCGTATGTTGTCAGTTTTTTTTATGTTTGTTTTAAAGCATAAGTGTACAAATTCCTATCGGATAAAAAATGTGGTTTTGCCTAAATTATGGGGAATAGAGGGTGACTTTTTGGAAATATTTTTTCACAGGAACCTTCGCAGACGCACACTCGAAAACTCTCCAAAGTTTCATTGCAATCTGATAAATAGTATAGGAATGCATAGAAGACGAACAAACCCACAAACATTGATTTTATATATAAGATTTTGCGTGATATTATTTCAAAATAGGTTCTTAACATAGGTTGTTGAGTATCATCCAGTTATTATCTTCATCTAATGCATTAAGTATTTCGATGGTAGTATTTTGTGTTGGTGTGAAATCTTAAGCAGTACAACAAGATAATCGTAACAGTCGAATAAAAGCCACGAAACGATTGGTGTGGGTGTGCCCGACGCGTACTTGGCCATTTCTAATGTTGACCTTGTGATGATCTATAACGCCATCGTTGTAAATTATTCAGTGGACACCGATGAAGGCTGCACGCCTTTAAACTGACAAATGCGTGTCGGTAACTTGAATAGGTATGATATGATGAAAGTTAAGACAAAAAGAGAGAGTTATGCAGTGATTGAAACGTCAAGCAGAGCAAATAAATAAAAGCTGAAAATAATTTAAATAGATTAAGAATTACTATCCATGTCTGCAGCAGTTATAAATTTCTTACTACAGTATGTAATCTTTTATTTATCATTCAAAGGCGGAATTATTATCAACGCCAGAGTAGAACTGGTGTGTATAGATACATCGGCCCAGCATTATGAAGAAGTGTTGCATAAAATCAGTCGAGAGACTGATAAAAAATACAAAACTTAGTAGAAAAGTGTAGTTTAATATCTTAATTATTAACTTGACTACTGCTCATTTAAGCATAGAAAACTCTACCTTTTCCTTTTCTTTCCAACACCTCTTCATAACAAACTTGGTCCAGTTCTCTTCCTTTTGTACACTATCCTACACTCTTTTCAGCCTTCCACTATAGACAGGCATGTCAAGGATACGGCCCGCTGGCCGCATCCGGCCCCCGGGCCCTATGGGGGCATCCACAAATTACGTGAGGTGTTTTTTCCGGATTTCTGGACCCCCCCTCCCCCCTGGTGAGATTTCGTGAGATCTGGCCGGACCCCCCCCCCCCCATCTGGTGAGATCTGGTCCGTGAGAACCCCCCTAGAAATCGCCCTGGAAACTTTGTAGACCTTTATTTTAGGTCACACCCTAACTTTTTTGACGAAATACCCTCCTAAAATCGACTTTGGCGCAAATTGTAGACCTTTTTTTTGGCTCTACTGTCCCCAAATTTTTCGCAAAATCTCACGTGAGATTTCCGTAGAACCCCCCCCCCCCTCCCCCTGGTGAGATTTCGAGATTTCGCCGGACCCCCCCCCCTATTTTACCTCACGTAATTAATGGATGTCCCCTATCAATACGGCCCGCGATCGCAATGTGACACAGAAAGAAGAATCATGTTCTTTAGAGCTTTTAGACTTCACTCGATTCCTCTCTTTTTATTTGAATCTGGCCCGCCTACACATTCTAAATTTAATATACGGCCCTCTGCAAAATTGAGTTTGACACCTCTGCACTATACCATTTAACTCGTACCTTCATTTCCATCTTTCTTCCTCAATCGCTCAACACATCGGTCCCACATCAGCCTTGCCTTCTTTAAACACTAATGCAAGAGTTAATCTTCCACTGTTACCATAATCTTTTCTTTCCATATTATTTACCCCTCTTCTGCTTTTAAGAAATTTCATTTCACTGGCTTGCGGCTGGTTTATATGCCGCTTCTTCACTACCCAAGTTTCTAAATCAGACGTAATAAATGGAATAAAATTGATAAATTATTTCCCAACGTTATTGCTCCAAAACAGGCTTCTGCCGCTCCTCGAAATTGTTTCTATTTGTAATTTAATATAGCATTCATTAATCGCAATCATAGTTCATTTGGGTCTATTATTCTTAGGCGCTTACTTAGTCTGATCTTCAGTTAGCAAACTAATGACCTTCAGTGTTTCTAAGGATTGAATCTTATATATTGGTGGATGTGGGCGGGAGAAGAAAATCGTTTCTAGGCTTGATCTTCGCCCGGCTGAAGATCCGTGAGGCCTCTGTTTACCAGGCTGCCACCGTGGGTATTTCCCGGCGCATTCCGCGGCGGTTCTGGTCTGGTCGGGCAACGTGGGAGGTGATTAAGAGGCGAAAGGTGCGCAACGGCCAGTCTGCTTTCTCCAAGATCCCCACTTCGGATGTTACTGCTCTCCGGCCCTGACCCCGAACACCAGAAAATCATCGACACTAACTCCCCATTGAAAAATTATCAGCCTGAAGATCACCAGAGACGATTCGAAGAAACCAAAGAACATTGCGGTTGATTCCCAGCGGAGCTTCAAGGTCAGCAGGTCGGCAGTCTCTGAGATCCAATCTCAATAAATCAGTTACAATAACAGAATCGAATGGGTTTGATTGAGATCATCGAGTGTTCACTTACAATCTTCAGTTAAGTTTCACCACAATCTTCGTTATATGCAATCCTTGACTGTTTTCTGACACTGTACCATTTATTTCCACAGATTATGTATATACGCTCGTTTGGTCCAACTAAGACCATGTCAAGCATTTATTTATCTTGAATATGCTGTGGGTGAGTACACATCATGTTACAACTACGGTTGTTAGCTCTATAGGGGACCTACAGTTTAACGTGGAATCTGAACCACGAAACGTCCTGGCGTATGATCGACAACAACTCTCTAACTTAAATCCCCATTTGTCTGGTTCACATATGATGATTTTATAGCTTTACAACTAAACATTAGGAGAAAACCTCGTAAACAGATGGCGGAATTAGCTCCTATTCCACAGCATAGTATGTCTATAATGATACTAGTAATAGAAAAGATAGCAAACTCCAACAAAACATGAAAATTAGTGTACGCAATTGCATAATGTAAATCGTTTCTTTCTAACAGCACCTTCTGTAATTAATTATTTTTGTTATTAAAGCCAATTCTTTACAACGATCCAAACCCCATTACATCTCAAGGAGGAGTAAGAACTGCCTCTTTAACATAACTGTAAAGCCCATCTTCTTACATGTATGTGAAACTTGGCAAGTCGCCAGTTCAATCGACTTGAGATCTATGTCAGCTATTACTTCATTCAAATTCTAATTGTAAAATGGCATGAGGTTAAATCAAGCGAAGAATTGTGGCAAACCAGCAACCATTACATATCTAAACCAAGCAGAGGAAATGGGATTGGATTGGATAAAAGTTTCTGAATAAAAGCTGAGAAAATTCAAAGAAGCTTTCCACCGATTCTCTTCTAAATCTCTGCCGTGAATATCTTTAGTGTCTTGTTATGTGAATTCATCTCTAGCGACAGATAGATTCCGATGGATAAACGGTTAACTCTATACCCTGTTCACTCTAAACTGGCGGTTCAAGGTCATATTCCACTTGTCCCGCTCCTCACCTCACCAACCCCTCTTGTTCTTACCTCTCTGAGATGATAGCTGTGTTCAGGTAGAGGAGAGGCAAATATCCCCTTCGTATGTAGGGGTAAGGGCAACGAAGTGGGGACAGAGCAGACTGACCTTGAGCCGCCTCTGTTGACTGAACGGGTTATAGGAAATAACATTCCGGACGTAGCGAGTTCTGTCTCCGGTCCGGCCATCCTGTTCTCAGTTTTTCCATTGTAATCACTCTAGGTGAATGCAGGGTTGATTCCTTTCGAAAAGTCATGGCGGAATTCTTTCCCGTTTCTTGTCCTCCATACGTTTCATCTTCTATTAATCTCGACGGCGATGAGCCATAAAGCCTTAACATGAACATCTTCTCGAAGTCTTACACTCTTATGTTTTTCCATTGGCTGCCAATCCACATCTTTTCTGTAAGATTGCATGTTAAATTCCTGTTTACATCAATATATTACAGGCGCTCATATCTTGGCTTCTGGGAGAAGGTAATCTCTGGCTGACTTTTATACTACCACATTTCAAACGCATGTACTTTTCTCTTCAAGCCTTTCCAGTTTTCAAGCATCACTTACATAAATTATTTTTTGGCACCGATCGAAACTAATGCCTAAGAAGCTTCCTTTTTTGAATAAAGATATATTTTCCTTTAGCTATGATACATTTTTGTTTCCCAGATTTGTTGTAATTTCATTATTATTTCTGCCGTTAAGACATAAATATTCTCAGTTTGTTTGTTTTAAATGAAAATGGTTGCTTTATTAGCTGATGGTACATACATACATTATCTTTGCATACGATTATATACGTTAATTTTGCCAACGTTATTTTTCTTGAACCAGATGACTGTTCCTATAAAGCAACAAACAAAATTGTTCACTAATCACTTGTAGATGAGTATAAAAAATGTAGACAGACTATGATTGCTTTCACATAAAGGAAGGAATGCGTTCTGGAATAATACAGGGAGGAAAAAAGCCATCACTTAACGGAATTCACTACAGCGAAGAAGCAGATGCCGTATATTTTATAGTTCTCTGACATTAGAAAATTGTTTCTTTATTAACCAACATAATTCATTTCAATTTGTGCTAGTTCCCCGTTCCAATATTGGTTATGTAATTCTCCGTCTGCTCAAATATTATCCACTAATTTTCAACTAATGTATCACCATCCACTCTGTTTATTTTCAATCCACAGTGCTACGTATGATTGCAGTGTTTTGTCTATGCTTTTTCTTAACGTCTTCGTTTAAGCAACTTTTGTGCTTCTATTCTGTATGCGATTACAGGTCTCACAGAACTTTTCTACATTCATTTTTCATATAAAATTTTAAAAAATTATCATTCCAGATGGTTTCATTCATTCATTCTGATGCCTTATTCGTATTTATGATTTTGAAGTTTATTTATTTCTCTGTTAAGCATTAGCTTGTTATCTTCACCCCGAGGCATCTGAATACCACTGTTTGTTCTACAGTTCAATCACCAAAAATTAACTCGCGTTTCAGCAGTAGTCATTTGTTTGTTTTAATAGATCTAGTTCAAAACTTTCGGTTATAGCCTTTCACCTGTGAAACATTATGGATATTGTGTAATTGTTAGCGAAGGGATTTGTACTGCCAGTTTCGCTGGAAATGCTCCTTACGTTACGTAAATGATGACTTCCTCATCGGTCATTCACAAAACCTTCGGACAACACGTACTTTCGACGCTGACCTCTGTTTACCATTTTTGCTCATTAGCCGTTGAGGTCGGAACCCCCACGTGACGGTGTTGTCACCTCGGTTGCCCCTCGTCTGCTGCTTGTTAACCTCGCTTGTCTCCCGCCACCCACGCAGCCACACAATGCTCTCGGCTGCACACCTGTATGTACTAACCGCGCCTCATCTGACACGGCGGACAGACTGTGCGCTTCTCACATTCCACTCTAACGCCCGCGAGCCGGCCTCGGTAGCGTAGGGGCTAGAGTGCTAGCTCCACGTGCCGAAGGCCGCCGGTTCGAATCCGGCCGCGGGCATGGATGTTAAGTGTTGTGTGTCTGTGTGAATGTCCTGTCCGTCCTGTGGCGTCTATACACTGAAAGCAATTATATACCTTGAGCTGGCTGTAGGGCCTCCGTTGCCGAATGCCATAAAAAAAAAAAAAAAAAAAAAAAAAAAAAAAAACGCCCGCGTATCATGTATCGCCACTCTCAACACACATTTTACCGGGAATAATTTATTCTGGCTTCCAAATATTTACCACCTAACGTCAATCCTGAAAGATTTATTGGCCCCATTTTCAGTAAAAATAAATCTTGCCGTCCATATAAATACAATGCAAAGGGACTGAAAAGAAATGTTAAAAAACAGACACTTGTGTGAAACGTGATAGTAATCGATTTGGATTTCTTCGCGTGAAATCCGGTGAAAAATTTCGTTATGTAGTTACTAAGTAAACTTAAGATTTCATTTTTTTCCGATTGTATAAAACACATGGAATACACTTGTGTCACAAATATTAACACCCAATACGATGTACTTTACCGAACAAAACGAAAGGCTGGTATATAAGAAATTTCAGGATTATCAATTGATCCGTATTCAACTGTCTACAAAAAACAAAAAAAAAAAAAAAAAAAAAAAAAAAAAAAAAAAAAAAAAAAAATGAAAAAAAAAAATAAAAAATAAAACTGCTATAAAAAATTGGAACAAACATGATTGAAAGATATTTTTAATCGCGCAAATAATTCTAAGCCTCTTCAGATCATCCTATTTAACAAATTAGTCACACGCAGGAAGGTTACAACTGAAAATAGTGGCAAAACAGTTAGGAAATACAAACGTAAGAAAATCAGACCAACTAGAGACTGAAAATTTCTGCTAATACTTTGTAATCTCGTTTTTGTTGTTATATTTCAACATTCACAGGACTTACACAAAAAAAATGAGACCGCATCTGACTGTTACGCAGAACGTTGATATTTACCAGACTGCTGCTGAAGGTGTTACATAACCGTGTTTACTTCGGAAAGCAATTTCACGATAACTGTGATGCGTAGCCCATAGGCGCAGGAAGTATGCTTCCTCGCCGAATCAGCGCCAGCTGCGGTGACGTCAACACAGGCAGGCCTTGAGAGTTTTTCATTCCTGGCAGGCTCCGATACTGATTCACGAAGCAGACTTCAGCTTCCTATTATCTCCGTAAAACGTGCTCAGCTAAAGCTGTGACTCCTCGTGGAATATGAGCTGAAACTTGTACTGCATGCAAGATTGTATCAACATTTTGCTGACGTAACTTCTAGTTCTAGCGAAGAGATTAATGAGAACGTAATGCAGCAGAAATACGTAAAACCACTGTTCTGTGTAAATCGAATGTCATTGGTGTCGTACACTAGTTTCTTCTTGCGGTATAATACAAGGAAATTGGTTAAGACAAAACTCATGTATTTTATTATATAAACAGTGTACATCACATAATACCTATATTTAATATTATGAGAATGTGTACGTTTGGAGTTTCGGTGGTGGCAAGGAAAATGAGAATCACTTCTCGAAACGCGTCACGCACAGTGTAAATTAAAAACATCATCAAAAGTAACTGTGTTGCAGTAAATGTGCTTACCAATCAAAACTAATATAACTGTTTTCACTCGTTGAGTGTTTTCTTATAGCTAAATGTTTGTTTCTTGTTTCATAAATTATAAAATGGAAATCGAATTAGAATCCAATTTGTGTTTTGGGAAACGTACTGATTGTTTTCGAAAACCTTTTATCAAAATGTAGGTCCTTAATATTCATATTAGCTAACTTGTTGCTATAGAGAATAAGCAAAAATTAAATGAATATATTGTCTGAAGAACCCTTACTCCCACAGCACGAAAATGAAACGGAACGAATGTTGAAATGCTTTAATCCGTATTTGTTAATAACGGGAAAAATTTGGTACGCCACTGATTCAGAAAAAAGCAGCGTTTGGCAAATTCGACCGAAGAAATCCGCCATTGGTAATAACACAAATATCTCACAGGCAGTAATTTATTGGAAACATAAAGAGATATTTTAAGAATTACGTCGAATTTACTACACCTCGAGGAACACTTTTCAGTTCTTGGTTGGAAGTAAAAAAAAAAAAAAAATCTTTAAGTTTGACCACAAGTACACAGGCCAACTGCTGCAAAGATAATTCGGAACTCAAAAGAAAAATTCAGCATCTTTCAAATATTTTATATGACCAGACTGTTTAAATTAATTCAGTTGTACCAAAACCAAAACCTTCAATTAAAAAAATAAATAAGTTAATCTGAAATATTATTATTATGAGTTGTTCTCAATATTGCCTTTTCCTGGTTCAAGGGAAACCAATTGTTGCTCCAATGGCTACCTGCTTACAATTATTTTCTGCGTTCTTTTCAGTTGTATGTGTAAGTTGTTAATATGTGGACTCTTGTTAGATCTTCACAGAAAAGAAGATTTCAGAAAAACTAGTTTGTAATTTTGATTTTACTTTCACCCGCATTGGATAAAATGGATGAGAGAGAAACGCACAGTGCAAATAGCACTAAAAAAGAAATTCATTCTTTTAGTAAAAGGATTTTTTTAAGCCAGGAATTATTAGATTCAATCTTCTTTTATTTATTTATGGATACTTGTAAAAGATAAGTACATAGAGAGATCAAACTTATTATTTTCCAAATTTTGACTCCAAACTGTCAACATTAAATAGTGAAATTAATGATAGTCATAATATATAATGATATTTCAGTAACATAATCCCAAGTATATTGGAGATATTATATTTATTTTTCAGGGCAGTACCTGAGTGAATTAGTCAGTAATATTTAGTTGGCAATACATGTTTTGACTGCGAGAAGGAAATATTGTATCGTTGAGCGTGATCCTCATAAAAATAACTGGATGATTTTTCAAAGGTTTTAAGCATTAAGCAGCCTTGACTACTAAAAGAGGATTATTTTCTCTTGATGTGGTATCAAAAGCTAAGAACAAAGAAAAAAAATCATCTGTTTGTCTGCTTCTTCGTTTCGTTGAACGTGATTAAAGCAAAATTGAGATTTTCATGGGATTTCAAACAGTGTATTGCCTTGCAAGTAACTTTGATAGAAGGTCTGACTTCATCTCATAACTCTTTCTAAAATAATAACAATAAAAAAATCAACTTAACGAAACTACGTGAAACAGCTCTAGTGGAAATACAAGGACATAATTTATTTCCGGCAATTACCTTTAATTGGATAAGGTGGCACTCGTTCTTCTCGGCAGCTATTGTCAAAACGTCAAAGGGTAAAGATTGTGAGAAGTACTATATTTTTTAAATTATTTTATTATAAATTTTCATAACTAATTTAAATTTTTATGACAACAGCAAAAGGAGGTGTATATTATGAACAAATAATGTGATTGGTCGTAATTAATTCGTTGTAGAACCTTTAAACGGAAGGTAAAACAAACCAAAATACTTCACGGACCAACTTCCGCTACCATCCACTTCCATCATCTAATGACCGTTTAACTTTAGAAGTGCCATTTATAAATTAGTAATTACAGTTTAATCGTTTGAGTAGTAAATGACACACTATTCCGCCCGAAAGGTGCGATGTCGATTATTCTAAGTTAAATTTACAGACTATCTCGGGCAACATATTTATCTGTAAAGACTGAAATTCCACGTTCCATTATTTGCCGTTGGCATCGCCGTGTATGGTCAAAGCCTGGAAGTTTAAGGATATGGCAGTACACCATGTAGTGATACGAGTATAGTATTATAGTTTCAGAGTTCGTCAATGATTCTACTTTACCATACCTGGACTTGTCAGACTGCTTTCTCCCTCGATACTAAATAATCTTTAATTATCGGCAGACTTTTATGTTGTCGAAGTATCGCGTTCTAGTAGTGAATTTAAAAATAAAATGGCATTACCAAGACTCAAGGAAATGTGACCCGACTCCGTCTTATGCACTTAGCCCAAATAGTGCAATCAACCTCATTGGAGAAAGTTGTGATGCTTAAAATAGTAATGAGTAATTTAAGAGTGATGGGATCTTCGTAACAGCATCCCGTACAGCGTTAGCGAGGAGTGAACTGTGCCTCTCTCTCGATGTCGGGCGTGCATATAGTCGCGCCGGAACGGAAGGAAGAAGTGGTGAGGCGCGGCGACCCGGCTGACGTCACAGCGGTTCCCTCAGACAGTGGACGCCGAGCCGTGGTGGGAGACGCGGCGGCAGACCGGTCTCCGCGCGCGCAGCCAACGGTCACACGTTCGGATGCCTCCAGAAGTCGCCGCCGGCACCATGGCCTCCAAGGTGGACGCTTCCGATCCCAACGTGCGCAAGCTGGTCTACAACATGTACCGCGGCATGCTCGGAACCTACAACTCCAAAGCGAACGCGCTGCTCGACGCCATGCCGCAGAGTCGCGTCAGAGGGACCAGGGCATCGCTAGGCAGCTCGAGAGCATGATGTGAGTGGCAGTATACTCCAGTCTCTCTGTTTTTTCACCTCTCTTATTTTACCTGGATCTTAAGGTTTCACTGTAACTCTAATATTCCTACAAGCGCGTAACCATTTTCTCGTCAGCAACAATGATCCTTTGCCAGTGAAAAAAGCCGTTCTTCTATTCTTTATGTCCTCGTGATTCTAGACATTTTATTGGTAAATATCGTGTGGTCTTAATAACTTAAAGATAGAGATTTTCCAAGTTACAGCGCATTCCGCTTCTGGCGTGGCTAGAGCTAACTCTGATCCCAGTCCTATCGGGTACAGGGAACCTAGAACTTAACTCACAAACCACTGAAAACAGGATTTATCAGAGGTAAAGATAGTTCCAAAGTTCGTACAAAGTTCATCAGAAACTGTGACCTTAACCAGTCTGTATTCCTAATCAGATACTTTTTCTTCGAACTACCTGATCACTTTCTTCACCCCAGTGTATGTTCGTAGAAACGTGTTTACGATTTTCCGTAAAACCAAACTCTCAGTTCTTCAAGCGTTCAGTTAATAATTGGCTCTTGATTTTAACAATCAAATGATAAATCTTCTTTATCAGCAATTGCTTTCGTTCTGTGTGCCTCAGAGTTAACCGGTATATCCATGGTTCATATAAATTATAAGATAATAAATCTGTCAAACATACAAATATTCCGGGATAAGCGTTTCATTGCAAATTCAATGTGCGAACTGACAATGCCATAGTCTGAAGTTCTTCCAAATTATATCGAATTAATTACGTCCTATGAATTCAGAATGATTAATAATAATCCTTTTTGTATATGGATTTTTTGTGTAATAGTCAACTTAGAATACTATGCTCTTTCCTTCTCTTCTAGAAACTAGTCATGTTTTTAGACACTGTAAAATAGACGGTGATGTAAGAAATAGTAAAGGAACTTCTATGTGGAACAAAGAAATAAGCGTGGCCATAAATTCGCACTTGATATCAAGCACAACGGAGTCGGTAAATATTTATTTGTTGGTAAAAGAGTCGGAGACTGAAGTAAATTGTCCAGGAATATGATGTACAATTTTCCTCAATCACTGGATTTCAAGTAAACGTCTTGTGATGCGAGAGAAGATTACCAGGAAAATTGCCTTGGGGTATGAGATCTTTCGTAATTAACAATGAAAATCTGTCTCCATGACGTTTTCAACGAACAATGACAAAAACCTATAAGAAACATTTGTATTATTCTGCAATTTTTCTTGTACCGAAAGGTACCATGCACATAGATTACTGACCACTTGTCCAATTATTGTGACGTAGCAAAATGACCTTGTAAATATTTCCACTTCGATTTTTTCTGATAGAAGTTTCGTTGCATGTGAAATAGTGGCTATACTTTTCATATTGCCGCACAGCATTCCGAATAAAACAATAATTATTTACGAGTAAAATTTATACCGCTTCAGAGTGTCTACATAAGAACCACCATTTTAGATGAAATGCTAATGAGTCTATAAGTTCCTCGTTGGGTAACCTTGTTTTCAAGGTGCTGACGGATATGGATCTAAGCATTCCGCTGTCACAATACAATAATCCAGTTTCGAATAAAAAAGGAACAACGAATCGTCCAACGATTCAGGAGAAACTATTATTAACATCGTGGGGGAGGGAGGAGTGGGGGTTGACGTTGTGAGATAAGTTTTTAATAAGTTGAAACCCTCGAAATTTTTCCTCTTTACGGACTATTCTGTGTGTTAAATTTTCCACGACCTTGACGACTAAAAATAATAGTAATATGTCCGTTTACATAAAATGTGAAAATTTATTTCGTTATTGTGGGATCATGTGACCTCCCCACATAAAACTTGCTGTTTATTATGATGTTTTACACATTTGTTGTTGTTATAATCGGAAAAGGATTGAAAACAGTGATTAATATTTCGAAAATCGTATGGAGATTTCAAGTAAGAGGTCTTAAATGTTCCTTATCTCGATCTTTGAATATTCTAAAAGTTATTTCATACTGTAATTGTAAATAAAGGTCGTAGGAAATTTAAATTTTATGTTTAGAAAGTGACCACCACACTCTAGTGACATTTCCTGTTCCGCAGATTACGGATAGCATCGCCTACTATAGTCGAGACTGTGAGCTTCTCAGTCCACTCTTGTTACTTTGTCAGTTTTGGTTGATTCCATTTCATAAGCAGCTATCAGGATTCCACAATGTAACAGTTAACCCTCATCGTAGCAGTAACTCGTCTGCAGTCATGCCTCACGGCATTCCTGGCAACAGTTTCGTAATGATTCGTGCCACTGTTATTACTACTATAAATAGGCTGAAAGGTTGAAAGCAGTCGTCCAGAGGGAATTAGAATTCAATGAAACCGCATCGGAATTCACGATCAAGGATGAATATGACGCAAGATCTCCCGGCTATGCTCTATTTGTAATTCGAACGTGAAGAGAAATGGATCTTTTTGTATTATTCTTTAATTAATTGATTTGATATTTAATTGGTGTCTCATCAAATGCTTGATATACTAAGATTACAGATTCCAGTAGATGGAGAACAGGATGCAATCAGGTAATTTTAATAAAACGCTTAAAAGCAATCACCGTTATCTTTTTCCAGTTAGAAAAGAATACATAATTGCTTTCGGATGTTGTTGCTGGCTTCCTCGATCACTGATCTCTAGAACGAGGAATTTCTGTTTATGAAGTTGCTGAAGTACTTACTTGTAGGAATTTACACAAGGTTTGACAACCTCCCTTGTTATAAATTAATGCAATCCTCTAACCACGTTTCGTATCATCTGATAAAAATACATCCCACACGGACAGTCGTAAGTGTCAATGGCAGAGCTCGACTTGAATATTTACTGCTGAATACAAATATTTTATTATTATTATTACATAATTCACATACTGTACATTTAAGACAAATATCTGAAGTAGTTGAGAATCTCTAAAAATGGTTGAAGATCAGACTTTTGATATCTAATGTAAACATCAGTGTCTGCATTCATGATGAATCAATACAAACAAAATCAAGATTTTCGTCAAACAGTTTTCTGCAGCATCTCATTTGCCAGCTGTGCTCTGTAACGTTCTATGAGAATGTATTAAGTGTTTAGGTCAAAATGTAGGTCTGTGTTTAAGTTTCAATTGCCTTAGTGGTAGAACTAGAGAAAGTGCTCTAGCTCATCAGCAGTATGGATTATTATCCACCAGAGTTTCTGCGCGCGTTAAGGCGCCTCCGTACTAGAATGGGGAAGTACGTAAATAGGACCAGGATCGAGCCCTCCTTCCCGCATACCGATACGTCTGATAGCGGTTTTCGGGCAGGAGGGTCCCCAATTTTCGCCTTAACTTCCATACATTTCACAAACAATAAAAAACAAACTTTTGACATCAACATAAGAATGTTTACGTTCAGTAGTATATTCCGAAAAGGCTTTTGTGAAAATGCTTATTAGTACACGTTCCCATCTGGTAAGCAATGCGTTTCAGATCGCTTTCAAACGTTAGACGCAGCCACGTCCATGGGCGCCGGGAGGGGGGTGCAAGGGGGTGCACTTGCACCCCCCTGGCATCCCGGGTCACCCGTAAATTTGGGCCGATAGGGGGTGGGGAGCACCAATTACGGCCCTGGTGCACCCCCCTGGATCCCGGGTGCACCCCCCTACATCCCGCATCCCGGGTCGCCGTGTGGTCAGTAGTAGACCTAAAAAAAAAAAAAAAAGGTCGCCCGGAAATTTTTGGGCCGACAGGGGGGGGGGGGCACCAACGCAGCCCTGGTGCACCCCCCTAGAAACAATCCTGCCGGCGCCCATGGTCACGTCGTATTAATTTATTGCTATATCAGTCGTGTATAGTGATATATTAGGAATTAAGGGTTCAATCCTTAATTATTACTTTGATTTTAGCAGACGGGCACATATTTTCGACACAAGACTTTACGGTGTAAATTGTAGTAGAAGACGTTGCAGCAAATAAAATAGAAACACATTATCAATGTTAGAAATTCTTGACTAATAAACTGGCGTGGTTTACATCTTCGAGTTTTTCACTTCACTAAGTTTCAAAAAGAAACATGGAGTGTATTTATCTGTTGAAGATGGAAATTTTCTGTAATACTTCTTGCACTATTCATAGAACGCTTCGAAAGGGGCGAAGTTATTGTCACTTATTCAAAAAGGATTTAGCTGTAAATTATCTGTAAATCAATTTGTTAGAACCATAGTCTAAGATTCCAAAACTGTCAATTAGTGGTAGCTAGATCTGAGTCGAAATCATGCTAGTCCGTAGAATAAGACAAATCCATTTTGTTCAGAATCTTCAAAGATAGTGAAATGAAATTTCCTACAACATAACGCACATCTGCACCAAGTCACGTTAGCAAAAACAGTGCAATTTCTTTTTACAAATACATAGAGTTAGATGATGTCTTTTGAAAAGAGGACATTCGTGTGGCATGGACTTACTAATGTCTGAAGTAGTGTTGGGGGAATTGACACCATGCATCCTGCAGGGCTGTCCATAAATCCGTAAGAGTACGAGGGAGTGGAAATCTCTTCTGAACGCCACTTTGTAAGTCATCCCAGATATGCGCTCAATGTTGTTAAGTTCTGGGGAGTTTGGTGGCCAGCGGAGGTGTTTAAACTCAGAAGAATGATACTGGAGTCACTCTAGCAATTCTAGACGTGTGGGGTGTCGCATTGTCCTGCTGGATTGCCCAAGTCCGTCAGAATGCACAATGGACATGAATGGATGTAGGTGATCAGCCAGAATGCGTACTTACGTGTCACCTGTCAGAGTCGTAACTAGACGTATCAGGTGTCCCATGTCACTCCAAACAGTCCCCTGCTGACGTGCAGGGTCCATAAATTCATGAGGTTGTCTCCATATCCGAACACGTCCATCCGCTCGATATAATTGGAAACGAGGCTCGTCAGACCAGGCAACATATTTCCAATCATCAACAGTCCAATGTCGGTGTTGACGGGCCCAGGCGAGGCGTAAAGCTTTGTGTCGTGCACTCAGCAAGGCTACACGAGTGGGCCTTCGGCTCCGAAAGCCGATATCGATGATGTTTCGTTGAATGGTTCGGACGCTGACACTTGTTGATGGCCCAGCATTGAAATTCACAGCAATTTGTGGAAGGGTTGTTCTTCTGTCACGTTGAACGATTCTCTTCAATCGTCATTGGTCCCGTTCATGCAAGATCGTTTTCCTGCCACAGTGATGTCGAAGATTTGATGTTTTATCGCATTCCCGATATTCACGGTGCACTCCGGAAATGGTCGTACGGGAAAATCCCCACCTCATCGCTACCTCGGAGATGCTGTGTCCCATCTCTCGTGCGCGGACTATAACACCACGTTCAAACTCACTTAAATCGTGATAACCTGCCATTGTAGCAGCAGTAACCAATCTAACGCCAGCGCCAGACACCTGTTACCTTATATAGGCGTTGCCGACAGCAGCGCCGTACTATGAGTGTTTAGATATCTCTGTGTTTGCATACGCATGCCTATACCAGTTTCTTTGGCTCTTCAGTGTAAAAACAGCAAGATCTGAGCGGTGGGGTTTGCTTGAAGAAACGCACAATAAACACAAATCTTGTCTTATGCGAAAAACATAAACAAGCCAGAAAATGTACAATTTAATAAAGCGGAAATTAATCGAAGTAGTATTTATTCGCTCCTGCGGAGATATATTCTAATAGCTACCAAAATTCCTCTATATTGGGGTTTCATTTTGTGCTAATATCATTAACAGAAAAAAAGCAAGACAAGAAACATATCTGTAAAGAAATCTCAGAATATATTTTCTCGTATCTCTAATTATCAATTAATGACAGTAGGTAACCTTGCAACCGCTATTCGTATGGTTCAGATCACCAATCTAGAAGTAGTAATAAATAGGCACAACTTTTGAAGTCAAATTAAGCCAAAAAATGCATTGGTTTTTTTGTAACAAAAAATAACCACGTGACCTATTCTGTCTGAATACATGTGACATATATTTAACTCTAAGGGTTCACTTTGTAAAATTTTAAGATTTTCTGTGGCGATTTAAGGGACTTAGAGCCATATAAAATATAGCAGAGACTATGTCTCATTTACAGGCAACGATACCTCTATAATATTTAGAAGTAGAGTTAGTAATATAGAGAGCTGATTATCATGATCGTATAGTGAAGCAGATTTCGATTTGGCAAATACAGAAGAACCCTCTGCGGAAGAAAGGATGATATCCACAGGTCCAGTGTGCTTCTTCGATTTCCTGTGGCTATCACAAACGATTATTTTCTTATACTGAAACTATCGTGGAAAATTTTACTGTTTGATTTTGCTGGAGACCATCAGAAATTGTGCAGGAATAGTTCCAGTCTTTAATCCTTCATGCCACCCTCTGCATTGAAGGTGGAGGGATGTGATTTCAACAGAGACCAGGTAATATCTTTTGCATCAGCTGCAAAGACTTCATTGCGATCATGCGCCGATACAGTCTCCGTTCGTACAACAACATATTACAGTTTCTGCAAATATATTTTGTTTGATCGTAACAGGCAGTTTACTACATTTATTTAGCCATCAGTAGTCAAAGTAGATTTCAGCTTCATCACGTCACTTATTTGGTTCTAATTTTACACAGGGGTAGTTCGTTTTCGAAAAAAAGTTGCATATATCCGCATCTTACTCAGAAAAATTTGTCGAATTTCCATCTCTGGTCTTGAGAATGAGCCATATTTTTTGACTGCTGCCGCTGTACTCAAACTGTAGAAAACTGGAGGCTCCGATACGGTGCAACTTGACACTGGCTGTGGGTCGCCCTGATTTACGAGTTCCGGCTCATGTCATTCTACAGCCACTTACGTCGGCTACTGAAAGCCAGCGAACTACTTGCTGGAAGACTCGCCGCTGCGCTAGAGACCCATAACACATATTCGTAAGCAACTCCTTGTTTATTGAATATATAAATATCATTCCTAAGAAGTCAGTAGATAAAAGATGTTCCCCGGAGTCTTCTGTAAACACCACAATTGAAGCAAAGCACAAATGTAAGCCACTATGATTAAAGATAAACGCTAACCTATTGATAGATAATGCTGATGTAACGAGTGTGTTTTAATGCCGGTTGCATGAAACGATGCCGTATTGAAGATTTATACCAGATTTGAAGTGAATAAACTTCTAGTGTCGTAGCCTATATGTGTTAAATCTATTGAGTGATTGTTTTGAGGTACCACTGGCTTACCAGAAGTTATAGGGTTTTTTAATTAAAATATAGGATTCTTCATAAAAGAGAAAAAATATTATCAAAAGAGAACAAACGAGAAGCTTTCATATACTGTTATTATGCTCAGTGTATGCATGCAATACAATGCATTTCACCCAACCACACACACCACAATACGAATCATTATATCGTTATCATCAATTCCTTTTAACCGTAATACCAAAAATATTCTAATTCTATCAGTTTTCTCGATACATTACTTCATTGGGTCGAATTCCAGAAATAACTGTGGTGATTTCTACGTTTTGTATCTGGAAACATACTATCGGATCTTCCAAGCATACAATGATTATCGCTGTGCCGCATCGTTAAAAGCGAATCTCAAAGATAATGGGCCGATTAATCCTTACTGTTTTGTAATATTTATCAGCGTTGTTAAGCCAAAATAATTCATCTGCTGACAACTGTTTACCATTACATGTCATCGAGAACGTCTTTTGCAGAAAGAAAACTACGATTTCAGTCAAGTTTCAGAATTAAGCTGAATAATTCATTTCATTATAACCGGGTGCACTAGAAATGGAATGAAGCCCTGGCGTTACTGGTACAGAGCTTACAGCCCGTAAGCCTGTCTTCTTTTTGGTGGCGCGGTGAGATGGGTGGTGGTGATAGCCCACGAGGGTCACAAAAACCTCTCGGCTAGACCGAACTGTGTCAAGAGACCCTCGGCCGCACGACGAATGACAATAAGCCTCAATGCGAGAGAGCGAAACACGACACTTATGAGTCCATTCATTGTGTGTGGACGTCAAACGTGGATAGCTGACAAAACTAGTTAACTATTCTGCCACTGTGCTATGTACGAGGGGTATTTTTTAAGTAAGAACCGGTCGGCGATATCCTCTTAAATCACCCACGAACGAAACTGAGTGCATGCGCACACTATTCTGGCATCCTATGAGCACGCGTACACACAGTTATCGCTAAGTCAGCGGAGTTTACACTTCGTGGTGAGCGATGGAAGTGATTAAGACGATCCAGAATCCCGCGGCATGTGAAATAAGGTCAGTCATCAGATTCTTGTCAGCAAGCAATGTGACACCTGCGGATATTCATCGCCAGATCTGTCAAGTGTATGGCCCCAATGCAATGAATGTAGGTAACGTTCGTAAGTGGGTAAGATAATTCAAGGAAGGTCGGGAGAATGTGCACAATGAACCGCTCTCAGGCCGGCCTCCGTAATCAACGACGATCTTTTGCGTGCGGTAGACAACAAAATTCGTGAAAACAGGCGTTTCACAATTTCCACGTTGTCCTTGCACTTTCCACAAGTTTCAAGATCCGTCCTCTACAACATTGTGTCGGAGAAATTGGATTATAGGAAGTTGTCCTCCCGATGGATTCCAAAGATGCTTTCTGAGGAACACAAAACGAAAAGGTGTATTAGTGCATTGACGTTTCTGACCCGATATCAAGAAGAAGGTGATGGATATTTGGACCACATCATAACAGGAGACGAGACTTGGGTGTCCCATCTCTTTTTGAACCTTAGGAGGTTCTTCGGCAGCAAGCGTTTCAACAATGATGATGAAGTGAAACTTGCGGTTCAACAATAGTTTTCCGCTCAGGCGGCAGACTTCTATGATGATGGTATACAAAAACTCATCTCACGGTATGACAAATGATTGAACAATAATGGCAACTATGTGGAAAAGTAGCCGAAAGGTTGATGAATGTCATGTTGCATAAATTACCAAAATATTTTTCGTTGTTAAAAGTTTATTGCCAACCGGTTCTTACTTAAAAAATACGCCTCGTATAAACTTCCAGACAGTTACGTAACGAGACTGATTTTACTTCAACCAAAATAGGAAAAATAGGAAAAATATGTATGAAGGAATGTCTGACAACTATGAGAAAAACTTTCGTCTACAAGCAGACAACATTACAAACATCCAAATGAAATATACGAGTAATCCGCGCTGTATTGTGTAGGTAGCGAGAAAACAACGGCAGAATCGTTGAGCAAGATCAGGAACTGCAGAAAAGTGCAGCTGAAACTGTGGAATTAGTGCGAAAGGTCTATTAGCAAAAATAGTTTATCTCGTGCATAGATATGAACAACTAGATGTTTGGCGCCTTTTCTGTCTGATTTGCTGAAAATGTTCAAGGCATCGTGATTTCGAATGTCAAGTCATGCCATAAAAAGATATAGAGAGATTGCTCACAGTCTTTCCTACATCCTGTCACACACAGATGCAGGATGAAGAGTTAACAGAATACTAAGTCGATTCAACAAAACACGGCCCATAATATGAGAATCATTCGCAAAGTTAATGCCATTTCGTTGTATAGAGAAGTTCTCATATAGAAGAAGTTCTGATATAGAAGGGATTATTTCTCCAGCCATCCAGAATTTGGATTCCATTGTTTCCAAAAGCACTCCAGACGAATACCGGGATAGTTTCTTCAAAAATCAATGGCCGGATTCCTTCCCGTACCTTGCCCCCAGTCCTTTTCCGCCTCTAATGACCTTGACGAGGAGTGAATCCAAAAGGAAAGGCAAATTTACCTTCTTTCTTGTATTCAAAAAGCCCAAGCTTCACTTTCCTAATAACGTGCTGTACTGTAAAAGTTTTAGAAAATTCTTTCTGAATCCTTGGTCAGTTATTGAAACTAAGAGACTTCTCTTTTCGCCAGTACTATTTTGCGTTTAACATCGTTCTTGCTTCTGCCATCAGCTGCCATTTTACTTCCTAAATAACAGAATTCGCCCACTACTTCTACCATATCTGATCCTATTTTCATATTTAATCTACTTTTATTGCCATAATTTCTGCTGCATTTAATTACTTTCTTCTTGGTTCAAATTTAGTCCAAATTCTTGTTCTAGTATTTTGTTCATGTCGTTCAGTAAATTTCGAGTGTCCTTACTCTTCTCTAACAGGACAATGTCCTCAGGAAATTGATGATTTTTTTTCATCTTCTTTGGTTGTTTTCTCTACACACAAGCTGAATCTTAATGAGCGACAGACTGCAAGCTTATATAACATCCGAACAAATAATAATAATAAAAACTTTTCCCGTTTACAGTAGTGTACACAGAATTTCAGAACAATTTTTAATATAACCTGAGGCTTTAAAACATTTTCAATGCACTCAAAAAATATATATTTTTCCTTACGCAACTTGTTCCAAACTGATAATGTCGTTAAACAAACCAGTCAGTTAACAGTATGGGCTGTGTAATATAAACACGTCTTGTTCCTACTGATTAGATAATACTCATATCCCTGTTTACTTATCGACTTAGAGAGATCATCCATGTCGTATGTGTATAACGCGCAGCTTGTATTGGTTCGTTAGTAACGTCTGTGAGTTCAGCCACCGTTACTACAAGTCTACTGCAACTGTGTTTATAATCCGTTTTTTGAGAGAGTAAGAGCGATGATAATAATAATAATAATATAGGCCTATGTTCTACCATTCGCCTGATCCTTAATTAGCATATATTCTCTATATCTTTGCCACTCCTTCGTGTATTCCACCATTATCTTGATGTAACTATTCTGTACTTTAATATGATCCACCATCTGTAATCTACGACGTCCTCTCTCTACCTTTTTCATTTACAGTACCTTCCAAAACAATGCTTAGATCGAATATCCTAAGCAATTTTATTTCCTATAACTAATTGTTTTCAAAATATTTCTGCTTGCATTAGCTCTCATCAGAAACTCCCCTTTCTTTATCGATCTAACTAACTTGTCGCATCCTCCGGCAACATCACATCTCAAGAGCCTCCATTCTCTTTTCTACCTATTTCCACAATAATCCAATTCTCTGCATCCTGTTACGCTACGCTACAAAAGCCGCATTTCATCAGTTTTCCTTGATCCTTTCACCAGAGAGTCACATAGTACGCAGTTTTTCCTACTGAATACTGTTAATGGAGTTTTGAGTTGTATTTCTTGTCCACACTGCATATCTTCCTCCACTCGAGAAGTGAGACGTTTTAAGTCTTCAACCTGTTCCGTTACGTCGCACAGTGGTTCAGGATTAGAATATAGTGGACATTAGATCTAAAGTCATAATATCGATCCAAAAAAAAATGCTTTAGATAGCATTGGCTTTGCTGATAAAAAATTATTATGTTCAATTTTGGATAAGAATGAGTCCTTCACAATTAAAAATAAATAGAAAAACATTGTATTGGGAGAAAATATATGTATATTTTTAAGCGTGTAGGACTAATTTTTATCAAAAATTGAACATAAATTTTTTGATCAGTGCAGCAAATCCTATCTAAAGCAATTTTTTTTTCGAATATCCACTAAATTTTTACCCTGAAATTCACTTGCGCCCTTTAGTCAAAGCGGCAAGGTTACGCAAGAAATTTCTATGTCGTAATATTAAGTAGGATAGGCATAGGGTTTCACTTTAGCTCTTTGATATAGGGCCGTGAAAAAAAAATAGATTTCCAGCCATACTTTTTGTGCGTGTGTTTGTGTGAAGGACTCATTTCTATCAAAAATTGAACATAACAATGGTAATCTAACGTATTTTTTTTGGATCGATATTACGACTTTAGTTCGAATGTCCACTATTCTTAATCCTGAACCACTGTGCGTCGTTGCCTATCTGGATATCAATTGATATATCTCTTCAATATTTATTTCTGTGAAATTTGTGTTATGAATATTAACTTTCATTGAGTACTCTCCACAGACATTATTTATCGTTGCTGTGATATTCTTTTCACATTTGGCTAGTAAACCTATGCCATCAGCAACTCATAATACACTCCTTGCTATTTCTACTGACTCTAACTCTTCTCTTACCGTTTACACATCTGTTAATAATTTCTTACAGATGTTGAAGAACCTAGTTGATAAACACCCTTGAGTAATTACTTTGAAAATTTTTACTTCATCCAACATATGACCCACAGGTTGTCTTCGTATCATTGTGTTTTTCTATCAGTTTCTCCGCAAATATGCTTCTGTTCTATAGCTGACAATACTCTAACTTCGAAGCAGCATTACGTAGAAAAAGTTGAAAGAAACTACATAAATATTCAGATCTTCTAACATATGACATCGTTGTGTTCTAATTTTTTGTGAACTAATTGATTAATTTAGGAGGAAAATCTAAAAAGTCCTCATCATGGTTCATGGAAGGCGAGACAACTGAAGAATCAACACAAAAAAAACTGATCATAAGCTGGCATTCCTCTCTTCATATTAACAAATGCTTCTTTATTACGACATTCTGTGTACCTTTTGCTTGTAGATACACAGAACAATATTCGTGATAATTTGGAGCATAGGCCTCGAACTTTTTCAGACACACTAGTAGAGGAGAATCGGGTAATATGGAATACCGAGGTTTCTCCTCTGCCGAATGCTGCTGTATAGTGGAAGTGCCATCAACTGCTGCTCAAAACTACTCTGATGCTTTGTTATGAAGGTCGGTCATTTGGGAGCTGAACTGTGTTTGCTATCCAACAAAGTTTGTTTTTCCACTTTCGACAATTTTTGCAGATTAGTTTTCTAAAATATATACAAAATATTATATTTATTTTGTTGATCGCTAGTCTTAGTGTAATGTGTACTAAAAGAGTGATGGTTTGTTGTACAGGTCTTTTTTCTGGCTTCCATCTTTTTTTTATAATATCATCAAGCCTATTTTGTCCAAGAAAGCGATTCGGGTAATATGAGATACTTGTTATTCCATAAAACCAGACATAAAACTGTGGTATTTCATACAACCCGAAAAATAATTACTGAGTTGAAATACATTTTTAATCAAATATAATGTCAGTAATACGATTTTTGTTAATATTGATTGAAAATAATAAAATAACAATTGAGAATGTAAATATTTCTTAATTAATTCATTAATTATGTTTTGTTTAAAAACAGCCGAAAAAGAAAGAAGCGATAGCTATTGAATCCGACAAAGATGATGATGATGATGACTAAAAAGTATCATTAAATCCGTTTATCTCAATTCCAGATAGTTTACGTTATTTGAAACCTTCTATTCCATATTACCCTCCAAACGACAATTTTTTTAAAACTAAATGTTACTAATAAAAAAAAATCTGTTTTGACAGCTTTATATTAGATATATGTTATCACAAGAAGTTGAAGGTGTTAATTATTTTTAATACTATTTTGTACAACAAAACATAAATGGTATTCCATATTACCCGATTCTCCTCTAAATGTGCACTGTAAATGAATCTTGAATCCCAAGTTTCGTAATTAACTATGACATCATACAACTAGGTGCAACTACAATAGGTTCTCTAAGCTATTGTGTTTGAAGAAAACTGTATTGTTTTGACTGGTGCCCCCGTGGGCTTTCCTGGCTGTGAATCACGCACGGTGATGTCATGGGAGACAATATTGGAGAAGAGGGCAGTAGTGTGGCGTGGTCGTATGAATCACTCAGGTCACTTCCGCTGTCACAGCTACCTTAAAGGTCAAAAAGGCAGAGCTACTGTGTTACAAGTCACATTCGTTATTTCTTTTTTTAACTTTTTAATCGTTTAACATTGATATTAAGACACACATATGTCCAGTTCAAATAAAGTAACGTAAGAAATGTTAAAAACTATACGTTGGGACCATGGAAGCTAACTTCGGCTCACGGTAACAGCAGTAAGACTACTGAAGCATTTGCAACACGGTCCTACAAAATTACTGTCGACTATAGAAATTAAATAGGAAAAATCACTTTATTGTTGTTGTTTTTTTTAGGCTGTTACCCTGTTACCACTTTTTTTTTTTTTACTTATGGCTTTACGCCTCGTCGACGTCGAGGTCATTAAAGGTGGAATGGGACTGGTAACAAGGAACGGGAAGGAATTCTGCCATGGACTGTTTGAAGGAAGCATCCCGGCATTCGCCTTGAGTGATCTGGGAAAACCATGGAAAACCCAAATCTGGATGCCCGGATCCGGACTCGAACCGGCGTCGTCCCGAATTCGAGGCCAGAGCGTTCCAGTGTTCTCCCTTGAACAAACTGAATCCAGCCTCATTACATAATTGTCAGACTGCGAAGGCCAACGCGTCACCATATATAATTGAACAAAATTGTGTGACTGGGGAACAGAGTACCACAATTACCGACTCCGCGAGAAATTTCGAGTTTTGTTTCCCACCCAGCTATAAGCACGCAGTTATGGAATATTTTCAGCGTTTAGTGTGTCACGAAGTAATTACGTTGCATTGCGAACAGCTAACTGGTTGAATACACAAGGCCAAAAGCTGTAATTTAATTTTAGTAAGGAACTCGTTTTCGTTGTGAGTGACAGTGGCAGTGCAGCGTGACTTGCTTGCGTGCGGTAACCAAACCCTGGACGTGAGTCACAACGTGGCGGGGCAGACCGGTCCCCACAGCTCACTTCACTACGCCCGACCTCCTTGTGTCGCTCTCAAGGAGTACGTAATGAGTGTCTTCGGTAATTCACAGAGACAAACCATCGCCGTTGTTACTTACGACTGGAAAACAGCGTATGTCTTCTAAGGCATAAGGATCTGGACTAATATATAATTATGTTGGTACTGTTTATACCACACGAGCCATAACGACTTTAATTACAAATTCATATTTCAAAAATAACCTTTGGTTGTCAGCGAAGAGAGACTGCTTGATATTTGGGTGAGCAAGGTTTCAATCTCGGTGAAAACGAGAATTTTTCCTTGAAGTTGAACCCGTTATGTCTAAAACCCTCCCCCCTCCGCCATTCAGCAGCTCAGCTCAGAAACTTCGTTCACCGCCGCATGAACACCTGCCAGATTTCTCCTCGTAAAGTAAGGCGGCCCGATGAAGATTTAATATGCTATATTCATCCCGTGCAGGCAACATGGGGTAGTAGACATGGGAGGGGAAAGTGAAACGTTCCCTACCTCGCAGAAAAACTATTTATTTTTCTTTATTGTCCCGCTAAAATTAAACATTTTACAACTTTTCTCCAGTGAATGAATTTTATTCACAGATGTCGAAGATGCGATTTTGGTTGGTTTGAAAAAGGCAGCTATCACTTCTTGATTCGACTGCAAAAGGTTTTTCAGGCGAAGTCAGAAGGGAAATGAGTATGGCGGATGTTCCAACAATTCATGCTTCAGATTCCTCAGTTTCCCCACTGCCAAAACATGTTTGAGTGCAGGTGCACTGTCCTGATAAAAGATGGTTCTTCTTTTTTGTGATCCGCATTTCTTCTCATCAGTATTTTAATCAAGTTCTTCGAGAATTCGATTTCACATTTGTTTTTAATCAGCATTGATCAAATGCGGAACATCTTGTGCAAAGCTTTTTCACTTTCAATTCGTGATACAAGAAATACTACAACATTTCTTCTGATAGGCCTACTGTCTCAGCTACGTAATACAACCTTAATTGCCGATCACCCAGCACCTCATTGTGAATCTTGTCGATGTTTTAATCTGTTGTTGCACTTTCTGATGGTTCTTCTCCTCTTAATTAAGCCGTCCATTTCTCTTCTGTTGCAAATTCAGATTCTTTATAAACCTTTACCAACTTTGGATGAATTTCCACTGGTGATAAATAATACAAAACGAAGACCGATTAATCTGTTTCAACAAGACACACCAAACAAGTCTGCTATTAAATCCCGTAAAAAGAAAACTACTTCATAGATCAAACTAAAACTCGACTTTCGTTATGGCGACAAGTGCACCAAATCACAAAAAAAACCATATGGCCGTTAAATTTTCGCCTTACTCTTGTACGTTCGGTAATTCTATCATATCTGCACCATGCAGCTGGAAAAGGACACTATCTACACGCATGTTGATTTGACTACCAACTTTCGTAAACGAAGACTATGGAGGTGAAGGTACTTGATATTGCAGGATTTTCAGTGCATCAGTGTGATATTTATATTTGAATCTGTTCAAAATCTGTTCATATCGGGAGAAACCTGAGGCCAATATACAGGTGCAAAACAACTTTACAATATATAATAATGGTTATTCTCATGGGACGACACCCTAGAATCTCAATATTTTTAGCAAAGCATATCAAATATCAAATAGCAAAGTATTTCAAGAAACTGTCGAAGCAAGAAACGCAGCTTAGTCATCGCTCTCGGTCGTAATTCCTCCTACTCCATCTTTAATGTTATGTATGAGGTGACGGCAGGCACCACTGTCAATGCCACATGCACATACCTTACAGTTATAAGCTGGTTTACTGCGTAATACCTCCCTATTAATAAACAATTTATTAAAAAAATGCTGCTCACAGGTTGAAAATATGAAAAAGAAGGGAATACATTTTTACCATGCCATCAGCATGTATAAGAGGCGACTTATATCAACTACCTGTTGTTTTTCAGATCACTTTCTTCAAGCTCTTCTGTTTAGTCAGATTTCCGTGCATCACCCTTCTATGCCCTACTTCGGTTGATTTGACCTTTCTTCTCGCGGTTTACTTCTTCTTCCTTCAAATAGTCTCAAAGTCTCTCGGCTAATATATTCTCACAGGTCTTACAATTTTAACCCGTATTATTTTATTTTCACTTTCACATCATTTCTATGCTCATTTTTATTTTTAGTTCGCTATTTATTCTCTGTACTCTCAAATTGTTCAGCTTTTTCTCATGAAGACCGTTTCTACATCTTCGTCGAAATCTTTGAGTTTTTCATGTCGATATTTACGCCTTTAGCTGCAGTACTAATAAACATTTTACAGCGGGTTTTTCCATTTAGTGCAGCTAAAATAAAAACTTTGTTTTTGGAATACGCGTTTCGGTTTTATTAAATCATCATCGGGCATCTACGGCACCGTTGATGATTTAATAAAATCGAAATGCGTATTTTATGTGCACTAGATGGAGAAACACAACTACAAACCCTTTGGGTTTTTTATTATTATTATTATTACTCCGCGATTCACTTAAAGGGTTATAAGGGATATGGCAGGAGGCTATTCGCGTGGAGTGATCTGGGAAAACCATGGAAAACCCACTCTATAGAGTAATATGCTTTGAATTATTGTGTAGTATATTTAATAATACTACTAATAAATGCTCCTAGCAGACAAGACATCCTGATCGCTATTATTGTGACATTTGTAAAGCTAACAACACCTTAGGATGAGAAGCTTCCTTGATATATCATTTTCACAAAGAACAATTGATGCTATGGTATGATAAAAACTATATTCACTTGCCCTGTTGTGGTAGTTCTACGTCATTTGTGCAGTTATAATATCTATAGTTGTGTTTCTACGCAATTAGGGTATGTATTCCTATACTGGGGCCAATGTTATTAGAGTTCCACTACTTTTATTTCATATCTCTTTTTTGTGCACTTGAGGCCTTCAAATCACTACTGCCCACTTTTCAGTACTCTTATGTACCGCCGTTGTTACTTACGACTGGAAAACAGCGTATGTCTTCTAAGACATAAGTTTCTGGACTATATTGTAAAGTACAACCCACAGAAGGTGAAAAATAAGTTACACCATCATTTCAATTGGCATTCCGCTAGGACCTCAGGGTTCCGTTAAAGTAATGGAGCGTGACGGAGAAATTAGCCAATTCCCGTCTCACAAGCTTCCAACGCAACGAAAAATCACCTCTCATTCAAACTTGAAACTAAAGATTTTAACAAATATGACACAATGTATGCTCGGAATCACTGGCTGAATTTTGAAATTACATACTAAATACAGTATTACGGAATCGATCATGTGCCTGTATTGCATTGCATTGCATTGAATCGATAACACATGACCTAATCGATTAATGATAATGGAATATGACAAGAGGTATAATCACTACCAACAAAACTATCGAATACTGGAAATATAAAGATAAATAAACAATTAGATAAACAGCTGGTTAAAGAAAAGATGCGGATGTTTCATTAATGTTAAATAAACAACGTATACTTCAGTTAGGAAGAACGCTGGTGGATTTTTTTAAATAATAAAAGCTATTTAAGAAAAATGTAGACTTCCAATACACCATGTAACATGCTAAAATGTATCTCGATTACCTTTTTTTTTATTTTACTTATGGCTTTACGCCTCGTCGACGTTGAGGTTAAGGTGGGAAGGGACTAGGGACAAAGAACGGGAAGGAATTCGGCTATAACCTTTATGCAAAAACCTTTTGTGGCATTCGCCTACAGTGATTTGGGAAAACATGAAAAACCCAAATCTGGATTTCCGTACCGGGTTTCGAATCCACGTCTTCCCGAATCCGAGCTCAGAAACTAAACTGACAAAATAAGAGAAACTGAGCCTGAAACAGATTTTCTTGCAATCTGTATCCCACTTAAAATGAGGGTAGTAAAATTGATTTAAACAAAGAGAACTCTCAGGAAAGAGTTCTTGTATGCGATTTTCTACTAGGGAGCTCCTGATCAATGTTTCCTTGATTTTGTGGTAGGCGAGATAGTTCTTCAACATAAGCGGGTAGGTAAGTCCTCTAGGCATTGTCCCGTGTCAACTGACATACTGTGAATTTCAGATCACCGCTGGGCGTAATTGATCGATTTACTACAAATTGTGTACAAAAACTAATCTGTTTCCTGTTACAAACTTTATCTCTCACACACAGAACGATACAAAGGTTTTGGTGGACATAGTCGTTCCGAATCAAACAGATTATTCATATAATCACTTCAGGTTGTACACTCACTTCAGATAATATTAGTACTAAAAAGTTTTAAAAAGATGTAGAAGCTGTTAATGACCTCATACTGTCAACGTAGTTCTTACTATGAATTTCCATTTGAGTAACAACTTTCATATATTTATTTTTGTTTAATCGTTTATAATATTGATCAACCGCAGCTCAGTAATTAGTTTCCGTACAAGGTTAGTAGAAAATTATGGCCTACATTGTATGTTAAAAAAACAAATCTATTTTCAAAATCTACAGAGTTTTAAATCTCAGAGATATTTGCTCTCCGATATACGACAGGACAAACAGAATTTTGCTGTTGTGAAAAATTTCATCTTGAATATTTCAGAGCTTTCATGACATCTGTTTGCAAACCATTATATTACACAGTCAAGCTCATGGCGCTTAGCTAAAGTGGCGCGATGCGTTGAGTCCACAGCAAACAGTAGGTTCCTTGTGATTGGACAATCGGGTGCGACTGTCGCTAAACAAAGGAAATGTATCAGTCGTCATACTGCAAACATAATACCAAGTTACTAATTGATGTTTCACTACTGAGGAAGAAGACAAAACACTAAGAGTGCGGAAAAGCGCAACAATCGAGCTGGGGACAACGTCTTGATTGCATCGCATTGCACTTCTACCTCTATTCCAAATTGAACGTATTCCTTGCGGGTACCCTGCTGTAGCTGCACTTGTCAGAGCATAACCATACTGTATTGGGGAGGTACAGTAAAATAGGCCCAAATTCAAATTACGAACCGGGCATTCTAGCCATTCCGGCTGCAGTGTTAGGCGATTTTCCGCAATCACATAGAAGGAATACTGGGACGATCCCCAATCTCCGCCTCATAAATTACACTCCTGGAAATTGAAATAAGAACACATTGACGCCGGTGTGTAAGACCCACCATACTTGCTCCGGACACTACGAAAGGGCTATACAAGCAATGATCAAACGCACGGCACAGCGGACACACCAGGAACAGCAGTGTTGGCCGTCGAAGGGCGTTAGCTGCGCAGTGGCTGGGCACCGCCGCAGTCAGTGTCAGCCAGTTTGCCGTGGTATACGGAGCTCCATCTCAGTCTTTAACACTGGTAGCATGCCGTGACAGCGTGTACGTGAACCGTATGTGCAGTTGACGGACTTTGAGCGAGGGCGTATAGTGGGCATGCGGGAGGCCGGGTGGACGTACCACCGAATTGCTCAACATGTAGGGCGCGAGGTCTCCACAGTACATCGATGTTGTCGCCAGTGGTCGGCGGATGGTGCACGTACCCGTCGACCTGGGTCCGGACAACAGCGACTCACGGACGCACGCCAAGACCGTCGCATCCTACGCAGTGCCGTAGGGGACCGCACCGCCACTTCCCGGCAAATTAGGGACACTGTTGCTCCTGGGGTATCAGAGAGGACCATTCGCAACCGTCTCCATGAAGCTGGGCTACAGTCCCGCGCACCGTTAGGTCGTCTTCCGCTCACGCCCCAACATCGTGCAGCCCGCCTCCAGTGGTGTCGCGACAGGCGTGTATGGAGGGACGAATGGAGACGTGTCGTCTTCAGTGATGAGAGTCGCTTCTGCCTTGGTGTCAATGATGGTCGTATGCGTGTTTGGCGCCGTGCAGGTGAGCGCCACAATCAGGACTGCATACGACCGAGGCACACAGGGCCAACACCCGGCATCATGGTGTGGGGAGCGATCTCCTACACTGGCCGTACACCTCTGGTGATCGTCGAGGGTACACTGAACAGTGCACGGTACATTCAAACCGTCATCGAACCCATCGTTCTACCATTCCTAGACCGGCAAGGGAACATGCTGTTCTAACAGGACAATGCACGTCCACATGTATCCCGTGCCACCCAACGTGCTCTAGAAGGTGTAAGTCAACTACCCTGGCCAGCGAGATCTCCGGATCTGTCCCCCATTGAGCATGTTTGGGACTGGATGAAACGTCGTCTCACGCGGTCTGCACGTCCAGCACGAACGCTGGTCCAGCTGAGGCGCCAGGTGGAAATGGCTTGGCATGCCGTTCCACAGGACTACATCCAGCACCTCTACGATCGTCTCCATGGGAGAATTGCAGCCTGCATTGCTGCAAAAGGAGGATATACACGGTACTAGTGCCGACATTGTGCATGCTCTGTTGCCTGTGTCTATGTGCCTATGGTTCTGTCTGTGTGATCATGTGTTGTATCTGACCCCAGGAATGTGTATATAAAGTTTCCCATTCCTGGGACAGTGAATTCACGGTGTTCTTATTTCAATTTCCAGAAGTATAAAACACACTTATCACACTTATCACACTTATCACAATTTACACGTTTCACTGAGAGATAGCAACACATCGGTCCCCCATCAAAACTTACGACAGACCTATAAAGCCCACAGTAGGGAAGCGTGCTTTGAAAATAAGCGAAGTCCCTAGAAGAATATGTGCTAGACGATCGACGAAATTGGAAACGTTGAAAAATATAATGTATTATTTCCGGGTATTTTGAAGACTTCGATTCGTCAAATAAAAGGGACCGAAATGACTCTGCTATCGGGGGATACGTAGTTACGTTAGACTAGACGCAAGAGCGGAGCATGTGTGAGCACCCTTCCCGTGTAATAAAAAGTAATCTCGACTCTATACACAGAACTCTAATGACCCATTCAGTCAAGAAACTGCTGTCTGGTTCTGCTGACGTCGTTTTGTTTCACTTATATAGTTTACCGTTTTCTTTGCCTCCATTTCTGCAACCGTCATGATTATTCTTGCGGCGATCATCAAAGAAACCTAATCTCGTCTACAGTAGTGTGGTAATTTGTTTTTTTTCCTTTATACAAAGATCAGCAGAAAACTATATCACCAAAATCCAGAAAACACAGCCATAAAGTTATTTAGCGAGAATGTCTTTATAAAGTCTTCTTAAAAATCTACAATAATATTATAAATGGGAAAGTAACTCTGTCTGTCTGTTCGTTACGTTTCTTGGGCTAAACAGCTACTCCAATCGTGATGAAATTTGACAAGGAGATGCTATTTGACATTAGGATGGACATGGGATACCATATTCTGTATAGATAAGAACATATTGTCATTAAATTATTAAAACTATCTGAACTGTGAAAGACAAACGCATAATATCTATATGTCTTTGTAATGCGTAATGTTAGAGAGCAATGGAAGCGTAGCGCAGTGGTAACGTGCTTGCTTAAGAAAACTCCCGTGTGGCTTCGGGTTCAAACCCCATTGGGAGCAAACAATTTTAGGAATTGTTTTTCATAGTTTGAGCCAAGCCTAGGATTTTGTAGTAAGGATACCATGTTCGTGGAAATCTTTGGCTATAGAATAGTGCCCTAAGCGTTTACTGTATTCAGGGTATACTGGTTCCTAAGGCAGTTTTTGTGTGATCTAATCTAATAATTTTATATATGCGAAAGTAAGTCTCCGTTTTTTTTTTTTTTTTTTTTTTTTTTTTTTTTTTTTTTTTTTTTTTTTTTGTTACGATTATATGTGTATACTAATATACCGAAATACAAATACTTTGTATCATTAGGAACGAAACAGGATACATTTTTTCGATATGAATAAATGAGGATCGACGGTAGAGTGGTATATTGATAGCGTTCCCGTAATATTATGCCGACATATCTTAGGTAACTTTCATCTTTGTGTATCCAATTCTAGCAATCAAATTCTAAATCCACGCGTACGAAGTCACGGGTAACAGTTAGTAAATAAATAAACGATAATACATCTCTCCTGCACATATGCAGCGAGCGGCCGATGTAACGAAAAAATGTGTAGACCTCTGAATATTATGAAAGAACTTTCTGGCTGTTTTACCTATCTACTTAAAATGAGGGATTAATTCAACGTCAATAAAACTCAGCTTCTTCTTTTTATTAAAAACGACTTGGTTTGTATATTCATCTCCGAAGTCATACTAAAATGCTACAAATGTAGATTTTTGACATTTTACGAATTCATTTGAAAGACTCTGAGAACATTACTGAATCGAGTGCCAGGTTGCTATACATTCAAAATAAACCAAATGAACTAAGTTCACGTCCAACGCTATGAGAGAAATTATTTACTGTTCCGGAAGCACGGTATGATACTAGCAATTGGCAATGAATCATTGCACCGAAACCTCGAAACAATAAGTAATTTCCTAAAGGGGCGTCTTACACGAGCATCATTTTTACGGCAACATACTGGTATCTATTGCTCAACAGTTGCCCGGCAACATATCCGGCAATAGATGCTCAATATATGGCCCAGCAATGTGTGGCTCAACTATTGCTGGGCTTTCGATGCTCCATATTATTGCTCAACATTTCCCGTCTACACGCATTGTGTGATCGGCAATCAGCATCATGGAAGAGGAGGGAGTTGTAGTGGCGGCTGCATATTATCTTCGAAAATTAGAAGAAGGAAACAAAATAGGGTGGGTCATCTTTACCTGACTAAACGTGCTACGATCACTCCTGTTGACACAGAAATCATCTTCCAATTCCATGCCCGTTTCTCATAGAGGAGGGACTCCTTTGCGAACGCGATGTTCGGTGTTTCCGTTGCCTTCCCCCGTAAATTTGGATGACTGTGATAGTGTGTATGCTCAGTGTGTAGTGTTTTTTGTGATGTATGAAAAGATAGATGAAGAAGGGAGAGGGTGAAACCCCATGCAGGCCCATTGATGCCTCCTTTCCCAAATTACCATAAACAGCGTCGTGTACTCTCGCTCTATACGCACTGTGGAGAGGTTTGGGATATAAACCAGTACTTTGACGCACAATCTGGTGATTATGAACTGTGTACCACCTCCTCTCCTCTCCTCTACCGGCCAAATCCTGATGGCGAAAATTTCTTCGGCCACCAAGACTGGAACCAGCTAACCCCGTGTCAGCGCCGGACACTATCACGGTGCCTCAGCCACCTGAGCCAACAGAGTTCAAAGATTTGATTCGTATGATTGAAAAAATAAAAAATACAATACCAGATTGGCTATTACTATACGACTTATGTGACTCGTACAAAAATTTGATATATTTATTTAGAATATGAACATCCGTCTCTCATATTGCCTCAGAGGTGCAAAGCAATTATGAAAGGACTAAAATAATACATAAAGGCATAAGTAACTCCAACTGTCTACAATCAGTATTTGCAAACAGATGCTTCTACTTCCCACAACTTTGGGTGTAAATGTATTTTGTTGGTGAAATTTACTTCCCCATTGACCAGATATTCATATCTATACTATGAACTACTTCAATGATTTTATTAAAAAAATAGATACAAAATCCGGTGCAATATGTCTAATTACGGAATGAATGAAGGTAAAAACGCATAGTTTTTTTTTTTTATTTTTTATAACTGCTTTACGTCTCTCAACAACGAGGTCTTTAGAGACGGGAAAGGATGGGGGGCAAGAATGGGGGCAAGGAATGGGAAGGAATTCGGCCATGGCCATTTGAAGGAAGCATCCCGGCATTTGCCTGGAGTGATTTGGGAAACCATGGAAAACCCAAATCTGGATGCCCGGACGGGGATTCGAACCCCCGTCCTCCCGAATGCGAGGCGAAAACGCTAACCATTACACCGCCACGCTCGGTAAAACGCATAGTACTCGAACACTCTTGGTTTATTTATTTAAAAGAATAACATTCAGCCCTTTCCAGCAATACAGATAGCTTCAATGTTGTATCTATGTTTTCTGTTCAAGCATACGTATTTCTCACGTTAGATTTAAGGTATGGTATGGAATACACAACGTTTAATTAAAACCACCTGTGCCCTCCGCCGGAATCGAAGCGGCGAGCTTCGGTACATGAGGCCAGCGCCCTAGCCACTATGCTACCGTGGCCAGCAACACGGGAAGTTGCCGCGAATATTCGGCCGGAGAGCGATCTCATCGTCAATATGCCGGCCACACTCAGCAATACCGGCAACAAGACGGACATGTTGCCGGGTTACTCGGCAATACTGCCCGGCCACATGGCCATATTGCCGAAACATTGCGGCCACTCAGACGTAAAACTTGCCGCCAACACATTGCCGCAAAAAAAATGATGCTCGTGTAGACAATTCCACATTGTTAATAGATTTTACAACATCCTAGAAATAACAAATAATTTTTAAATCTGCAAAGGATTAACTTGAAATATTAGAAGAAATTATTTAAAAAGCCTCTAATGGTAATTTGAAAATATGCCGTTTATAATACTGGAAAATACTATGAACTTCATAGGGCCTGCGCTGGCGACCATATCAATAGCTCATAACGATTTAAAATAAATAAGAGTTAGTAGGAGAATAAAAACCCGGGAATCTTGCTACATTTTCTCGTGACAACCACAAAATGCGATTTCACAACCACTCGGCCATTTACGTCTGAAACTGATGTTAACAATGAGGAACCGAACTTACGTAGCTTCTGCAACAACTTAAACAAATGACAATCCTTGTATCATAGCGAGGATATGCACTCTGATGTGAGTTTAATAACTATGCTACATGTCTTAAAAGGTGTCTCTTCTTTTTAACAGAATCTTCAACAAATTATTTCCTTCAGATATCAGTACCCAAATTTTTAAAAGTGTTCAATAACACCACATTTATAATTTCTCAATTTCTGTACACATTAATGTTTCCAAACAACGATCCCAATAAACGCTATGCTTTATATTCAAAGGTTTTCGTATTGCTAATCTGCTTCTTAAATCATCCTTGCTTCATCCATTGGTTGTAATTTTACTTCTAAGTACACCCCTTCCTATTTTGATAGTTACTCTGTTCCTAATGTTTTCATTTCTGTTGCACTTCATTACCTTTTTGATTGCTTTTGTTTATATTTTTTATTACTACCACTACCAAAATTTTGGCGATTACCTTAATATTTTCTTCATAACCTCACTCTTATCTCTAATGTGGACAACACCCTCAGTTATTAGTACAATATATCTACTGATATTTTCTGCCACATTCAAGAAGAAATGGGGCTCACATTTAGAGTATCAAACTCAGGAGTTGGAGGTTATGCAAAGTAAAGCAACTAGAGTATTTCAGGAAATTATTGTAGAACACAATCACTAAGTGGTATGGTAAAAGAGCTTGAATGGGATTCATTGGAAGACAGAAAGAGGGTGAATAGGGTGCTGGGAGTGTACAAGGTGTTTATTGATGACGATGTTTGGAAAGATATTGGTGGGAGGTTTAAGAGTAGTGCATGAAAGGGAAACTATAACCATGACCACTAACTAGCGTTCGACTTTTACCATAAGAAATTGGATTTATTTTTCCCTACTAAGGAGTCACGGATAGGAATAATATACCAAGGGAAGTAATAAATAATTCACCGAAAACACTGAAAGAATTGAAAATTCATAATGGGAAAATGTAGGCTGCTACAAGGAATAGGAAAAATGGGTGTTAGGCAAATCATAGGAATTCAATGCAATAAAAAAAAATAACAAAGCCGTGGATTATTTTTCCAACACTTCGCCTTTTTTTTTGTAAGGAATGAATGTTTTTTACTACTAGGCGGTTTTAATATATATTCTCTATTATCAACTCAGCTTCTCATACTTTCTCTTCGTTTCCTGTTTTTCTTGCTGCTGACTGGGTGCGACAGATAGCGCTCTTTCTGGACGGTGTCACCAACCCACTGTCGTAATCTGAAGCTGGGAGCAGAGCAAAGAGTCTGCGTAAGCGTGGATTCCCGCAGTTCTATCGTCAGTAGCACAGTAGTATCACGCTTTAGTGATTATCTTTGCTAGCGGTAAGCATTAGCGAAGGTCTGGTATTTGGTGTTCACTTTAACCGTGACACATCAAAACGATAGAGGATTGTAAACAGTTGGAGGGTGATCTGGACAGGATATCTAATTGGGTTGGTAAACATGGAATGAAGATAAATGCAAAGAAGAGTCAGCTTATTAGATATACAAATAAAAAACAAAAGGTTAATTATGAATATAAGGTGGGGAAAGAATTGCTTGCTGAAGACTTGAAATGTAAATATCTTGGAATTACTTTTGATAACAAACTTAACTGGGCAGGACACATAGGACAGGTGGTAGGAAAAAGTTTCAAAGTTCTGCACTTGTTGGAGAGAGTGATGAGGGGATGTACGAGAGAAGTCAAGGAACTGGTTACAAAACTTTGGTCAGACCATTGCTCGAATATGGTAGTGTAGTATGGGAACCTCATTTTACGTATCAAATACAGGAGTTGGAGATGGTGCAAAAAAGGGCTGCTAGATTTGTTTCTGGAAATTATCGCAGAATGCAATCAGTGACGGATATGATAAAGGAGCTGGAATGGGATTCTTTGCAAGACAGGAGGAGGATGAAAAGGGTCATGGGAGTGTACAGGGCATATACTGGCGATGAGGCATGGAAAGATATTGCAATAGGTATGAAAAGTAGTGCATGGAAGGGAAAAGATGACCATGACCACAAGCTGGCACTCGATTTCAGGCACAAGGGTGTGGGAAGATTCTCTTTTTTAGGTAAGGGTGTCAGGGATTGGAATGAGTTACCAAGAGAAATGATGAATAATTTACCGAAAACGTTGAAAGAATTTAAAGATAAAATTTGTAGAGGGCAAATGTAGGTAGGTGCAGGATAGGGGGAAGATGGGTGTGTAGGGAAATTGCCACCGGAGCCTGTGCTCCATTGCAATTAAATTAAATTAAATTAAGACAATTTCGAAACGATTTACCGAATGGAATAAAATCAAAGGATTTGCTACTGTATGTTGGGTGATACGAGAAAGTCTACAAGTGTCAGCGATATAATGCATAATGGATACACCGACAAAAATATGCATTCGAACATTGTCAGTTTTTATTGTGTCGAGCAGCAGTAAGATTTGTAACCTGGTATGTGCACTGCTATATTCAAACAATTTTAAACTACTTTAATATCGCTGCTCCATAGTTACTGATTTGTGAATGGTGAAAGGTGCCTTGAATTGAAACTGTACTCCGCACTGTGCAATCCTACTCCTAATGGCACAGGGGTGTTAAAATACATAAAGGCATAAGTACACAATAAAGAAAAACCTCATTCTGTTATAAGAGTGAAACAGCTAGCTCATAGGGTATGTATTTTTGTGATTTTATCATTTAAACTATGTTTAAATTTCAAGTCAGTCACTATAAGTACGCAACTTATAGTGCGGTTACAAATTACAACCGTCGCTGGTTTGACTCCAGCATCGTAAATGTGTGTTTTTTGTTGTTTCGTCCTTATCAAAATTTGTGCTTGTAATTAGAGCCATCAAAGAAACATTCTACTATAAGGAGAAACCGAGTATGAAAGTTAATATTTTTATCACTTAAATATTTGTTTGGACTGTTTGAACTCACTTCTCGTTTTCTAGCAAGCAGATTATCATTTTCAGCCCGTTACCGATCGAAGTCATTCTTCCCCCAGAGAGTGAAATAACTGGAGCCAGGATATGATTGTTGACAAGGGACAGAAAGAAACGGGACATGGCCCTTATGCAGGATCTGACCCAGCATTCGCCTAGTTATTCCGGAAAAGCACGGAAAACCGATCTCGATGGTGGGACGGGAACCGAAGCCACGTCCTCCCAAATATTTTTCAACTCACTAGTGCGCGTAAAGAAATCTTATTTAAAAATAAAGAGGAGACTCCCCGAAATTAAGAATGCCATAAACATAGTTTCTGGAAGATAGTATATAAATACATTCGAAGATTGTATTCTTTGATTCTGTAAGTGAAAATATGATACTGTTATTTAAGCTCACTCGGTCTAGAAGCCCAACCGAGACTAACGTCGGTGAAAGTTCTGATCTGGATGAGACGGATGCAGAGGCAGGTAACAACACGTGACGCGGGTGGGGAATCCAAGCAGGTGACGGCCACAGCACGTGCGAGTGTGGGTCAGTGTTATCCCAGCTCACTTTCCTCGGGCTGTAAACCGGGACACGGCCGAGTAAGGCTGAGTCATGCACCTCACGGCCCAACATGACCAGGAAGTCGATACCGGTACCGGCTCCATCCTCACACGGGTGCTCATCTTCCCATCAAGTACCGTCACATTACTACGAATCCGTTATTTTTCTCTCTCCCTTCAGACTTGCACTGTAGACGAGAGAGGATAGGGGACAAGAAACGAGCAGAAATTCGTTCCCGCCGTTTTAAAGGAACAATCTCCTGGAGTCATTTCGGGAAACCATGGAAAAACGAAATCGGGGTGGTCAGACAGCGAATTGGAGCCGCGTTATTCGAAATGACAGACCCCGAGCTTTAACATCCCCTACGAGGCCCGGTCGGTCATTCGAATTCACAAGAATTGCGAGTAGTCATCAGTTGTACAGAAAACGATAAAATATTGTACGATTTCCGTATTTCTTGTGCTCTGACACAAAGAAAATAACACAGTTCTGTTATAAGAAAGTGAAGGAAACAAAAAGTTAATTACACTTGCTGAAAGGGGGTCTGGCTATTGAAAACTGTGTACAAATGTAACAGTTATCATTGATATGATTGGTAGAAATGTGGCAGTTCTGTATAAAATATATAGAAATATTAAAATTTAAGCGTGCGTCACTGAAACGTGAGACTGATTTTGTAATAATAAGGGACAATATTTAAATCAGTTTCTGCTAATATTATTGGACAGTGATACAGTGTAGTATACTACATCCCCTTATGATCAGATTTAAAATATGTAGTAATCTAGCATGGCGAAAATTAGTCGACACCTTAATTTTCTTTCATATCTCTATAATCAAAACTCCAACCATCGTTGGTTTGTACAGTATATTATAACGCTTTTTACCTCTTAAATGTTTTAATCTGACTAGAGGTCTGTAGAGAACGTGCTTCATGCTCGGAAAAATAGCCGACTTGGCAGATGAATGCAACCCGAACACAATATGGCTACGATTTCTAGGGGCAAGAACTTAATAGGGTTAAATAACCTGTTAAATCTGTTAAAGGAACCAGTGTGTTAAATCGATAACAAAGAAAAGTCGCTTTCTACGCTTTTGGAAAGGTAGCTCATCATTGAAATTAATATGACCATAAGACTGCTAAATTGTAAGAAACTCTAAAAGAAGGTTTAAGAATGAGAGATATCTGGAACTGTATTGGACACCGAAAAGTGCGTTTCGTGAACGCATACCATAGGTTTTCGTAACATTTATGTTATGATGCCTTGTTCAATGTTTCATAAGAACACACAATATAACATTTTAATTGCTAGTATATTAGATGGTAGTAGTACTAGAAACACATTAAACAACATTTGTCAGGAACATTTATCGGATTCGAACCAAAAAATAACTAAATAAGCATTCGTAATTACATCGTACATTAACCATGGTCAACAGATTCATACTCACGAAATACACTGAAATAAAACTGTACCAGCGACAACACTAATTGAACGATACCACACTTCTTTATCATACCTTTCTATAAACGGCTTTGCTGCTAACCCTATAAATTAAACACGTGTGGCATCATTGGCCGAATATCCCCGAAGGGTTCCCCCTACATTCCTTGGAAAACTTAAGAACTTTCTCCCATAATTAAAATACATATATTTTTATGGCAGCTTTATTAAGCATCCATCTTTTGCTTGTACTAAGATTGACGGTATTATTTACAAGTGAGCTGAAGGATATCTCCTTTATAGTATAATTGCAGTCGGCACATACTGCGTTGTTGACTGAGTCATCCGTTCAAGTTGAAAAAGATATTACACAACTCGACGACATTAGTTCACTGTTCATTTAACGCTTTAAAATCATCGCACTACGAAATATGAAAAGAACAACCACTACACCAACAGTTGGAATAGTTCAAGGCATATAGCACATCTAAAATAATTGGCACAATTTGCTAAACAATAGCAAGTGACATCAGGGGACTTTATCCAACTTTAGGAGAGCAGTCATGCGAGGTTAATGTCTGAAAATATTATATTAGGAAAGTAGCCATTTGGCTGTGAGCTAATAGACTGAACTTTCGGCATTAATGAAGCCTAAAATTGTGCCATCCTGTTCAAAAATCAGAAGGATTACGTTTCCTTCACATCCTCGCTCAAGTCGGCGATCTCACCGGAATTGCGAACACTGGCTAACTAGCCAACACGTGCACCAATCATATCCTGAAAACACAAAGAAGAGTGAGCTCCCGGGAGTAAAACCCTTGTACTTTTTTCCCTCTGCCCTGTCTCTTCTTTCAAAAGTTTCTGTCTATCTTATCCAATGGACGCATGTAAACGGGCGGATGCCTGGACGCATGGAATACATCAAAATCCCGTTCCTGTGATCACCTACAGATTTACTAACGTAACGAGGCGAGCAGTAGATAACAGGAAGGCCGCCATGCTTGGAGGAGCGAATTTTGGGGGCTCCACCATTAAAAAAAAGAATAATAATAATAATAAAAGAAGCTAGAAGTAAGCTAGTGCGTAGCATTGAGCACCAATTGAGAAATTAACGTCATTGAGAGAGAGAAGTAGTAATATCACTGTATACTGCCTTTCTTAATAGTACACTCTGGAGCGGCCAATGTATGAAGACGGACAGCAAGGAACCAAGCCCCTTCTGTCAACAGAGATCCAGCTACTTTTAAACTTATAACAGATTAAATAATTATTACTTCTCTCTCTTGTAAAGTATATGAATGCTACAAAATCTGACCATAAAATTTATAACATAAAGTAATACTCATTACCACAGATTAATTCTTGATTCTGCCTTCCATCAAACTGAGTAATATTACTTCATTAACATTTAATGCGTCATATTTCATTCGAACACAGTAGGCAGACCAGATTGTAGTTTTTCGTATTGCGGGAAAAAATTTTGTTTCTTAGGATGTGCTAAGCAAGATACACAACTGTTTCTGAAACATATAGGTTCTGATGCAGTTTTCTGTGACCGGCCCCGCGTTCGCCTGAGAAGATTACGGTAAACAGGATGGAAACCACGAGCTGTGCTCCGGTTTCAACCTGCGCTAGGATTACGTCTTCTGGTGAAGTAACGTCATAGTTTTCCGTAAGACAGTGTTACTCAAGCTGCCGAACCAGAGCGGTGAGCTGTTGCCCTTAGCTGCGATGTAGAATAGCTCCAGTTTCGGTTTTGCAGAAGGTAAAACGTTTCACCCAGGCTATTCTAGACTAATTACAACGTTGTAAAAAAAAAAAAAAAAAAAAAAAAAAAAAAATTGATCGAAAGCAATAATGCTGTTTATTAGCCTGTGAGTTGTTAAACCAACGTTGAAACTTTACAGTATTTTGTGTTTCATGTCATTAGAAATTACACTTAGCATGTTGTATCGCCACTGGTTTCTGGAAGCTGTGGCCAGCTTGGTTTCAAACCTCGCCGTATGCCTCCAGACCATCGTATTATTTTCAGAAATTATGATTCGCACGTTACAGAGATTATCACAAAAACACACGACATTTTTTACAGATTTAATAGATGGAGGGTGACTTCACATCCAGGCCCTAATCTTTGAGACTATAGTCAATCCGCAGAGGTGTTATATTTTTCTCTCTCTTTTTTAATCTGTTGAATTTCACCCTTAATTTGTTTGATTTAGCTATATGCGAATGATGGTTCGCATCTATTAACTATACAGCGTTTCCTACATAATTTTGGGAAACACAACTCATGACCAAAACAATATTTATTTAAAATCGCTTATGCTGGTACATCCATCTCGGATTATCGAAAGGGAAGTCGGTATGATACAGTCGCCCACATTTCTCATCTTACGCAAAGTTTGCAAAATGTTTTTTGACCATAAATTTTTGAATAAGCAATATCTTTAATTAAGTTCTGGCAGAGTACAAACCGGTGAGACGGTGGTTAGAATATGAATCTGCTCCATTTAAAACTGATCTATTTGCAGATTTTCTGGAGCGATTAGAAACAGTTTTCTTCCAATTTCGTAATGAAACTAAAAGAATTTTAAATCGCGATCTGCAAGATGTGAACAACGTGCCTTCGTTAATAGAAATGACTAGAAAAATACAGCATTAGAAAGTGGTAAAATCTCAGCTCTTTCGGTCAAGCGTGTTGAAGATGGTAACAGGGAGGGTCCAAATCCCCCTTCTGACGGAAGGTCCATGCTGATTAAGGTTTTTAGGCAATATTCCATAATTATCTAAAAAAAAAAAAATACGGTTCAAATTTCTCGTCTCAACAATACAAGATGCATACAACACACGAGCTTATACGTTTCATCAACAGCAATATATTGTCTCTGCGAGATTTTCTCCTGTAACAGAACGTCCTTTATCACTCATGAACCAGGCAGCATTGCAGAGCGTATTAAGGCACGCCGCGCTGAATACAGGAAGTCATAATGGATATAGGTTCATATCTTGGTCGTGGTATCTGAACTCTTCTCATTACGGTGGGTGTTGGAAAGATTTTCTTTACCATATAGTCGAATGCAAGAATAATCAGCTATCCAAAAAAAAAAGGATTATAATCTCGCATTGTTTTCAACCCCGCAGAACAATTGCGGGATTGCCGTCGATCCCACAGGATCCAGCACAGGTTTTTAAAAAAGTTGTCAGATTAAATAATAAACGTCTGTTTAATGAATTAATAAATCAATTTGGATGTCAAACAATAAAAACAATTAACAGTATTTTATCTGTAGAAAACGTTCTCGGTGTTCCCATCGGGGGAGTTAATACACTGGGAAAGATTCCGTTCTTTCAATATTTTAACTAAACAAAATGACATTAATTTAAAAATTTCCAAATTTCCAGTCTCTCTAAGTCCAGTCTTTCTAACTATAGCTATAAAATGATCTTGTATGCATTAAAATAACTTCGTGTTCTTACATTTTTGTTTTTAAATCTAATTCTAAGTCAATAGTCAAACATCGTAAGCATTCAGGCTTTAGTCCCATTACATACCTTACAATAAATCACACCCGTTTGCAAAATAATCTATCTGCTAAGAAGTCAAACAATCACTTTAGTTGCTGTTTGTACGTATGATACCCAAATAAAAAATAATAAATCATACTGTTCCAATAAAACAAAACACAATGGAAATCAATTAATCGTTTATGCTTTGGAACGTAAGAAACAATTTTGTTTAGCCTCTTTTGTTTGGCCAATATGAAGTTCAGTGCCAAAAAAGGGTAAAAAAAAGATGAAATACGCAAGCATTTCTTATTACAAGTTTTATCTCTCTATATCTGCTCGACATATCATGAGCATTTCCTTCAGATTCCTAATTCAATTCAACTCGCATTTAAGCAGCTGTGTACGTGCCGTCGAGACGACTTACTTTCCGTATGCTGATATCGTGACCACAGGCTACTCTTGGTTAGCTTACACGTGTCTGACGGCGGCCTGTCGTGACGTCACAAAGTGAATCACTCAGCCATGCATCACGCGCACTATCAAAGAGCTCATGCTAATTATACGTACTACGGGTGGTACGTGGGCGGCGCTGATTCGACCGCTTCTGCTGGCGTTCCATCAAACACCTCTTACAAATGTGACTACCAAGCGATATTGTATCTTTGAACTTAATTTCGCCAGTTATTTTTTCCCTTTGCATATGACACTGCGAAAGAACTGCATCAAGTAATAAAATTTTAGGTTTGATTTATAATCATTTTAAAGTCTCAAAAAACCATTCTTAGGGGGCATCCATAAATTACGTGAGGTGCTTTTCCAGATACCCCCCCCCCCCTCCCCTCTGATGAAATTTCGTGAGATTTCGCCGGACTTGCCCCGCCCCCCCCCCTCTGGTGAAATCTGGTCCGTGAGAACCCCTCCCCCCCTTGATATAGCCCTTGAAACTTTTTGAGACCTTTTTTTTTTAGGTCTCACCCTTCAAAATTCTTTTTTTCGACGAAATTTCTACGTAAAATCGCTTTTCGCGCAATTTTTAGACTTTTCTTTTAGCTCTACTATCCGAAATTTTTTTCAAAACCTTACGTGAGATTTCTGTAGACCCCCCCCACCCCCCCCCGCCTAGATTGGGTGAGATTTGGTGGGGTTTTATGAGATTTTGCCGGACCCCCCCTCCCCCATTTGACCTCACGTAATTTATGGATGCACCCTTAGAGAGTTTTTAGGATATCATTGAAAACCGAAAGTTGAGGTGCTGGAACAGGAATCGAACACAGGTTCTCCTGAATGTCCGGCTGTAACCCACGACTGCATATCTGTAATATAGACATTTTACTTAATCCCCTAGAAGTGTTTGCGGAATACCTTTTGCAATTTAATAGAATTTTTACGATAACATAATCAAAATCTCATGAAATTGATGGAACAGGTAATTGTAGTAGTGCAACAGCTATTCATAATTTAATGCGCTCATTTTTATTTGAATTATGATTCTATAATCTCTTTCTACTGTTATTTCGATGGTTCCCCAAATCACTCCAGGCAAATGCCGGGATGGTTCCTTCAAAAGGCCATGGCCGAATTCCTTCCAGTTCCTTGCACCCCCATCCTTTCCCGTCTCTAAAGACCACGCTGTTAGAGAGACGTTAAGCAGATAAAAAAAAAAATCTTTCTACTGTTAGATAAGCCAGAATAACTTTGTTAGATTCTAGTCATGGTTCTGTCACTGCTAATCTAAACGAGAAGCAGTCCTGTCTTAAGTGCCTGAAACATACAGTTCAAGCGTCCATAAAACAGCGACAGACGGGAAACGCTGGAGGGGGAGGGGTGAGAGCGTCGCGACGCCGGCAGTCTGCGTGGGCCCACTGTGACGTCGGTCTAGCGTCGGAGCGAAGCGTCCGTCGCCAAATTTAGTCAGTTGGCGTCCTGCCGCCACCACCAGCGTGGTGCATCGTTCAGCTTCCACGCCATCTCTCAAGCTGGGAGAGGTTGAGAGCTGACATCTGAAACTATCAATTACTTTCAACGCCAGAGCACAGAACAGCAGGGCTGGGGTCCCAGAAAAATACTGCTCACACAAGTGTGGGAGGAATCGCATCATCTTCTAAATACAATTTCTGCATAAGCACCAATAACTTGTTCCAGTTGCTGTAGATATTCTGTTGACCATCGGAAACGTTTCGGATTTAATTCTATACCACGCAATTCTACGAGATTGTGGGTCTTGAAAAGGACCTTCTGTATCCTTTGACCGAGAGGTCTATTCAGACAGTTCGGTCTCATCTTATCGCTGTTGCTTTCTTAGCACCACCCAGGCGTCACGTGTAGGGCAATTGAGGTTATACCTACGGATTAAAACATTAGATCTAGAGATATCAAATTGTACAAGCTTCAATAATCATACGATAAATAAATAGCACGCAATATGGTGATTACAAATTTTAAATTACCATCTCTCCAATCCTGCTGGGAGCGAAATCTTCTTCAACCACTGAGGCCCGAACCAGTTAATCTGTCCCTTAATCTAACGCCTTAGGTACTTAAGTCACAAAGCGGACAGTTATTCAGTCAGTAGTCTTCATTACAGCCCGTGATCCGTCTGCACGATTTCTACGTCCATTTAATTGAAATGCAATTTTGATGTATAATTTTTAGTAGCAGAATACGATCTACCGGGTCGCCTAGGGAGCGTGCATAAACCACGTAGCTCCATTTTGCCTCCTGTGAACCCCCACCGAGCGTGGTGGTGTAACGGCTAGCGTTCTGGCCTCGCATTCGGGAGGACGGTGGTTCGAATCCCCGTCCGGGCATCTAGATTTGGGTTTTCCATGGTTTCCCCAAATCACTCTAGGTGAATGCCGGGATGCTTCCTTCAAAAGGCCATGGCCAAATTCCTTCCCATTCCTTGCCCCCCATCCTTTCCTGTCTCTAAAGACCTAGTTGTTATAGGAGACGTTAAGCAGTTTAAAAAAAAAAAGTGAACCCTCTTCCCCGCGTAGCTCTACGTGGCTTTTGCCTCTAACCGCCCCCCCCCCCCCCCTCCACACACGTAGCACGTAGCTTTTTTTCCTTTTGATTCCAGAAGACATATTGTACTGTTTTCTCTTGTCAGACTATTATAAATTACCTAAAGAGGTAATTAACTGAGGGAAATAAATATTCACATGCTGTTGTGAGTTCAGTTCCTCATTTTAACTGTGAAAAATGTTATTAAAGGAAAGCTACGTGGTCTGGCTCGGAACCCCCCCCTCCCCCCACGTAGCCTAGCGTAGCCTTCCTGCCTACCCCCCAACCCCCCAACCCCCCCCCCCCCCCGCCCGCTGGACCGAGCCACGTAGTTTGTGCACGGTCCCCTATCAAAATATGGCCACAAGAATTTGTAATTAAAATTTCAAAAATTATTTTTGCAAAATATTTCGTTCTCTTGTTTTTTATATAAATTACAATTTATTTCAAAGATAAACATCTAAATAACTTTAAAAGTTTGGGTTGTCTGTGAAAAAGCAGCCACAAGTAGGGATTGCCAGCTATTAATATACTACTGTATTAATATGTAAGACAGAGAGAGAGTTAGCACGCAGGACCCCCATCAGACGGTGTGGTGCGCTAACTTTAATTAAAAATACTTGCGGCCATATTTTGATAGGCAGCCCGTCAGAATCATATTCTGCCACTAATAATTGTATATAAAAATTGCATTTCAATTTTTAAAAAAAATACAGATGGACGTAGAAATCATGCAGACGGATCTCTAGCTATTACGTTCAACGCAGTCGATAAGAGACTTAAGTGGGACACAAACTATCAGTTTTTGTTTCTTATGACTCGTTGCAGTAAACGACTTGGGTCAGGAATGAGAAAGTATTCGGTCATGGCCTTATGAAGGAACGATACCGGTATCGATTTCTGGAAACCTGGAAAAACGAAATCTGTATGACCGGTCGAGGATTCGAACCCATGTCCTCTCGAATGCCATGCCCAAGCGTTACCGCTCACCTTCCAGGGTCGGTCACACTGTCTGGTTCGCATACAGTCTAGAACAATGATGGGCGAGTATGTAGGTTAATGGCTGGGGAGGCAAGCAGTTGGTCCCTTTGAATGCGAAGAATCTTGTTAAGTATTTTTAAATAAAACGGCGGGCCCAATAACTGCCCGGAGTAATGAGGCTGGGCTGTCGTTACGGCTCTTTGTTCTAAAGTCGGGACTCGCGCGCTCCGCTGCGGCCCAATCGCTTCTTCACGCTGCGAGCACTGCCGTTTATTTTTAAGACCTGTTTGTTTCTTTCTGTCGTGTTCCCAACGAAATCGGCTTCGCGGAACAACGCGCACGCTCACTACTTTGTTTATACAGAGCAATGCTTTGTTTCAACTGATCTCTTTAATTGCTAGACGGTAACTAATTTCGCTTTGAAATAATAATGTTATTTATTAAACGTGTATTTTTTCCCGTCCTTGCTCTTATCCCACTAGTGTATTTTCGGTTCTTACAGGATGCAACTTGTTGGGATTTTGCCGACTTGTTGTCGCTGAGCTGACGCCTACTAGGAAAGAAAGTTGTGTTGAGATCTCTCTATTTTTTTTATCTAGGGCTTTACGCCTCGTAGACGGCTAAGGTCATTAGAGGCGGGATGGGAGAGGGGACAAGGAACGGGAAGGAATTCGGCCATGGCCTTTCTGAAGGAAGCATTCCGGCATTCGCTGTAGTTAATTGCGGAAACCATGGAAAACCCAACTCTGGATGCCCGGACGGGGATTCGAACCAGCGTCCTCCCGAATGCGAGGCCAGAGCGTTAACCGTTCACCCACCACGCTCGGTGATCTCTCTGTGATACGTGTGGTGGTGCGTTAATGCGCGCAGCCACACTGGCGCGTTTAATAATTCAGCATTTTTTGCATGTAATTCAAGGTTTGGCCGCCAGTTTGGTTGTGCACTTTAAAGCGCAGCCGTATTGGACACAAGAAGCTACAACGGACCAGTGTTGAAACTTTGGGCCTGAGATATGGATGTCGTAATAAGGTGGTTTTCCGTAATCATCTAGGGCAGGCGAATACTAGCGCTTTTCTTAAAACCCACCTCAAATCTACACATTTCACAATCAAACACCTGATGCACGGAACGGTTCAGATGTAGGTAATATTGTACCTCCCCCATTCATTCCACTTAGCGTAAGGCTCAAGCAAGCAGCTGCGGTGATTAAGCGTCATATCTTTTAGAGAATCAATAAAATATTCGTACGGGCTACGTATGTTCACTTTTATCCCATGTGAGAATAGTTTCGACCAATTAAGTGACATATGATCCTAAAATAACACAATTTTCAACGTTAATTACAAACACGTAAGGTCAAAAATACATTTCAAAATGTAAAGTTCTAGGATGAAATGTCACTCTAGACATGCAAGGGCATTGAATATAAGTTACATAGTTTATCAAAGATTCTGGCACAGTTAAATGAACGATGGGAAATTCTGTCCATAAAAAACGGAAATTTCTATACAGCAATAACAATCCAAACACTACTGTATAAACGTGAAACTAGGTTTTTAGAAAGAAAGACAGAAGCTGAATACAAGCCACGGAAACAAAGTAAAATTATGAGGTGTGCAAAAGCAAACCACAAACGCAATGAGGAAATAACGCAAAAATTAGAGAAACAGAAGGATAAAAAAAATGGCACAAACAGGAAGACCGAGGCGATGCTAAGGACAGACTAATTAGCGACGAAGAAAAACCACAGAAACGTAACATATCATGTTACTTTCTCATTATATTTTAATTTACATACGCTTGCAACTGGTACATTTCCACATAGTTCTAAGAAAAATAAAGTCACACATCAGTAGCTTTGAACAACTTTGTCTGCTTTCCCTTCCGTGCGCCTTTTCAGTTCCCACATAATAGGAAAAAACATATTTCACTGCGAAAAATAAATTGTGTAGCAAAAAATCTTACATTTCAGAATCGTTCCTGGGCTCATGGCTGGGAAACAACCTCATTGCTTGTTAGGTAGGCTGATGAATTTGAAGAATTCCGTGGTTAAAGAGTGAACGACAATTTTCCGAACGGTCGGTGGGGCAACTGACTGTCAACTATATGAGCGTGGTTAATGTTCGACGAAACCGAGGATTTTACCCCCAACCTGAACGTTCCGAACGGCTCCTTGGATCTATTCAGTGGGATGAATAATGATAAATAAATACGGGAAGGGGCTTACGCAAAACGTGACACAGGTCAGTGACCCCTGTCGAGGAGGTAAGAGAGAATGCAGAGCTAAACCTCCAAAAAAAAAAAACCTTTTAGGTTTGCATTTCATCCTTTTAACTTGGAAGAGAAGCGATAAAGTGTATCTGGGCCAACGTCACTTCCTTATTTACATTATTTCTGTTTAACAAAATAATTCATTGTTAAATGAAAATAAAGATACTATTTAGCCATTCGATTAAGAAAGGAGGAATCTCGTCCTATAAATACTGTATATTGAAACTTCCTCCTTCATGTTAGCGTATCTTTTGGAGACCAGAAAATTAAAAACAAACCATGGATATAATATCTTTGTTCTCCGGGCGGAGCCGCGTCGATTTGTTAAAACGAGCGTGGTGGTGTAACGGCTAGCGTTCTGGCCTCGCATTCGGGACGACGGCGGTTCGAATCCCCGTCCGGGCATCCAGATTTGGGTTTCCATGGTTCCCCAAATCACTCCAGGCAAATGCAGAGATGTTTCCTTCAAAAAGGCCATGGCCGAATTCCTTCCCATTCCTTTCCCGTCTAAAGACCTCGTTGTTAGAGAGACGTTAAGCAGATAAAAAAAAAAATGAACCAGAACTACTAGTCCGATTTAGTTAATTGATGCAGTCGAAATGCCTATCTGATTACAGCGAACGAGAGGCATCGTTTTATTCCGTGATATTGAGTAACTTTTTTTTCCTCGGTAGCTATGTATTAAATGTGACAATATCGGTTTAATCCCTAACTGCCCACGTAAACAAAGTGTAGGAATGTAGGATCGTAATTTTTCACGGCGTTGAATATTAATATATTTTTCTCGGGCTTCCAGCCGTGTAAGGATATTACAATTGCGGGACGTTTCGAAGGCGTCCATCTCTGCCTTCATTGTCAACCCTGGAAGCCCGAGAAAAATATATTAATAAAAGTGTAGGAATAATTGATGTATTATTCCATCTCCTAATATTTATTTAAAGTTTTTAGTTTTTCATATTGTGTGATTCATTGTTTGTAGGATTGTTTAATTAGCGTAAGTATATATGTGGTTTGTCCGATGAGACAGTCTATCGGCAATGCATACCTGGCATTACATGACCTGACGTTCCGTTTACTAATCAGCTTCTAGAGGCTCTTCTAAAATTGAATTTTCTATCGTTCGAGTTTATACTAATATAAAGGAACACAGATTATGTGAGGCTCTTGGGATAACTGTTACAAGCTGTACAGAAGTGTATCGCCTTTACTTTGTTCCTCATGTGTACGGTACTCTGTTTTGACCTGACGAAACAACTTGGCGAGGAAGCCTGTTGTGCAAGCAGACAGGAAGGTAAACAATCTCTACTGACGTGTTCACCCATCACATTGACGTTTAAACTTGTTTCGAAGAAAAGTGACGAATGTAATAATTTTGAGAATTCTTTGTGCTCTCCAGGCGTAGTATTAGTAGCTTGAAAGTTTATTTCGTGAAACAGAAAACTCTACATTTCTTTGACATTGTTAACTAGCTGTTTTTTGTTTAACAAAACATCACTCAAACTCGATAATTTGCGAAATATTTCTTATTTAATTTTTTACTCCTGCCTTGTTGAAATTTTTTCAAGACTTCGAAATTGTGTCACCAATAACATAGTACAACAAAGAGCTGCTCTTTTACACCTAGCTTTTAATAAATATATTTTCTCATTTTCACCTTCATTTTTCAAAAACTAAAGAAAGAATACCGTACCTTAGATTAGTAGAAAACAATTCATCTCCAATATCTAGCGACAGAGCATGGTGACTGAAGCTATGACCTCGCATTCGGGAGGACGCGGCTTCGAAATTCCGTCCGTCCATCTATATTTCGGTTTTCCATAGTTTACCGTAGTCACTCCAGGCGAATGCCAGAGTAGTTCCTTCAAATGGCCATGACAGATTTCCTTACCGTTTCTTGCAAATTACCTAAAAGTCGTCACCACAATAAGCTATGAAGTAGTGGTGAAACACAAATAGCAGCTCCTTTATTTGTACTTCACAGCTCATCAACGAAGAGATCATTAAATTCAGGAGAGGATTACGAGCAAAAAATGAGAAAGAAGAAGTCGACCATGATCTCTATCACGGAACCATCTCGCTATTCACCTGAAGTGACAGAAATTATGGAAATCTGGATGACTGGACTGGGTATTTTCTTGAATACTAGAATCAGTTTCTGATGTGAACAATGAATGCGCCAACACTTCCATGTTCATGCATGCTATTTTTTTTTTTTTTTTTTTTTTTTTTTTTTTTTTTTTTACGCTTCGTCGAGGTCATTAGAGGTGGAATTCGCACATGGCTTTTTTGAAGGAATCATCCCATCATTCACTTGGGAAAACCAAATTTGGATGGCCGGACTGCGATTCGAATTCACGTCCTTCTGAATGCGAGGCCAAAGCGTTACCGCTAACCACCACGCTCGATGTGCTACATTACTTGTTGCTTTACGAAATGATTCGCTGCTTTGTGATCAAAGACTGATTACATTAAACAATTTTTAAAATAAACCACATTAACCTTTAAATGGAAAGCAGATAAGAAACTAAGAATATTTTACGAGGAAGCATTAGTAGTATTATTAATTTTACTTAAATAAGACTGCAACAAGTGAAATTTCACATTCATTAATAGATTTATATTTAGTCAATTAATTTGAGAACAAACAGAATACAAGCAAAAAATGAATTGAACAAGTAATTTATTTCATTATTTCTGTGCCAGTAGTAACCTTGGATACATTACATATTTTACAAGATTAGTTTCATTCGTAACCCATTTTCTATCCTCTTCCTTGTCTATATATCTAAATTATATTACATTTAAAGTAATTAACACGTTAACAAAACATATTTGATATGGCTGTAACCTTCGATCTATTTTCCTCATTAAGATTATTGCATTTGATACTTGAAACAGAAGTAAGGCAATTTGGAATACGTCTCGTTTGAACTATTTAATAGCAGAAAATACAATAAATTTGAGTGACACTTCAACTGCTTATTTCTTCTCGTACTCGTTTTCTTTTGCATTCATTTTTCTTTCATTACCTCGGTTTTATATAAAAACACTGTTCTCCACAACTTCACAATTAATGCAGTAAATAAATCGAAAATTTACAGTTTTACCAGAACTACAAATAAACTAAAGCCCAGTAAGCTTGCGTTTGGTTATAACTACTAATAGAGAAACACAAAACAGAATTTAATAAATGTTATATTTTTAATTTTATATTAGTTTCTTTACCCTCGAATAGTCATTCGAGCCAATATTACAAACAACGGACCTTGCCAAACACTAAACAATGAAATGATGAATAACGAAGACGATTGGGTAAGCTGCATAGAAGCTTGTCTGGTTTATTTCAATTTATTTTTCTTGGCCTCGGCTGTTAAGCTAATAAGCTGATAGATACATCCAGAACGTAACATTTCCGATATCAGACCGTGAGCGCGACATGTTCTATCGACCAAACGCTCACGTTGAAGCCGGCAGGTGCGTTGATTGGACACGTGAGTGATGAATTTAGCTTTCCCTGCAAGGAGTCCATTAAGAGGCCGTCACTATACCGATAACTATGACTGATGATTCGAGATAATTTCACAGTCGCATTGTTCCATTAGTCGTATGAGAGATATATCATACTGAACTAATAAAATACTTCATAACCACTTCATCATTTAATGTACAAACGAGTAAGCAGTTAGGTGAAGGACTTCCGGCTTCCAACTGCTTGGATTAGAACTCAAGTATAGAATGTTATTACGAAAAAAAAGTCGGTTTCATCATTAATCATTTCGCTGTAGTCTGGTTGGAGAAAAAGTATCAAGTTGAAGGTTTTCGAGGAGGTTGAGAAATCACTGAACAAAACACAGGGACGAGAATTAGGAATAATTATAAACAAAAGAATGACAGAAGTCATGAAATGTTATAGAATTGGTAACAATGCATAGATTAAATATAAATTATGATCATATGTAGTGGAAATAATAAAATTTTGCTATATAGGTAGTAAGTCAAAGGCATATTACCATTAGCAAAAAGAGCTTTCTTGGAAAAGATAAACTGTTTAGTTTCAAACAACAGCACAGAATTGTCTAAAACATCTAAAACAGCACTTTACAAAAGTGAAGCTTGGACTTCACAAATACCAGAAAGAATGAAAATTGAAGAATTTGAAATGTGTTGCTACGGAAGAGTGTTCCAAACTAAGAGCAATTGTTACGAAACTTGTTTGGAAATGATGGATGAGGTAATCAATTTGTGTAAGAAGCTTAGAAGGAGAGACTGGGCGATGGCTCATTTTTTAATACATGAGGGACTTATAAAATTGTTGGTGAAAGGAACAGTCAATAGAAAGAATGGTGGGTGTGCAGCATCGCTCTGGCTCCGCATTCGATAGGACACTGGTTCGAATTCCCGTCCAGCCATCCAGACCTTTCCCGTTCCATTACCCCAATCTTATCCGGTCTCTAATTACCACGATGTCGACGCGGCATATAACTAGAAACAAACAAAAATGTGAAAGAAGACAAAGAATATATGATACAGATAAATGAGGACGTAGGTAGTGATGCATATACTAATATGAACAGACGGAGGATTGAATAAAACTAATTAAAAGACTGATGAGAGAAAAAATAGGTTGGAATTAACCGACATTGTGCTCCGCAATCCCTTTCGCCACCCTCGATTCTCATTTGAAGCAGGATGAACGATATAGACGCTTTCAGGACTTTCAGCGTCGACAATTGTATCTCGACTTTGGGTACAAAGTCAATCGATACGATTCGCATACGTAAAGTGAAACCTAGAGGACTGGATAAGTGACTGTGGTTACACAGAGGGCTGGGACCGCAAAAGGACTGACTTGTTGGGGTCGACCGATGTCCTCGTCCCCTCTCCGCCCAGCTAGAAAGTGGACCGAACGGCAGTCTGTCTTGTGTGCAGCGCGAGGCTCCAGTAGTCTCCAGCCTCCAGCAACAAGTGGGCGTAACCTGTGCGACTTCCTCAGACATACCGGTATGTCCAGTTCTAAATCTAATTATTACAGCCAACAAGACTAAATGCTTGCAACGCCGTATTTATACTTCTTTTGAATTTTGGAGCCATATCAGAGCCATCTGACATTGGGTAGCCGGAAAGTAATTTTCATGGTGATTTTCTGGAAAATGGATGCCGGAATGGTTTCCCCTTTGTCATCTCCTGTTGCATAATAATGGGAGAGCGTACGTGTCGCCATTTGTGAATAGTGTAAGCTTGTTCTATATGAGAATTGTTATTTGTGTACACTATAATTGTTCGGGCGGAATCCTATCTGATCAGGAAAACTGCCTAAGAACCGTAATGACGATGGCTCGAGATTTGAACATGGAGCGTTGTATCTACCCAAGTCCAGTATAACGACAATTTAATTCACAGGGTCAAACTGATAAGTTTATTCATACTCTTTTTTTTTACAATACTTTTTTCCATCGTTTTCCACCCTCATTTAATCACTTCATTTTTACATATCTCTTACAGTCAGTTTCTTCGATTGTCTGCTTCATCTAATCTTGTGTTTGATTTCCATAACAGTCTTTCCTTTCAGGTATCCCTCCTTTTGCTGAACTAGCCAATCCCCAGCATTTTAAAAAGTGGCCCACTGTTTTACCTCTTCACAAGATTCGTCCACAAACTCCTTTCCCAAATCATCATGTTATCACTTCCCCATCTGGCTATTTCGTGCTTAATAACACGTGATATCGACAGGACGTTAAAAACAAAAGGCAAAAATCCTTTCCGTGACATATCCATTCAGTGCTTTTTTTGGCTACTGGCCAATTAAAGTCAACGCCCTCCTGTAATACCTTACTTCAAATACATCATTTTTTCTGGCATTACCAAAATCAAATTTCAATTTCCAGAAAGAGTCATCACATTATTTCCAGTCATATTGATACTGAAAGCAGATATATTTTGAAAAAAATCTCTTGCTGGTACCTATCTGCTTTTGTTATATAATTTTTTTCCGTGTATTTCTGGTATCAGCTGTTGTTATAGGAGATATTGGCGATAGTTTTAAACACTATACTACTGAGCACATCTTTCTGGTTGTTACTGCTGCGTAGCCTTGTATCTAAAGCTGCTATCGATACGAAAAGAAGAGAAGACTGCTGTGTATGGGCTAACATATAAAATTATTCAATCTTGTGAGATTGAATCTTGAGAGATTGAATCTTGAGAGATTACTCTGTTTAAGAGCGGTCTGATAGCTCAGTCATTGCCGACCCCGGTAGCGCGGGGCTAGCAAGCTGGCTTCACGTTGCAGGGGTCGCCGGTTCGAGTCCGCCCCAGTGCATGGGTGGTTTTAATTAAGTGTTGTGTTGTCCTGTCACTTGTAATCCTCAATAACACAAGAATGTACAGACACAATTGAGAAACAAAGAAGAAGAAAAAAAAAACACAGTTGCTGGCTGAATGGCTAAAAGGCCGAATGCCACTCAAAAAAAGAAAAAAAGAACAAAAAAGAAGGTCGAGTCCAAAATAAAAAAAAAAGTGGTTAAGGCGCTTGGTTTCAAAACATTCATTGATCCGGTCCCGGGTTCGAATCTCGGCAGGCGCAGGAATTTTGAGAGTTGTGTTTGATCATACGAGCTACGCCAGGCCGCTCCGTGGTTCGGATTCCACGTTAAACAATAGGTCCCACAGGAAAGGAACTGGCCGTCCTACCTCTGACAAAATGGCTTAGTATCCAACCAACCTTCTGGTTGTGGACTAAGTTAAGTTAACAGAAGGGTAAAATTTCCACATTAACTAAACGCTGGTGTAACTTTCAGCATCATAAAAAAAATCAATGGAAATACAAAACCTTAAGAAGTCTCAATATGTTATTCCCTCTTACAGCACGATTCTTCCAGATAACAGCTTCGGCACAGCATCTCTTGGTACTACTATTATGTCGCATTTTCCCAGTGCAGCCGCCATCCTAAACTCTCATATATCCTCTGTAGGTTAGGTGAATCACACTGTCATAACCCGCAAGTCAGTATGGCTGGGGCTGATACTCGGCCAGGTCTATTACCATAATTTTGATCTATCTGTCTTCACTGATAGGTCAAGATTCTTGCTTTCACTCTCATCTCTCCCCAACAATACATTCATTTCAGTTACCTATCCATCAACTGGTGTGGAATCATCAGAAAATGTAAGATTGTTTATTGTTCGTCCTCCTGTTCCGATTCTACTGTACCAGTAGTTTAGACTTTTCTTTATGATGTACCCATATTAAACGCAGCTGGACTCAGAATACATCCTCGTCTAGCGCCTGTGGAACGAACATTTTTTATCTGGCCTAGTCTCCACCCTTGTTTTGGTATGCTAGTTTCTAATAAGAATGACAGCACTAATAACAGAAGAATATAATCTTATGGTAACGACGCAAGGCCATTCCGGATCATAATTTATTTGTTTATACGTTCAAATGTTCTCACCGAAAGCTCTCGAAAAACCATTATAAATAGTGAAAGCACAATGGCTAAAATAATTTAAGTTGAATACAATTAAATTATAAAGCATCATATTTTCTTTGCTGCAGCTCTTGATGTGTCCTCGCCAAATGATAAACACTATAAAGCTTCTATCGGTGGTGTCCTTGGTAGTTACAGAAATGGAAGCTCCGTTTGAGTAAGCAGTGGAATGGATAGTCGCGAGATATAGGCTACGGCCTCACCGGCCTCGCACAGCCAGCAACGGCCTTGTCTGCTCACCTCGGCTGACAGATGGGTGCCATCTGTCACCAGCAAACGTCTGCATTACAAATTTCAGTCTCCGACTACGCATCAGAATTTTCAGAGGCAACTACGATCAAGAAAATAACATGAATTTCCAAAGTACAATAAAAAATGAACCTTTCATTTTGCATAAACATCTGGACGTTTATTGCTGCACTGCTTGTGAAGCATTTGACCTTTTTTAATAGATGTGGAAGGAATAAAAGAACACATCCTTATAGAACTTTGTATACTAGAACCAAGTAAAAAATTTGGGACATGAAAAATTCAGCGATTCGGACCTACTCCGAAATGGGCAGACCCAATAGGCCTACTACTTTGCGTTGAGTTCCTGCACATTTTTCGAATCGCAGGATGTTTAGCTGAATGAGATCGTATGACAGTGTTAATAGTTATTTACAACTTGTTTCTTTAAATAATAGTAGGGGTAATCAATGGAACTAGTTTTCCATCTACTTCACGACGATGCAACTGGCTATGTTACAGCCAGCATCGCGAAAGTTTTGATGCATTGGTTATGTTGCTGAAAATTTTATTTAGGTAATTGCGAAGTATTATGGTACAAAACATTTACGGTTGGCTTTGGCCATAAGGCCATACGTCCTGAAACATGGCAATTTGTGACAATAATCATAGTTTCTGAATAATAAATAGAATATGTTGTCTGCCTATTAGCAAATAATATTACCCGCGATGTCGTACTCAGGACCGGTTGTGTGGGGGAAGTATAAGAAAAATATTGCATTTAATATACAGTAATTAACAGAACATGAGGGTTTCTCTTTATTTTTCTGTATTGCGTATTGTCTCATTTGCGCCTGGTGCCAACATTTATTTGCGAACTTGATGGCCAGTCGGTTAGTATACATAAACTAATTTTTACGGCAACTATTTTTTATATCTACGGAGCGTTAATTAACATATTTTTCCGAATAAGGCGGCTAAGAACATGTCAATTACGCTAATTATAATACCATTGCTCGTTTTAATACACAATAAAAGATGTCGTCCCCATCCAATTTCAGAGTCAGCACTATTATCACAGCCATTAACTACATAGTTTATTACATCATATATATAATTTCTAAACAGGTGTTATTCGTCACAAGCAATTCATACGTAACCGAAATCGATAATTAGGTATAATCTTAAAGATTAAGGTCTCCGCTTTGGTCACATCATATTTTAAGAAAGGAAATTTTCCGAATTCGACCATTAAAGGACAAAACACAGTATGATTATTTTTAAACCACGTTTTGTGTCAAGCTATTTATCTCCCTTGATACCTAAAAGAAATCGATAAATGAGGTATCATTTTAAAGATTCAGATCGTATTTTAGGAAAAGATTATTATTATTATTTTGAGCCTTAAATAGCAAAAGTATCGTTAGTTCTACGACTTGGATTTTTTTTTTTGTCAGGCCATTTATCTCTCTCGACACCTAACCCAAATCGAGAAATGAAGTACCATTTTAAAGATTAAGGTCTCCCCTTAGATAACATTAAAAATTGAAAAAGAATTTTTTCGTAATTTAACCCTTACACGACAAAAGTAATAAATATGAAGGTCACGCGTATGAGACAGTTCAGAGCCAGGCCACTAGACAGCAGCAGCACATAGCACAGAAATAGTAATCAACTGCTTCATTGGAGTAGACAATGGCTGATCGCGTTACCAAGATAACACCACCATATATCACAGAGATATCAATAAACTATGTGGTTTTTTTTTTTTTTGTACAATAAGTAGCTTTTTGGATACTTTTTTCTGTCACAGAAAAAATCTCTTTTGCTATACAATTCCCACGCAAATATTTTATTAGTGAAATTTTCCCACGGGCTTTTATCGTGACACTTACCAGAGAAATACTAAAATTCTAAATGGTTTTTTATTATTATTTGTTCAGGTTAATTGTATTTCGTGATTGTTAGTGACAGTCGTATCATACATACGTTTTACGCGTCCAAAAGGTTTTCCTAGAGTCTCGTAGTATGTTGTAAGTATTTTGTTACGTACCTATTACACTAAACAAACAAACAATTGCTACAAATGAGTCGGTTCTTCTTTCATCCTATTACAAACCACCAACCTCACTGTTCATCACATTTGTTTCGCGAAATTTTCGCACGCGTCATCCAGTCATTATTAACAGCCAGTTATTGCAGTGCCTTCTTATCCATATACCATCACGTTCTTAGATGATTCGGCTCAGACTGCAATAATATTTCGACAAGTGCTTTTGTTATTGTAATTACTGATAATAAACATAAATTATATATCTCCATTAATATATATATACTTACTGAGGTTCCAAAGTCATGGGATACCTGCTAATATCGTATGGGAACCCCCTTTTTCCGTCATAGCATTGACTCAACAAGTCGTCGAAAGTCCCTTGAAAAAATATTCAACGTTTCCTCTACCGCTGTCCATAAATGCGAAATTGTTGCCGATACAGTATGCTGTTCACGAAATAACCTATCGATCATGTCCAACATATGGCTATCTAGGTGGTCAAATCATTTTACTGGAAACCAATCGTGAACAATTTTGGTCCGGTGACATGGCGCACTGTCGTGTTGGAAAAGTCAATCGTTGTTTGAGGACACGAAGGCAATTAATGGCAGCAAATGGTCTCCAACTAGCTGAGCATAACCGTTTCCAGTCAATGGTGGATTCAGTATGACTAGACGTTCCAGTACTTGACATGTAAACACAGCCTACACCACGATGGAGCCACTATCAGCTGGACCATTGCCGTCCTGACAACATGAGCTAGGCATACACACACACATTTGTGCGCCAGGAATTCCGTGGTGATCCATATAGACGATTAAATGTGTGTGTTAATTGTCTAACGACGAGCCGCATCACAAGCCAATAACAATTGTTACAGATTTGTACGTGGCGAGCATGCGCGACGGTAACCATACACACAGATATCTCGCTTAACAATTTACTCGCAGCGGATAAGACTTCCTGAGTATCTAACAAGTACTATAATATAAAAGTTGACAGTGCATTAATAAAAAAAGAAAATCCACTCTTTGCGGAGTGTTTTTTGAAAGAAATATATCTATAAAAAATGAAAATTCAACAAGAAGTATAATAGGCGAAGACTAAATCTACAAAACTAATTTACGCTATTACTACGACTTACTATTGTTTATGAGAGATCAACACGAACCAATGGACAGTATCAGCAATATAGGAAGCCCAAATTATGAAGGGGAAGGATAATCTTCCTGCATCCACTTTTGTCATACTGTCCGTTTCTTCTTTTAACTCTAATACAAGCTACTGCATGAATAAATGCTTTTTTTGTGTATTACTTAAAAACCTGTTTCATTTCAAAATTGTCACGTGGCTTGTAACATAACCTCATTACACTTGGATCGCGATGTTTTGGAATTCCCAGTGAGCCGCGAGCCAGGACATCATGACGGATAAATCGGTAGACCACTACCATAAACACAACAATTTGCGCGCGGCGAGCCAGCTGAACGACAGATGTGTGAAACTGATGTTCCTGTGTATGGGCTTCCACAAGTACAGGCTCATCGCGAGAATATCCGCGCGCAAATCTTCAGCGAACTTACTCGCGCACTAATGTGTGTGTGTATGGGCAGCTATGGATCACAGCCTCGTGGGGTCTGAACCACAATCGAACCTTGCCGTCAGCTCTTACCAATTGGAATCGTGACTCCCCTGACCATGCAACCTTTTTCCAGTTATCCAACCGATATGTTCGTGAAACATGGAGAAGCGCAGCAGCCGATGGCTTTTTTATCAGCAAAGGCACTCGCGTCGGTTTCCTTCTGTCATACCCCATCAACGCCAAATTTCGCTGCACTGCACATTGAGTGTTGCGATTTTTTTGAAGCAGTGTTCCTGTCTGCCAGTCCTGATATCACGACGTAGATGTAGCTGGTCTGTCATAATGGTCGGCCACTGCGTTATCCATGACGAGAAGTAATGCCGTATATTACGTATTAATGGCACATTATTGTTACTGGATCGAGGGACGTTGAATTCATAAACAATTTCCGAAATGGAATGCCCCACGCATCTAGCGCCAACGATTCCATATCCAAGTCTTTTATTTCAAGTCATGCACCCATACTGACGTCATAAAATCTTTCACGCGCCTCACGAAAGTACAATTGAAAGCCCCGACACTACACGGCACATTTATATCTTTGTTCCGCAGCGCTGCCGGCATTTGGATTTTTGCATCTTCCTAGCCATGACCTTTTGGCACTTATATGCATATATATGTATATACTAGACGACCCGTGCGAAAATTTCGCGAATAAAATGCGATGAATAGTGAGGTTGAGTATAATGTCACCAAGTTCAGTCATTACTCTTCATACTCCTACTTCATTTATCGATTTTGGTTAGAAATCCAGGGAGATAAATGGCTCGAGATACAAAAAACGCATTTTAAAAAAAGTGACATTTTTGCCCTATAAGGGTCGAATTACGAAAAATTCCTTTGTTAAAATATAATGTTACCATGGCGAAGACCTTATTCTTTAATATGATACCTCATTTATCTATATCGGTTAGATATTAAGGGAGATAAATCGCTCGTGACACAAAAATGCGTTATAGAAAAATTTATACTTTTTCCCTTTAAGGGTTGAATTCCAAACACATTCTTTCTTAAAATATGATGTCACAAAGCTGAGACATTACTCCTCATAATCCTACCTCATTTATCGATTTTGGTTAGATATCCAGGGAGATAAATGGCTCGAGATACAAAAAACGCATTTTAGAAAAAGTGACATTTTTGCCCTATAAGGGTCGAATTACGAAAAATTCCTTTCTTACAATATAATTTTACCATGGTGGAGACCTTATTCTTTAATATGATACCTCATTTATCTATATCGGTTAGATATTAAGGGAGATAAATCGCTCGTGACACAAAAACGCATTGCAAAAATATTGATACTTTTGCCATTTAAGGGTTGAATTCCGAAAACTTTCTGGCTTAATATATGACGTCTCTAAAGCGGAGATCTTAATCTTTAAAACGATACTTCATAAAACGGTTTCAGACAGGTATCCAGGGAGATAACTGACTCGTAACACAGAAAACAGCATTTTAGAAAAATTTACATTTTTTGCCCTTTAAGGGCGAATTTCGAAAACTTTCTTGCTTAAAATACGATTTAACTAAAGTGGAGGCCATAAGCTTTAAAATGACACCTCATTCATTGATTTTGGTTAAGTATGAAGGAAGATATAGGCTTGTGACAAAAAAAATACCTTATGGAAATAATATATATGATATGTATGTATATATATGCATATATATGTATATGCATTTAGTCATTCACTCATTTATCCATAGACTTGTGTCTCCATGGTACGATGTCTATACATCGCAAACTATCCGACCTTGAGAGAGAGTCTTTGGAAGTCCTACTGGTAGCGGTGCAACAGACTGTAAATTATGTTTTGTAGACACCTGGTATAATGTAAGAGAGGACTTGAAAGCCCAAATCTTGCCAGGCTAAATAAACCATTAAATAAATAAAACTCAAGATAGCTGACGCCAGGAAACCCGTCTCTATTTCAGACTGGCATTCAATTAAATTAGCAACAGAGTTTCTCATTAACTCTCATCTTACGTTATCTGCACGATAAGTCGGCGACGGGTAGAACCCGAAGCACGTAAGATTTCGCATCTGCGCAGTACAAAATATTATCTTGTAATTGGCAGAAGCGAATTTCATGAAAGATTTTTTTTTATTAATTTTAAAGAAGGGACAGATAGAATTTGCTACTAATGTCAGCCGATCTGATAGCACCAATTACAGCCGAGTAATTGCAATTTTAATCGAAATAATTCCACAGGGTTTCCTAACATTATTGTAAAAAAGGGAATGGATTCCTATGGGCAACATTTGTTTCCTCATTTCATATGCTTAACATAATATGTAATGCACTAGCTTCAAAGCCCGTCGAAAATAATCAATTGAACGAAGTATTCTGGCAACCCGTTTCTTTACAGTTGCTTAACTAAACAGAATTGCTATCAAATAACCCTCAACGCAATTCCTCCTGCCTAATCATAAAGTGTCCACTGTCATCCTGGTCCAGGCTGCAATTTAATCCTACCAAAAAATGCGCTAATATTGATGATAGAAAAAATCAAAAATCAAAACTTCATTCATACACGAATATTTACGTTATAATATTAGTTTTAACAGTGGTTCAGGCGGCGAGATTAAGAGCTATGTGAAACAACTTTAATTCAAATGAGTAATGATTTGGCGGTGATGAAAGCAACTTGAGTTATTATTTAAAAAAAACTTGAATAACTCATTCCTTCTGCTATAACGACGAAGGGTAATGTTTCTGTCCGAAAATGAAAGCTTTATCACAGGCGCATTAGTACTTTCAATGCATCGCGATGTAAACGTAGTCCCATATTTCTTAACTTACTATAACAGTGACCAGACAATATAACTAAAATATCTACAGAGAACGAATGTAAATAAACAAAAATCAACTAATAATTAATGGCGATTTAAATGAAATACATACTTTTCTCCTCAGTGTCCTGTAAATTCATTTCTTCGTAGCTCCTCAACTAAATAAAATTATCATTAAATAACGCTCATAACCTCATTTTGCAGAAACATCATTAGTTCAGCGACGAAAGCCTGGGAGCGTGACGTCAGCGTTACGGACACGATGACATAGTGACCATGTTTAGTCATTTATTAGTATGCATGATACAGTTCACCAGCAAAGAATTGTGTTTGCAATACGATCGTTGCTACTGTTTAACACCTAATACCAAAAATTGAAGAATTTTAGTTATTATCTTTTCTAAATAAAAGTAATTTAATAAAGCTATCCACCTATTAACTGAAACTGAAAAAATATGTGAATCATGTATTTATTTATTTTTGAATAATATTGGAATTAAAAAAATTAAAAGAGTCTTGTTTTGATACATATATACATTATTTTTCATATACGTAAAAAATAGTCCCCGTTAAACATGGCCACGCGGCCCGTCAGCAAGTTGACAAACGTATGTTGCAGCTATGTTTTAACGGTCTGGGGATCAGTGGTTAAGGCGCCTGGTTGGATGTCGAAAAGTCCCTGCTTCGAATCCCTGTCTCGGCCGGGAATTTCAAAGGCCTTAACTCGATCTTAACTCCTGGCACAGCTTGCTGTGTAAAGTGAAGTGAGACAGAACGCTTCCGTGGTTCGGATTCCACGATAATCTGTAGATACCCTGTACCTTGTAGGATTACTGGGTTTGGTTAAGGCGGATGCGAAAGGGGCGGAATGCACAGCCAATAAAAACCCTGCCATCAGGTCATTACGACCACACTAGCCTTTACCTTAGCTACGCAATGTGCCGCTGCAGACGCAAATGATAAATTCCGCAATACATGTAATGAGAGGAAACCATTATTATCTCCATGGGTTTTTTTTTCCTACCAATATAAATAAATTTTATGTATATTTAAATATACTTACAGAAAAATAAGCGTCATCAAAACTTAGACCTTGTTTGCTGAAGCACCGTCTAACGGGACCAGGTTAAAACTTCGGACGTACTGGTTAATGGTTTCTAGGCAGTTTACCGTAATCGTGCCTTCAGCGAGCTGGAATTTTCGCAACTACCTCGTTATGTTCATTACATAAGGCACGATGTTTTTCGTGTACTGATTATAGTCATTTATAAATAAATTACACTACTCACACTAAAGTAGAGACCCAAAATTTGTTCCGATAAAAGGATAACTACCTAACTAAACGCAAAACATCTCTGGTATTTGCAACATTAATGAGGAACGTACAGTTACGTAATGTGCGGTAGTAGTCTTGTGGTTTACACTTCTGGGTCGAAAAATGTATAATTCGCAAAGTACTAGTGCCTGAACCAAAGTTACAAAAAATAACTTCTCGTTCCGTCTCCCCTCCATTGGTCCTTATTGCATTAATATTTCTTAGCGTTTTAACTTTATTTAATGTCCCAATTATGTTTTTTTGTTCTGCAAATTTAAGTAGTGCAACTATAGCTTCCTATATGCTCTCTACTTTCTGAAGATTGCCTAGAAGCAGTTGGTTGTTATCAACAACATATTCGTTTTAGGCTCAGCATCACCTGGCAGTAGGACGTTAAGCAAAGACTCTTTGGAGAAATCAGTACGTTCCCAACAGGTACAGTTAACGTGTGAAAGATCCAATGATAAACACTACCAGAGTCGCCCTGAAGGGATAAGTTTGATCATCCATCTCATCCATAAGGGAGCGTGCATAAACCACGTAGCTCCATTTTGGCCTCCTGTGAACCCCCTCTCCCCCCACGTAGCCCTACGTGGCTTTTGCCTCTAATCCCCCCCTCCCCCCCACGTAGAACGTAGCTTTTTTCCCTTTTGATTCCAGAAGACATTTGGTACCTTTTTCTCTTGTCAGACTATTGTAAATTACATACGGAGATAATTAACTGAGGGAAATAAATATTCACATGCTGTTGTGAGTGCAGTTCCTCATTTTAACTGTGAAAAATGTTATGAAAGGAAAGCTACGTGGCCTGGCTCGGAACCCCCTCCCCCCACGTAGCCCAGCGTAGCCCCCCCCCCCCCCCCTGGACCGAGCCACGTAGTTTGTGCACGGTCCCTAAGACTGTAGTACTGATTTCTTAACCTATAATGTGGCCTTATATCTTAAGAATTCTGTACTTAAATTTCCTGTCCAGCCTCGTATATACGATTGCTACGTAATGCTTTCTGCACGTTAAATGGCTTGAAATAATCAGCAAAAACCCGTAATTATGTACATTGCAAGAAGTCAGTTATTTTCTACCACAGCGCGTTATTTATTTATCGTATATCTAACAAGATATACAAAAGGCGAGGAAAAAAGTGAACATCACAAGTTCGTACAATATTGTATCTCTAGAACTAATGTTTTATACATTCTTGCACTGATCGACGTATCGTGTATGTCCGCTATTGTTCTTTTGTAGGCTCGAAGAGGACAGTCAGAAACGATGTGGCGGATTCACTGAAAGGTGGCTCCACACTCACAATTTGCAGAACATACCCAGCCCGATTTGTGTCATCTGCCTTGCCCTGTTCCAATCCGATTTATGATTCTCCATTGCCGTCTGAAGAAATCGCATCGTTGTAACTGCACTGAAGGATCCTTAGTGTGTTAAAACTTAACTATCGTTTTTCTAGATTTCGACATGCCTCCGTATTCTTTTGTTAAACACTTCTTCTCAAATCGAAGATCATCGCATAAAGAACTTTTCCAGTTTCTTACTTGAAATATAATTGAAATGCCCGTAGAAGTAATTTTTTGCGATTTTCATAGGCAATTTCACGCACAAAAAATCGGATTGGAGCGAAAGCACATAGTCATAAAAGTAAGCACAATTGTTTTAGTCAGCTCAAGCTGAGTTGATCTTTACTTAACTCAGTGGATAAGGCTCTCATTTTAAATGTTCTAGGTTCTGGGCTCGAATTCCTTTGCGATTAGGAATTTTTAAGGGCGTTCTTTTCTTCATGTAAGCTATGTCAGGACGCTCCGTGGTTCGAATGCCACGATTAAACTGTAGGTTCCGGAGGAAAGGAATAGGTTCTCTTAACTCTGTCATACTGGTTTGGAACGCATCCTTCCGAAAGATCTAACCTTCCGCGACTAAGGCGGTAGGATATATGAGGCTGCAAAAATTTGATATTACGTGCGTGTAAAAACCATTAAAATAATTAGCACAGTAAGAACACAAAAGTGACTATACAAAACAGAACAAGGTTTCTTCCCCCCCCCCTCCCCTTTTATATGGCTGTAGCCTACGCCTTGTCAACGTCGAGATCATTAGAAGCGGGAAAGAACTGAAGACAAGGAATAGGAAGGAATTTGGCCATGGCCTTTTGAAAGAAGCATTCCAGTATTTGCCTAGAGTGATTTGGGGAAACCATAGAAAATACAAATTTGGATGCCCGGACGGGGATTCGAACCAGCATCCTCCCGAACCCGAAGCCAGAGCATTAACCGCTCACCCGCCACGGTCGGTTGCCAAGTTGCACTTAGTGTTAGATCTATAACTGCAAACCCTAACATAGGCTCCGATAATGATACTAAGTTTTAGAAAACAATACAATAATTTTCGCAGACGAAACTAGTACTTTGTAAGGGTTAGATACTGTTTTACTCGCGTGAAGTTGTTCATAAGAGGCTTAACAGACAGGAGCAGCGGTTAAAAAACATCTGCATGCGCCCAAAGTGCGGTCGGTCCATTGGCCTGCTTCCCATCATGCGCAAGGCCTCTGAACTCCATGACAAACTAATCCCTCTAGCTTCTGATTTACGAATCGCAGGCCTGGAGAGAGCGCGCCTTTGCCGACGACTATATCAAAGCACCGACGACAGTAATGGCTGCCAAACACATGTTGCGTCTTCTCTCGCCCACACGCGTAGCTAGAGACTCATGCGATTTATTGCCGCGATACGCAGAGCACAGCCTCCATACATACACGTGCAGTTTTAAAAGCTAAGGACATTGAGCTGCCTACATGGCGTGACTGCCTCATTCGTTTAGCAACATAGAATGTCTATATTATACTTTCACTTTGTATTTTTCATTTTTTTTAAATTAGTTTTTTAAGTATGGGACAGTAAAATCGATAAGCTGAAGAGTATGAATAACATAGCAGTCAAAAAGAAGATATATAAACATTGCTCCTGCACAGGCCATTATGGTCCTTACAGTTTTAATGGCGGAGGAAATAATCCCCGACAATAGAGCGTAGGTGGTGTGGTTTTACCGGCACAATAATCATTTATCAACGACGGACATTCAGTTTCATGTGAATGTGACATGCTCATAATCAGTCCCCCACAGAATGAACTATGCATCCCTTATGTTACTACGGCTAGATGTAATTTCTTCTCTAGAATATAATTTTCAGTGTTTCTGATTTCTTGCGTTTTTTTTTGGGGCGGGGCGAGGGGGGGGAGGGGTTTACTAGGTAGTAAAAAATATACCTGCATAACAGATAAAGTTCACGAAGTTACATGTGCGTTGACTTTACGTGAAGTATCAACATTGTACTGATACCAGGAAAATTAATGCTGTAACATTTTTTTGTCTCACTTTACTGAATATGAAAAAATCGCTAACAATTAAGAGTACAAGAATGTGAAATGAAGCACTACTTTTGTTACTTCGCTGTCTGTCCGTCTCCGACGGTATTAAAAGTTTCATATTTGATTTTTACACGTTTATGTGCTTCGTTGAACCGAAACCAAATATCGTATTTAAAATCTTATTTTTTTATGGTTCCATCCAAGCAAAGGAGGATGAAAAATATTTTTTTTTCTACCGTAAAGTGTGAGGTATAGCTATTTTATAGCTTGTCAAATAGAGGATTAAGAAATTTTAACTTTTTTTTCAAAAAAATGTAATTTTTTTTTTCATCACGTCTTTAAAATCGTAAAATTTGGACCCAGTATCAAGTATTAACAAACTTATAGAATCGCAAAGTAGAAATTATTATTCGTGGTATGCATTTCGAATGCGAGAAAAATGCGCATCTTTATAAATAAAATTCATTGTGCGTGAGTAAACCGCGTCATCCCCGATGAACCACTGGACCTATTAAATCCATAGCTTTCTCGCAGTCGTAATGCCTACCTGTTTCCACAGCCACCTGTCAAAATGAATTTTATATACAGTAGGTATATAAAAAAACTTTTGCGCCGCCTCAATAACATTTTGTGTTCATATGGCCTGAATTGGTCCAGTGGTTTGTATTTGATGATGCGGTTTACTCACGCCTAGTATTTAAAGATCCGCGTTTAAACAGAGAGGTATAATGTCAGATGTGTCCCGAATTCTTTGTTTCAAATAGTGGGCTGTAGTGAGAAACATATCAGACATTGGGCCTGAATATATTAGTTTTTCAGTAAAACCTGGAAGAATAATAAGAAGCAAAAACAAATCAGGGTTTTATAGCTATAAAATGCATTATATATGTTGAAATTCATATTATCAAGTCAGCATTCCGACTTATTCGAATACTGATCTCTTCCGACGTTCCTAGAGAGTGAAGTGAACCTGCGGCCTAACATTGCATCAAAATAAAGAGCTATTCCTGGCGTACTTAAAATTCTCAAATCCAAGATCTGTCTTAGTTGGTTAGATTAAGGATCTTTAAAATTTCAGCATTTTCGGATTTAGGACGGGTGACATCGTGCTCCAGAGTCAAACTTGATAGGATCAAACCTCAGACAGTGAAAAGCAGTGACAAATGCTAATCAAGTTTTGTTATGTTTCAGACGACAGTCGAGCCAGATCTCCGGAGGAGACTCACCCAGCCCTGGACCAGGCACGCCTGCGGGTGAGTTCTGCTTACAATTACCACTCCACTCCAAGAAAGTGAATCTTCTGTCTACAACTTCTTATTAAAAAATTTATGCTATCAGTAAGCTGCCAATTTCATCAATCCCTGTTTCATTTTGTACTAATCATTCTCAGGGATATGTATGATATTTTCATAATTTAATTTAATTGCGATATAGCGCATGCTCCATTGGATATTTCCTTAATCATCCATTTTTCCCCTTTCTTGCTCCTGCTTACTTTTGCTCTTTATGACTTTCAGCGCTTTTCGTAAATTGCTCATCACTTCCCTTGATAATTTATTCCAAACCCTGACTCCTTTACTTACAAAAGAAAGTTTTCCGACTCCATTATAGCTTAAATCGAGTGCTAGCTTGCATTCATGGTCATATTTTCCTTCCCATACACTACTCTTAATTCTTCCACCAACATCTTGTACACTTTCAGCACTCTCTTCACGTACCCTCTTCCTGTCTTCCAGTGAATTCAAATCCAGCTCTTATATCAGTTACCTTGTAATTTTTATAAACAAATCTAGCTGTCCTCCTTCCTGTATTTTATACCCTACGCCACCATTTTCAAGCAATGGTCTGACCAAGGTTATGTTTCACTTCTTTCGTATATATTCTCTTCACCATATCCAGTAAATGAAGGATTTTGAAACTTTTTCCTGCCACCACCTGGCCAATGAGCCATTTCCAGTTGAGTTTATTATCAAATGCTATTCCAAGATTATTTACACTTCATGTCTTCAGTATAATCAATTCATTCACCACGGTATAATCATAACCAACCTTGAGATTTTTATCTGTTCACCTAATAAGTTGACTCTTTTTGGCATTAACTTCATTTCACTATGATCTACCCAGATCGATTAACTGTCCCAGTCACTCTGCAGGTGTTCACAGTACTCTTTCGTTTTGATCCTATTACACACCATTAAGTCATCTGCAATCAACCTAACTTGTCACTGTAAACCATTAACACAATCATTCATTAGAAGCATGATGACATCATAAGTAGGCCTAACACGTTGCTAGGGCCAATCTTAACTTTTATTTTTGTCCGAATTACATTAACATTTTGATAGTTCATATTTATGTTGGTTTTTCCATTGGACTTAATTACTCTTTTACACTTTGCACTATTATGGGTAATACGTTGATATATTTTATTGTGAGACCAGTTTCACCTTCTTTAGTGCGCTTCTCGAGTTCAGCACGAAGATTTACTAAGAACATTCGCTCCTAAGACGTTCTGTCACTGCCAAGTGAGATTTCAGAAAGAGACGGGTCCTTGCATACAATTTCATTGCACTTATAATCCTTCAGAAGTGTTACAGCAACGTTCTTGAAACTTTCCCCACGTGAAAGAATGTGAGATCACTGATATCAACACCAGAAGCTGTCATGATACACTCGATCTTGGACTTTACTATGCTTTTCTTGTTTTGTTGTCATTGCTTCTAGTTTCCGGAACCTTAAAGATAATGACATTCTTGCCCCTTTTAAACTCAGAATCACCATTTGTTTTTGATAGATGATTACTAAGAAGTACAACCCTTTCCTCCAAAGTTTAAACCTTTGCTTCGACAATGCAAAGATATGGTTCTATATCAGCAAGCTGGTTGGAGATTTTTTCAATGTTTTTCCTGACACTATCCATTTCCTCTTTGAATTCATTTTTGGTAGTAAGCGAAGACACCTTCTCCAGTAGCAGAACGATATTCGCCAGCATTGAGGCCGATGTGCCATAATTTGATGATAAACAATCATCTCTGTCGCAAGTCAAATTTTTATTTTCGCCTTTCGCAGAAGAAGAATATTATTTTCTGCTCATTCTGACATATTCAGGATGGAACCATCGCGAACAGTTACTACTACATTGTATTCCTTTACTAAAAATTAGTTTGAGGCAACACGAACCAAAATCATGTTTACTAACGGGTGTCATTGTATTCAAACCAGGACTAAAATTACGCACGAACACAGAGTGCGGAGAATTTGGAATATTTATAAACTGAAGTTATTGCACTGTTCAATTATCTTCACAAAAAACACGCAATCTTAACGTTTCCCTTTCGGAAGTGAACATCACTCGTCATAAAGTAAGTAAGTTCAACTTTTCTTATCGAATAAATAAAATTGTAGTTTAAAAAACTAAAAACACGCTTTCGTAGTAATGTGAACTAAAAGGTTAAAAATAATCTTTAAATATAAGGATTTTGTTTAACAGTGATGGGACGTCCCACAATACAGGATAAATTTTTTTTTTTAATAAGCTTAAAGAATAAAGTCACTGATTACAAAATTAACTTTAATGTAAAAAAGCATGGGGTGCTATATAAGTTGTCTTATATTTTTTGTCGTTCGCTGTTTGTAAAGGTAGAGTCATTGTCAAAAGTTGTGTAGAGAGCACCCCACGCTTTTTTTTTTTTTTTTTTTTTTTTTTTTTACATTAAAGTTAATTTTGTAATCAGTGACTTTATTCTTTAAGCTTATTAAAAAAATAATTTATCCTGTATTATGGGACGTCCCATCACTGTTAAACAAAATCTTTATATTTAAAGATTATTTTTAACCTTTTAGTTCACATTACTACGAAAGCGTGTTTTTAGTTTTTTAAACTACAATTTTATTTTTAACTTTTTAGTTCAGATAGTTTCAAAAGTATGTTTCCTACTGTTGGCTTTTCTTCGCCAATCTTTCTTTATCTTTGTGTTGTAGTTTCATTTTTAATTATTACTTCCATGAGTTAAATACAATTAAATGGCAGCTCAGCCAGAGGTCCAATAGCAGGGTAAATGTGGAAGACTACTCTTCTATAATAGTACGAAGTAATGTTTCGAATACTCACTATTCAACATCACGTTAAGTGACTGCAGACAGAGAAACCTTTCTGGATAGGAGACAGTGGAAGACGATCGTCGTCAGCAACCAAGGCTCGTAAATCACACCCGGGAAACTGGAGATGGTCAAAGTAACGAGAATAGCAGGACGTTGCTAAGAGACTGCTGTATTGTCAACGGTTCTTAAAACGTGTGCCAATTTTTTCTGTTTTTACTGTCAAAGTAATGATAATATCAAGATATAGCTATGAAATTATTGTATTGTAATCAGTTATCAATACATCAGCAAAATTTCAAACAATTCGGACATCTGGAATTGGGTTAAAATTAAATTGTAAAATTTCATGACATTCAACCATTTTTCTTTTGTTACTGTCAAAGTAATGAGAATAGCAGGATATAGCTATGAAATTCTTGTATTGTCACTGGTTCTTAATATGTGTGCCAAATTTCAACCAGCTCGGACATCTCGAAGTGGGTCAAAATGGAGTTGTAAAATTCCGTTACATACATACATACAAGTCAAGCTAATATAAAGTGTGTAAAAAAGTTTTTATTCTTGCCAGTGTTTACAAACGTCGAGGTAACTTAAATTCACAACTTGGAGGTTATGTATTGAAGCATAACACGTTAAGTTCTTCAAAGAGCTAAGCTTCGCATACAAAGGAATAACTGATCAGTCAGTTTATGCAGCACTAACAGCGGATTAATTGTCTGTCTTAAAGAAACTACACATATATTAATTAAAACTGTGAAAAACTCGGCACACTGAATTTCATAACTAATGTAAACAAACCAAGGATTATTTTTTTCCTGGTTAGTTATTTAAAGTTTCCCCTAATTCCATACTGTCTTTAAACATTGTTGTGTGTTCACTTCAACTCCACTGAAGCCTTTCCTCCACATACTGAACCTTTCCCTCAAATAACTCTTCAGTTCTGAAATTTATGCCTTTTTATAACGGTAACTATTAGCATTTTTAATTTTGGTCACTGCCTTAATGTACAAACTAAGATCTATCAGAACTGCTTGATGATCACTTATTCCTTCAGTTAATTTAAACTTCCCAATATTATCACCAGGCTTTGTGATGAAGATGTTCAACATATTTAGTTCTCATGTGCTCTGTGAAATCTTCTTCCCTTAATAATTTATTTGCAAATTTCCATTCCCTCGTGTTAGTAGACGAAAGTACCCTATACCGGACCCCTCCCCCTAAAGTGGACCCCCGGTCTCCTGCCTCAGCATTCTCCTGAACTCTAGCAGGATAATAGTTTAGGCTTCTACCACTGTAGCAGAATGTTCGTGTCGCCCTCTTTATTGGTTGTTCATTAAATCGCCATTATGTGTTTTGGCAGTAGACAAACTTTTTATATTCTGCTATAATTTTTAAATTTCTCCTGGATATGGGCAGGTAGGCCTTCCGACCCATATATACCCTTAAATGATAAGGTTTTTTGTTAATGTTTTTATGTTAAAGTTTGGTTAAAAATCTATTGCATTAACAAAATACAGGGCATAGTTGCGCAAACCGGACCCCCTCCAGTTGCCTAAACGGGATCCTTTATTTTTTTATGCTTAAAGTCAAGAATGTAATGTAATGTTTGAATTTTTACGGTCATCTTATCCACGCCTTATAAAGTTCTATTGATGGAAATTAAAAGAGCTAAAGAAGTCATATAAGCTCAACAGCAAGAACGTAATCGTGTTGGAGGATGGAAAGCATTCGCAGCCGGAGCCTGGGTCAGCTATAGAGCCTCTAAAAAGATCTTGTGAAAAGGGGCCATAATTTTGAGAAAAATGTGAAGGTATCAAGTACTGGGGATGAGAAGAGCGTGACGTCTGGAACATCGGAATTGAAGATTCTGCCTGAAGTGTTCCGGTTCCAAAAGTGATTACAGTTGGTGCGTGTTTCGCGACAGGAAATTTTTTGAGGTTTCAGAATGGTTTGGATGACGTGCGTTATATGTTTAGTGTGGGTCCATGTGGATTGTTCTGGGGCTGAAAAGGATGTGTACATATGCGATTTTTGTCGCTAAATTATTTAATTGTTGTATGTATTTTCTATATATTATATGCCCTACATATATGCTATATTTGTATAAAAAAAACTAAAACCTGTAATTGTTATCTTTCACTTTAAAATATGTTTTCTGTGATTCAGTACCATTTTCTATTTTTTTTACGGTTATTTTGTTAATTTTTAGGCAACTATTTTTCATATCGCCAAAGTGTATGTTTTTTTGTTTTTTTTTTTTTAAATGGTAATGATTTAGAATAACATTTTTTAAAAATCAGAATTTAAACAATGCATAACATTCTGAAGTAATTATTTCATGAAATATAGTCTTCGCGGGTTTTCCGCCGTATGTTGTTGAAGAGAGACAACAACGAGATTTTGGTGGCTGGCTCTGCCGCCATCTTCAGGTTAGATGTGTACTCCCTGCAGCACACATCTAACCTGAAGATGGCGGCAGAGCCAGCCGCCGAAAGCTCGTTGTTGTCTCTCTTCAACAACATACGGCGGAAAACCCGCGAAGACTATATTTCATCGATACGCCGTGAAAGCCTTCGTTCTAATTATTTCATGCTTTAAAAACAGATTTTTTATTAATTTATATTTTTTTAGAAGTAAAAAACAAAATGGGGGCCCGGTTTTGGGCACCTTCCTCTAATCTTATTTCCATCCCAGTTGACACCTGGAAAATTTAAATCCAACCACTAATATGCATTCAGCGATCACCTCTAAAGTCTGAATATGAATTTAGTTTCCCCGCAAGAGCCACATCTTCATTATTCATTTTCTTTCTGTAGTAAGCAGACATCCTATTTTTTTCTTTTTTATTAGCCTATAACTCTATCCCCAGAAACTGACGGCATTATGGTTTATGAATACCAGAGAACAGTAGTAGTTTTTAATAACCAATACGAACACCCCTCCACCAATTGCTCCACTACCTTTGCAGTACATTCTATAACCATCGGGGAAAAAACTTGTTTCCTAACACTACTTCGTTTACCAGGACTCTACCCCTATAAACTAATAGTCGTTTGTGTATCTCTGTTAAGTTACCAAACTCTATTTGTTCATTATACTCCTACTATTGTAATGAGACGGCTATAAGGAGAGGGGGGATTTTAAATTTATTTAATTATTTAAAGAATTTAATTTTGGTTTGCAAGAATCTAACAGCTGCCAGATCGCAAGAAACTGACATTGATATTTATTTTTTTTTTTTTTTTTTTTTTTTTTTTTTTACACCGCTAGGCATATTTAAATTTAATATTAACATAAAATCACTGGAATATCAAACACAAAGCCTAGATGTTACAATTGGCCGATTTATCAAAGCAAAAATGGAATGAATTTACTTTAATCGGAAATTATCTAATGAAGTTAGATTATTAAAAGATGACAAATATGCACAATATAAAACGATGGTAAATGTCAGCAATTAAGACATATGTGCATGTATATGAACATTAATCTCGGGCGCCGTTAAATTAAAGAAAATATGGAACTTGTGATTTGCAAGGCCTCCACAACACATAATGTTCGATAAAAATGCCAGCTAGTTCAGAATTAGGTCTGCTTGGTGAGCATAAGTCTGTCTCAAATCGGTTACGGGTCATTTGCAGTCTCAAAGAACACAATGATTCCAGACCTGGCGTGTGAACATTACCATCTCGAAGACAGCGTCTCCGGTGGAGGTCGCACAGCCTGTCTCAGTGTGATTTCGATGCAGCGACCAGACGGGGATCACCAGCCTGTGACCACAGGATGGTTAGTGTCCGATGCACCCAGAGTCGAACCATCTCGGACCGTTGCCAAGCCAGAAGTGTCTCTCGCTCTTCGGAAAAGATGGCCTCTCCTCTCGGCGCAGAAAACATGTCGGGGCAGAAAGAATAAGCCCTGATTTAACTTATGAAAACCCTAAGGAATCTATTCATTGGCAGGTCAGGCTTTCTGGAAATCACGTTTATAGCACATCCAGGAATGCCGGGATGGCAGGGGTGGATCCAGGATTTTGTTTTTTTTTTGGGGGGGGGGGCTGGGCTTGAGTGGATTTTGGTTTGGGGGGGCTTACCTTTAGTGGACTTTAGCTTTGGGCCTTGAGTCGGGCAAAAGGTAGTATTTATAGTCACCTCGGGTCCCAAATCCGTACAGCTAAAAAAAAATATTCAATGTTGGAAATGGGCATAGATACTTTTGAGGGGAGCTTCAGCCCCCTAGCCCCCCCCCCTTCCCACTGGATCCGCCCCTGCGGGATGGTACCTTCAAAACGCCGTTGCCAAATTCCTTACCATTCCTAATGATCACAATGTCGACTAGGCGTAAAGCAATAAGCAAAAAAAAATATTCTCCTCTGACAAGAAAGCCTTACGCCGTTTAGGTAATATAAAGTTCGTTTTGAGAGAATTACATGTAAATGTTTTCTAGCTATGAATGCTAACATTTTGATGTATGGGGAGAAAGTTCGTTAGAAGAAGTAAATTTACACATAAAGCATTAAGCGCGGAGTAACTAATGGCTTTAGTCGCCAACAATAAGATTTTATGTACACAACAGAACAACATTAATTCAGATAAATACGGTAATGGAAACTTACAATGTTCTCAGCACTTAAATAAACTAAATAAAAAATGTCAGCACTAAAAGTAAACTCCTATGCAAGATATTCAAAATTAAATTTTAAATTAAATAAAAATCAAAAAGAATTTATCTGATAAAAGGAAGTGAATTTTTAAATAAGGAAAGTGTGTAAGTTTCATTTTTAAATCTACAAGATTACAGAAGTTATGTAATTTCAAAGAAAGTTAATAACCTTGTGACAGTTGCAAAATACGATTTTTTTGTGATTCTTTGAAGTTAAAAGATTTATTAGGGATTTAATATTTAGCGGGAAGGTGAAAAATACAAAATTTAATACAGCTAAACCAGTGACTATTTCTAAAAAAAAGTGGCATATCATAAAACATCAGAATAATTTAATCTATCATATACCACAATTTGGTACTAATCGGTCTTAGTCTCGGTGACTGTGGAAACAGATTGGACTTCACAAGGATTCTGTCGCAACGTGGTATATTCTAGACTTCCCAGGGGGGAGGGGGGGGGGAATATATAAAGCAAAGGATTGCCTGCCTGTTGGCAAATGAATGGAAGTTTTTTAATCTTACAGGCGGAATCTGCGTCACTCGCGCTGGTAAATAATAATGCAGCTTGTGACAGAATATTTTTGGCTGTGTACCTGATTTTGAATTATTTTGATGAAACAGTTCTGATGACAGAATATTTGCGGCGTTTCATTGAACTGTGAAATATTTCAGTGGTTTCATATCTATACTTATAGCAAGTATCACGTGTGGAGAAAACTTTTCCCTTATATGCAAAACTAAACTAAAAGGGAATTTGGCGAAACTTCATTGAATGAGCAATCGAGTCCAAAGAACATTTGTTTACTAATGTTATCATTTCCGATATCGGCAACTTGAAGTTTTGTAGAATACTTATACCTTTATCGTAACTTTTCTTCTGCTTTGTTATTATGGACTTCTTCATCCAGTATTTAATTGAACTCTCTATAAATTCCTTGGTGTAGCGACCGATTGAAGGAAAGAACTTCTCACAGTAATTAAAGTTTTCAGAAGTCGCACCTCATAGCTCACAGGAGACGAAAAGTTCTACTATCTGTGACACTCTTCAAGTCAATGATCATTCTTTGAAACTTTGCCTTGAAAATCAAAACAATCAACAGGGACACTTCAACAATATTAAAGCGAGAGAAAAATAGAGAAATTGTATCCCCACTGATCTTTTGTGATAGCTGAGTTCAATATCTTAATCATCTACTCAAGCATATATTATAGAATAGCGAATCTTTGTCTTTCCACTGTTTTTTCCCTTCCAGTATGTCATTCAATAACAAAAAAAAAAGTTAAAATTTTAAAATATAATCCATCAACGTTCTCTCTCTCTTTTTTTTCTTTTTTTTTTCTTTCTTTTTTTTTTTTTTAAAAATAAAAAAAAAAAAAGGAGAAAAAGTTTTTATATAAAATGAAATCTCCTCCCCTCCCTATTTATACATTTCATAATCTATTTGCCGACATTATTGTTATGGTCTGCTAAAGTCAATCGTACTTATTTTTCATTTTTCTATTACTACAGTGTACTCCTTACACCGAGCCATAGAAAACTTCCCGAGAGCTGGGTCGACGTTTTATAATTAGTAGCTTGTCCTTTAATATGGTATGTCATCTACTGTTGTTTTTATCATTTTTCCCATGCTTCATGAAAATTATCTCTCTTTAGCCTATATTCCCATTCCAGTGCGATTCAGTTAATAAAAAAAATAAAATCATTTTACAAGGGAAAAGAAAACAGACCTTGTTTAAAAAGATATTGTATCGTTTAATTAAACATTTGAGTACTTATATGTACAGTTTCTCCTATCAAACCTGATTACCCTCTCACCCGGGGTCCACTATTATATTCTTTTGCGTCCAGCCCTTATCGCAACACGAGGATCAAATATGTGTTGATCGTCGTACCCAAAGCATTTCACTCCAGAAATTTTCCTGATTAAAGTCACCATGAATGAGATTTGGTTGGTGCAACAAGAAACACGAGAGGCCAAGTTGATAGTGTAAAACAGAAGATCTTTCTAAGACATTTGACAGAGTAAGCCATAAAAAGTGTTAAATAGAATAAAAAAACCAATGAAATGGATGAAAAATTGAGTGACTGGGCAGATGAATTATTAATGGATAGAAAGCAAAGAGTTAGGGTAGGCAATACAGTATCGAAAGAAGTTGCGGTGAAAATCGGTGTGCCGCAAGGTAGTGTATTAGGACCATTGCTATTTATTATTATAAAGCAGTGGTTCCAAGTTAGTGGTACGCAAATCCTCGGTGGTAATTGAGGTTTCTGCAAGGGGTACGCGCGGTGATCTCTTGTCTAAAGTAATCACTAAGATAACTAAACAAACAATTACGCAAGCATTGCTATCACCAAATATGACGTTTGTTATTGGATTAAAATTCAATAATCATGAAAAAACCGGTTTCATTATTTTATTTATCTACAAGGGATACGCGAGGTTGAGCTCTTTCTTGAAGAGCGAATTGGGAAAAACTGATTGTGAACCATTGTTCTAAAGAATGCTTCACACTCAGAATTTGGAATGTTTGCAGATGAGATAATTTTATACATTAGGATCAAAATTGGAGTCAGGGACTGGAATAAATTACCAAGAGAAGCGATAAATAATTTACCAAAAGCTTTGAATGAATTTAAAATTGAAATTCATAAAGGACAAAAGTAATCCGTTCGGAGGAAAATTGGTGTATGGGAATATTTCCACCAGAGCTTCATCGCAGTTAAATTAAATTGGCTCCTAATCAACCAAAACTGTTCACTACATAGTCCTACTTTGAGCGACTTAATCTGCAAACGAGTTACATACCTTCAAGAAACCTCTTTTTTTTATATTTTTTTAAATCATAAAATCTGATATACACTTGTAGTTCGCAGTTTGTGAACTGTCTTGTTGCAGGGTTAATTTCAGACTAGCAGATTTAAATTAAAAAATTGTTAAAATGAAGATTACAACTTTAATATAAATATCGAAGTGTGTACCATATGCGGTGCCAGGCATAATCAGTCATCATGGAGGAAGTTTTCTTGAGTTGTATGTGTGAAGGACTGTGATGGTGTGTATGTTCAGCGTGATGTTTGTGCTCTCGGTGAGAGATGAAAGGAGGGAGAGGGTAAAATCCGGTGTCCACCTGTTTTGTCGAATGACACAAGAAGGTCGCTAAGTTTAACATCCCCATGCGACGGACGTATCACCATGAACAGTGACATAAGCACTCAATACCAGGGGCGGATCCAGGATTTTGGTTTGGGGGGGGGGAGGCTTGGCTTGAGTGAATTTTGGTTCAAAGGGCTTGCCTTCAGTGGATTTTTGGCTTGGGGGGGGGGGGGGCTTGAGTCGGCCATGGGGTAGTCTTTATAGCCTACTCGGGCCTCAAATCCGTAGAGCTAAAAAAAAAGAAAGGTCTCCAAAATTACAATGTCGGGGGTGGACCTAGATACTTATGGGGGGGCTCAAGCCCCCTAGCCCCCCCCCCCCTGGATTCGCCCCTGCTCAATACCTAATGTGGAGAAATATAAACTAGGTACACATTTGTGCACCTCCAAATCTTTTACTTCGCTTGCGAGGAACTGAATGTTGGAAATTTCTTCCAGTTTATGCCGTGACTCTGCTACTGTCTTTTAGCTACCTCAGCCAAGAGATGGGTTAATTTGTATTCAGAGCAATCATAAAGAAAGGAAATGTCAAAGTTGGTAGCATTGTAAATTGCGTGGAACAAGTGTGAAGCTATTTGTCGCGAAATAATTTTTGAAAGCTGCTAGTAAGTGCATGGAAGGGTCAAATAATGCATTATAATTAAATTGCACTCAAATGAAAACATAAAAATCTGGGAATTTTGTCACACATAAACTTCTATTAATAGATGACGGCCGAAACATTAAGGAAGCTCACTGAGGATGAGGAACAGCATACAAGAGAGACAACTTCTTCCTTTTCTGGAACACAGTGATCAGACAAACAGAAGTAATCGCCACAATAAATATGTGTATCAGTTGCCCTGGAATCATTAGGCGAACGATGGAAAGATAACACGGCAAAATAAGAAATTATTTAAAACACAAAAGAGAAAAAAAAATGGCGCTATATCTTATAGGTAATTAGCTAAATTGAAGAAACACTACAAAACTTTGTTGTCCGAACGTTGTTGTGAATAATATGATTAACAATAATTAGAAGAAATCAAAAGATGATTATTAAATTTTTAGATCATAAGACGTGAAGAATGCACTAAGAGACATGAAGAAAAGGGAGTCAACTAATTCGGCATTAGGTTTAAATAAGTTGCGGAAGTAGTCTTAAAATTTGTTAGGGAAATATTTATTACGAACTTTTTGGAAGATTTGCCTGTGATGTCAAAATGGAGAATTTTATATCTGTTCACTGTTTATAAAGGGAGAGGGGACATCATTTCAGCTACCGCATGGTATGATAAAATCCAAAGTATGGAAAAAAAATTCTACAATGTCAAAGCTAGAAATGGAAAAATGAGGCCCTTTGTAGCAAAACAGAGAAGACTTCCACTTCAAATGCAAAATAAGATGTTTAAAAAAACTATGTGTGTATATATTTGAATTAAATTATTTAAAAATTCTGATATTTTCATCATTAGTACTCGTTTGTTACATTATAGGTAAGAAAAAGATGGGGCATCTGTTTAAATACTTACAATTAACTTTTATAGTCTTATCATGACGTGATGGCATATTGTTTCTACACATTGCACTTAGTCATCTACCCGAGAACAACCATTTGTTGCAGGTGATGGAGTGACGGCACCCGCTCCACCACCCCCACCGCCGCCATCTTTCACTGCCCCTGCGCCACCAGCTCCACCCCCACCGCCTCCTCTAAGCTGTGGAGCGTTGCCCTCTGTTCGTCTCTCCACTGAGGTTGTGTATGGTGAAGTAAATATCTCAAATTGTGTACTTTCACAATGCTAGCACAATGTTTATACATTTCTGGACACTACAATTGTCCCACCAAGAGTGGCAGTGTAGTTGATATAAAAACCAATCACAAGGGTACATTTATACAGCACATCAACATAAAATAATGATCAATTATTCCATTTATGGAAAGTCTTTTTCTCATTGACGTGATTGCATGTATTAGGAAGATGAAAAATGAATAAATAAGTAAATAAAATCATTTTCTCAAATTTTAACAATAAGACATTTTGACAATAATAAAGACCACTAAATGCACAGGATTTCAAATATCAAAATAAAAACAAGGAAGGATGGGGAAAATAACCCATCTCCTACCACAGATGCATAAAAAAACATGAACACACTTTACAATATTTCAGTGAATATATTCACTTCCTCAGGTTAATTTCAGTCACCATTGCCCAAAGAACAAAATAAATAATGTTTTGACAAAATTGTACACTTGAAATTAGTCAACTAGTCAGACAATACCTACGAATAAGGGTGGAAAATTAGGCGCAAAGTTAAAAGTTACTTGATATAACATGTTCCTAGCTGCAAACACACACACAAAATGAAGACCAGCACAACTACACTGTTTTCAACTTGATAGAGTATCTGGCACATAATCTTTATATTACCACTAGCTCATACCCGCGACTTCGTACGCGTGGATTAAGAATTTTTTGCCAGAATTGAATATAGAAAGTTTTTGGTAATGAAAGATTGGACCCAAACAACACCGAGTCGGCATAATATGACAGGAAAGCTTATCACTATATCATTCTACCGTCGAACCAGTCTCTTGAAGAGAATCAGTTTCCAACATATTTCTATCACCATTCGATAAGGTCACAAAATTTCGTGACTACAACTATTAAACATACCGGAGAAAATGTCCTGTTCCCTTCATACAGATTTTCTTGTCAAAATCCATCAACATCGATGTAGCCATTTGGTCGTCAAAATGTAACAAAAAGACAGAAACTTACTTCCGTATTTATAGTATTATTACTGCGGTTCACCCACTCTCTCTCTCTCTCTCTCTGACTGCGAACAACCCCTGAGGAATCATTATAACGTAAAAAAGTATACACCTACAGCATTGCAAGACTAGCTACGATTTGCCTCGCATTGGACCTCTAACTTTGTGATATCTACAGTTTAACATGCAATCCGAATAACCTACGGCCCAGGCGTGACTTTTACAATCAAAAACAATTTTTAAAAATCTTAGCCTCCACGGAGATTTGAACTGGAGATCACGACCCAAACATTTGTAAGCACGCGCTTTAACCACTGAGCTGTCTGACCGATACACATGAAAAAACAGTATACAAACGTCCATATCCAACGCGTCTGTCTATCGCCAATCAGTAGTATTTTGAAATTATGAGACAACATGTATTATTTATACAGATAATTTTTCTACCAAATGTAGACAGTATTTTTCTCCTTGTTTCAAAGGATAAGTGTGCAAAGTTTCATCGAGATAGGATGAAAACTGTGGATTTGTATGAAGAAGAACAAACAAACAAACATACATACATTCATCTTTATATATATAGATAGATTAAGCATGATTATGGTAAATTAGTATGCAGTTCTTGGTTGCAAAATATTTCAACTCAGCTATTATACCGTAATGATAAAACATTTTTAGGCTGTACCTATAGTATACCAATGGTTGAAAAGGCAGCACACACTTAATGTAAGAAGCCAAGATAAGTGAATTTTCATAGGTATGAAATATTGGAGGACCATTTTCAATGGTTATCTTGAGTATATTTTATCCACCAAAGTAGCTACTTTACAGTAATTATCAGAGTATTTTCTTTCTTCATTGGATAAGCTTTCTTTTCCTTTTATTTTGCCTTTATTACTCATCTGCAGATGGATATTTAAAACTATGATAAGATAGCTCTCATTTAGTAATCACTGAAATGACATCACATACCCTTTCCATCCGTGAAGTTTCATTTTGTTTCCTCCTCCTCTTTTAGATGTTTCACTTCTTCTGCCAAGTGGTGTAGAAATTTATTCATCTGTCCTGTTATTGTCTCTGTGGATACAACTCTCTTGAAAAGAGCTGCAATGATGAAATGATTTCACAAATTTTCTTTTTGCTGAATATAACTGTTAAATTCTGGGGATAACTTTGTCAGGAATTAGTTCTATAATTGTTTTCAGTTATTCAAAAACTGATTAGTGCATGTGTTGAAAGTTTCTGCCCATTTAAAGGACTTAATGTAGATCTGCGCAACATCTCATAATACCATCATTTTTAATAATTGTAATGAATACAAAAAAAATGTTTACACTTATCTCATTAAATGAAAAAATTAATAAAGGAGAAAATTTATTGGCTAGTGGTTAGACAATACCATGAGAACTGTACAATTTTTTGAACCTCCACCATGATAGCTAAGTTAGAAAAGTGCAAACAAAAAATGCTATATTTGTTAGTGAGGTTAGTAATTGAAGAACTAGTTTTAAAGAAATAATAAGGAGGTTTAAGTTGCGATTCATAAGAAAAATCTAGTTTGTTTTACAAGTAATTATAATATACAGAATCCTTACATGCAAAACTTGATAAAGATGAAATCAATATATCTAGGGCTTCTTATCAGCACAAGTTAAAATTATTACAGTTTAATAGAGATTCTAATAATTTCTTTTTTAAGGATTCAATACTCTCTCTATAATAAACATTGTAGTACAGTTACAAGTTTAATTTAATTTAATTTAATTGTTATGAAACATAGGCTCCAGTCGCAATTTCCCTACACACATATTTTTACATTTCTTGTTTTTAATCTTAAATTCTTTGAGTGCACTTCCCTCACCTAACTACTTTCGCCCTTTATCAAGTGCTCAAAAACAGCAATAAGTAGTTACTGAAATAAAAGTAACCAAAAATTTGATGTTGCTGTAAGAAAATAAATAACTTCCAATGGATAAAGCAGAAGGATACAGCAAGCGTAGATGGCATCTAAGAGGATGAGAAAACTGTTTCCCTCCAACTATGTTCTGTTAAGCCAACTGAAGTAACTTTTAAATATATATATATATGGATCTGAAATTCAGAGGATTGGAATTGATTAAAACGGGAGAATTAAAAGATTTGAGATGCTATGCTTTAGAAATATTATTAAGACTAGAGAAATGGATAAATGAAGAATCATTAAAAACATTGGTAAATACAAAGTCCAGAGAATTCCATTAAAAGAAAGTAGAACTAAAGAGGTAACTATGCAAATATCCTAACACAAGTGACTGATAAACAATATAGCGGAAGGGTCTGTGGAATGCAACAGTTTTAGAGGTTGATGTATAAGACACACCCCATGGAAGGACCTGACCATACAGAAGTGTCACAGGCCTTAAGATACTGAATTCAGTTTGAGAGTATTATCAGTGCTGCTGCGAAATAATTCTATAATTGAGAACTTAGAAAAATAGGTAGATGAGATACTGTAATCTTATATATATATATATATATATATATATATATATATATATATATATACAGTATATAGACGTGTGTTTTCCTACATTTCACTTTTCAACCACCACTACCTACACACATCACAGGTGTTTGCGTGTGGAAGTGGCATGGAGTTTCCTGTCGTGAACAACATGTTTCCGCCAAAGATGCATGTGTCTTGGTGTATCACTTTTCAGCAAAAACTATCTATCGCAGATCACTGGCGTTTGTGTGTGGTTGTAAACCAGAGTCACCTTTCAATCACAACGTTAGCCAAATTTCAGTAACTGTGGGAGTGCGGTAGATATGGTGGCTGAAAGTGGCCAATCAAGGATATTTTCGTATTTCGTCCAAAGACATGTGTGTCCGTAAATTTTACTTTGCTGCCTGGACTACATAGCGCAGATGACTGGCATTTTTGTTTGGTAATAGCATCGAGTCTCCTATCATGCACTATGGTTGTTAGATGTCAGTAGCTGTCAATCCAAATTCTTTACAAACACGAACGAAGTCGTGGGTACCAGCTAGTTACAAATAAAAGAAATTGTTCTATTGGCATTTTGTTTTGAATAATCTAATCTAATTGCAATGCACCTTTTGCCCCAGCGGCAATATTCCTACACACTTACTTTTGCATTTCACGAAATTTTACTTTAATTTTGTTCAGTTTTCAGGGTAAATTGTGCAGCATATTATATGAATTTATTCAATTTCCCAACTCCCTTACCAACAAAAGAAAATCATTTACATCCTTATGCCTGAATACAGGTATTTGTTCATAGTCATGATCATATTTTCCATTCTACATAATATTCCTACTTCTTCTTCCAAGTTTCATCCAGGTTTCTTCACCAAGACACACTTTATACGTCCAAGCTCTCTCTTAATTGTCTTCTGTCTTCCAAACCACCCCTTTTATAAGCTTGATTTAATGAAAAATTGGAAGGAAATGTGGCTACCATTGACTAATCTGATTAGTGTGATTTTCATGTCTGTCCATTGATGTATTAACTGATACTGATTTGACTAGACTAGACAGAGAAACCTTATTTGTGATGAATCTAAACGAGTTTTATACCATTATGTTTTACAATTAGGTTTGTTGGATCCTCCCAAACAAGGCATACTATACCAGTGTCCAGGGCCAGATTAAGACAGTGTGGGGCCTGTAGCAAATGTGAGGAAGGGGCCCTTGGTTTTTGATGTCCGGGGGGGAAATAGAGCTTAAAAAAAAAAGGTCGCCATTGAGTCTAGGCTACCTCCTGCTACGCAGTTAATCCGGTACTCCGAGTGTCTTAAGAGGTACAGAGGGCAGTTTCTTTCCTCCTGGGCCTGCAGGTTAACATAGAATTCAAACCACAGCCTGAAAAAAATCTTGGACACAACAGAATTCAAACCCGAGACATTAAATTTTGAAAGCAAGCACCTTATGCATTTAGCTAGAGCATTATATCTGTAGGCAGACAACTGAAAACAGTTCTTCCTATCAACCAAATTAAAAATTAAATGCTGCGCTTTCCTGATGTAAGGCCTGCTCCTCCATGAGAATATTTGCTGATATAAGAGTGGAAGAACAAGGTTCTTGTATAATTTTTTTAATTTGTTACAAGCTAATAACAAAACCCACATAGTTAATGGCAACTTTGCTAAAAACTACATCTAGTTTACCATACTGTCTTCTTATGTTCTGATATATTGATTGATGAGGTATATTCTTCTGTGTTGGGCAGATTCCAGAATCAAGAGGGCGTGAGCCTCCAGCAGCCATCCAGAACGCAATGATGACCAAGGACAAGAAGCCTTTCACGTACACACCAGGTGGGCTTGACCTATCACAGATCCGCAGTCCGAGGATGCAACGCCGCATCACCAGGAATGCCAATTCAGAGGGTGTGCCAGAACAGCAAGTAAGAACAGAAAAAATTACAGAAATGCCTTAGGAAATGATTATAAAGTTTGAAACTACCAGTTACCCTCCCCCCCCCTCCACCTAATATCTTTCCTATTATACTTTCTCTTCTTCATTATATTATCATAGTTAGTAATTTTGAAGTGTGTGTCTTATGTGAAATGATTTTCACGTTTGTCAGCTTGTGCTTACTTTATGGGTAAAATTATATTCTTTTATATGAAAATCTGTTGGAATATTTCCTGTTTCATAAATGTTTTACATTAGTTTGAATAATCTTTGGATTCTATATTTTTTAAAGATATTTGAATTCTGCAGGTATCTTAGCTATTCCAACAGCCATATTTGAGTTCAAAGCTTTCATAACTCTGTCAAATTCTGTCCTTAAAACAGGCTCTCCTATATCATTAGTGCCAACATTATCTTCTCTCTGTAGCACACTGATGTTCAAATCATCCGCAATTTCTATATGTATTCTTTCCATCACTAAGCTCTATCTTTTAAGGTTAAAATATTTTCCATACAGCACCTTTATTACAATAGATTCTTTATTCATTTGACCTAAATTATCTTAGTTCCCCCATAGGCAACATCTATTTTACCTAAAACATTTTTTTCCCACTTCTTTGAACTTTTCTTGCATTTTTTTTATGATTTCTTACATTTCTTGTTTCTTTTTTCTAATATATCTGTACTGCTCTATTCATGCTTCATCCTGAGTAGTTTTGTGCCCATTTTTTTTGTTACATCAGCTTCAGAATACCCACCAGTGTGTCTCAGTGTACTAAGACACCACACACTGGATCAGGAATGTACCCAGGCCCCCATATACTGGCTGTTTTGATTGCAGTTTTAGGCGGTTTTCTGCAACTGTCAAGGCAAAAGCCAGGATAATCCTCAATCTCCACCTCATTAAGTACACATTTCATGAACAAATATACACTTCTCACAAACATAACATAATTGTTTTTAGACAGACAGGTGGCAATACTTCATTTCAACCACTAGTGTGCAGAGGCAGAGGAGGACGCTGCAAGCGCTTAAAAACTCTGCTGCTAGGTAGCCCAACTGTCCCCTCAAGTATCTACTGGCTTAAAGGCAACAGGGTGCTATAGACAGTACCCCACAACTCTGCCCTCCTTTCAGGAGGCTGTTGGCAAGCAATAGGCAGTACCGGATCTAGGGGGAGGAGGGGGATGATGTCAAAACACAGTATTTCCCTGCGCGGCAACTTCAGGGGGATGGCAATTTATGTTGAGATGACCTTTTTTTAGCTCCACTATTGGGTGGTAACAATTGGTGACAATGGGGATGGCAGGTAAAATTATGTTCAAAGAGGTGGCAATCTCACAGTTTTTGCCCCAGCACAGAAAAATTCCTTTTTTTTTTTGGCTTATGGTTTTTGACTCCTTGATGTTGAGGTCGTTAGAGGCAGGAAAATACTGGGGGAAAGGAATGGAAAGGAATTCAGCGATGGCTTTATGAAGGAAGCATCCCGATATTTGCCTGGATGATTTGGGGAAACCATGGAAAATCCAAATCTGGATGCCTAGACGGGGATTCAAACCAGTGTCCTACCAAATGTGAGGCCAGTGTGTTAACCACTTACCAACCACACTAGGTGAAAAATTCCTAGATCTGCCACTGGCAATAGGTGACTCTTTTTAAAGTGAATTGTTCACTCAGCAGAACGTTGTCCATACAGACAGGGAGCACCATACAAAGGAGAGGTTGACATTTTGTTAGAAGAGGTTAATATAGAAGCAAAGCTTCACAGCCATCTAGACTCATCAAAATCGTATCATCTGGCCACATTTCAGAAGCTAACGCCAATGAAATGATTGAAGCCAAATATTTCATTTTCTTTTCTTATTGTCTACCATGTTACATTGTCACTATTTGTCCTTACCTGTAAGTAATGGAGAGGAATTTTTATAAATATGTTACGAAACAGAAGTAAAGCTAGTCTAAAATTAATATTTTTACTAATAAACTTTGTGTTTTAAGTTTCTCAGATTTAAGAACAGTTCTTTGCATTTTGGATCTTTTTGTATAAACATTTTAGATGAAGCAGTTACATCATTTGTAAATATTACTACGAATACCTGTTCAGTTCCTTCTCGCATATGTTCCGGCCTAGAATCAACCTCTCTTGTAATTGTAGTGATATCAAGAATATTTAAATCCTTTTGTAAGTATACAACTGTACCTTACAGATCCTGAAAAAAATTGAGGAGTACACTAGTATTCTGTTGAGCCTTATCGAAGAAAATACATATGCAATATAGTAAAAACGTGCTAAGTTATACTGTCGCCCTTTATCATATTAAATCACATTACAAGAATAAATTGGCTTATTTTAAATCATGTTTATGATGCTTTGTTCATGAATGTACAAGCAAATGGTTATGTGCTTAAGCCAAGATACCTTTCCCCTTTCGATTATATGTTGTTGTTTTATTTTATTTATTTACTGAGATATTGAGGAAAAGATTATTAGTATGGGATTATTCTAAGGAAGAACTGTATAGGTTTGTTATTTGGGTTATATAATAGCAAATGTTTAATGGAAAATTGCTATTAAAAATAATGTTAGCCATCCACAATGGATCACTAAAATTTCATTTTCTACTTGTTTTGTGTTTACAAGATCACAGCATAATGTTTGAATATAGTTACCCAGTTCCTCAACAATTCTGTATTCATCAACTTATTTTCTTAAATCTTTTTTATAATTATTGTTAAAACTATCATCAACTTATGATACACAAACACCACAAAATACCTTTTTTTCAGAAAAACTGAGAACAACTAGTCATATTTACAAGAGTGTTTGATGCCAAGATGGTGTGCATGTAATTTGGAATTATATTTTTTCTAAACAATCACTTCCTAGTGAGGTTAAATTAGTATTTGTTTCTTGCCGTATATTTCACTAATTGATGCTAGATGTTTTTAATGGATTTTCTAACATATTTTATTTTGCCTAGGTATAAAACAACTTTGTTGTTAACAGTTATGGAAGAAATTGAGCATTTTTACTGAGAGATGACATTTTTACAGGCTATACCAAAAACTTCTCCACTTACTCAAGGACAGCTTCCTCCATCAGCCTTGGCTGCCATGCAACCTCAGATGCCTGTGGCAGTGTTTCCAACTGGTGGACAACAAATGTCTCCTCCCATACCACCACCGCAACCCCAGAAAATGCAAGCCCAACCACCACAACAGCAGAAAATGCCAGCGCCACCACCACAACCCCAACCTGCACCTCAGAAGGTGACAACCCAACCTCAACAGTCACCACCAGTACAGGCTCATCCTCAAAAGGTTGCAGCTCCTTCACAGCCTCAGCAGCAAAGGGCACCAGCCTCGTCGCAAGTTCGGCCTCAAGCACAGGTACACTGGGTAGCCTATTTTATTAAGTGTTTCAAGGCTTCTTCAGAATTATCACATGATTCATTACTGAATTAAAAATTCTTTATTCTGTCATCAGTCATTCTATTATAAATAGTTTCCACAATAAGGTTAAGGATAGGAAGGAAGGCCAACTGTTGCTATAGAAAATATGTAAAATTTTTGTGCAAAGCCCTACTTCAGTAGGTGGGCTTGTTACAGACCTTTCCATTTCATGTTAAGATGTACATATTTCAAAGCAGACTGACACAACAAAATTACAGTCATTATGTCTCAAAAGATGTGTTTAAAAGGGTGGATGTTCCTGTGCTGAAGCATGTGTAACAAGCAATCATGCTCATGCTTAGCAATTCCAATGGTGACTAGCTATTATTCTAGTTGCTCTAAAACTACTAGATGCCATTTTCTATTTTGTTGTGAATTCTTGTTATATTCAGGACTTTTATTTTTTCACCTTATATTTACAGCATCGAAATTTGTATCATGATTTTTAAAAAAAAGTTTTGGAGCTGTTTACTTTGAACTTGGGTTAAACGCTGATTTAGGATAGCAACTATCACTGTTCACAGGAATTTGTCATACGTTAAATGCAGGAAAATGAAATATCAAAAGTGTATTAAAACAGAAGTGAGAAAGATGAGACAGCAAAAGAACCAAGTAATAACACAGAATCAATAAAAAGTGTAGAAGATGACAAACTTTGAGTTCAGTCATTGATGATTCAAAATATAACACCTAGAATGACAGTGCACTAACTAATAATGAATATAATAACAGAAATTATAATGTTATGGCTACTGAATTCTAAAATTGAGAATGCTTATGCTTTGCTCTTGCGGACTTCAAAGAAGATGAATAATATACAAAAAAAAAAAAAAAAAAAAAAAAAAAAAAAAAGCAGAAATAATGGAATTTTTTTAAAAAGCAATGCTACCTATAATTCTTGGAAATAATTATACAGTTAAATTTAAAATGACAGAGAAGGCATATTGAACTCATATCAAATAAAGCTGTTAAAGGAATTTTCATTATTAAGAGACTTAAAGGTACAGTGACAAATGAAGTCTATTTATATTATGGTTATGTCCACTCCTTCCCAGGTTTTGGAACTATCCTTTGGGGAAGTAGTCCGTACTCACAGTGTCTCTTTATCTTACAAACAAAAGCAGTTTGTCTAATATATTGGAGCATTACCCAGAACACACTGTAAAAAAAAGTGCTGAAGTGAGACACCAGGCAGGGTGAGGTGTGTACACAGAGACAGCCATCTGATCACCAGATGGCCGTATATGTGTAAACACCTGATCCTACCTGGTGTCTCACTTCTGCATGATTAAGGCTGTATGCTGTAATATTGTGCTTTTCTTGTGTCTATTTTTTTTGTGTTCGTCGTTTCCAGTTGCCTTCATCTGTGGTAAGTGTTGGGTCATATTTCCCTATCCTTCTTTATTTTTATCACCTTAAAGCATTTTCCTGCTCATTGTTATTATATCAGAGTTTACTTTTTGTTAAGAAAAATCCACATTTCTTTAAAAGCCATAGTGATGTACATGATTATAACACTAGAGATAAGCACAATAAAAGAATTTAATATTGCTCACTTAGCATCAGTAAAAATGGTTTTAAGTCAATGGGAATCAGATTCTTCAACCATCTACTTATTGCCTCTAAATAAATTCAATACATGTCCATATCATAAATTATTTGATATAATCTAAATTTTCTAACATTATTAACCATATATCATTAATTGTATTACCAGTGACTATATTAAGGAAAAAGGAAATCGCTTTTAGGCAATATAAATACCAAAGGGAAGGGAAAATGACTCATCACTCACCAAATTTGAAGGCTGCGATGAATGAAAACATTTGAGGTGAACCAAAACATGTACAATATTTCGGTGTAAAACTGAAATATTTTATATGTTTTTGTTCATCTCTTATGACCAGATGTAATATAACCTAAATTTTGCTCATAAATTACCAAAATCTGTTTAAAGAGTATCGAGCTAACCTAAATACAACAGTAAAACATGTTTAAAACTATTTCTTACAAGTTTCAAGGGATAAGTAAAAGTAAACTGTGATATTTGATTAAAAAATTAAAATAAAAATGTGTAAACATTGCCGCTGTATAGGATTCTGCTTATTTTAAAATAGAAAATGCTACATTCATTTCTAGAGGTACAGTAGGACACTTCACAGGTATAAAATTGTACTGAAGAGATGATTTATTTTGAAGATTGAATCAACCACGTTTTGCAACCAACGAAATAAACAGCTAAATAATTCCTGAGCTCTTAGTTTTCAATATATAAATATGACTTATAGCTTACAATATACACTGATTTTTTTTAGAAAATTATGTGAAAGTTTGAAATTGATAGCTAAAACTTAAGTAATGACTTTGTACAAAAATTCATGGTTTCAAGAAGAAGGATTTGTTTCCACATAGTAGAATTCAGTTAAATTCAAAGAGGGTAGTGTATTTAAAAGAAAGTAGAATTTTTTGTGAGCATAATACAGAAGTTTTTATGAAAATCCATGCAGTACTTTGGCCAGAATGGAAAAAAGTAAATAAATGACAAATTCATGATAATTGATACTTCCGGTTGCCAGGCTCAGCGAAATAAGCTCAAAAGGAAAATAACTAAGATTTTTGAAACAATAAGAAGGCAACTAAAGAGTAATTGTAGAAGTTGAATAGCATCACTATGTTATAGGAAATTGAATGTAGAAACATTTAAAACAAATTTTAGCTTTGTAGCTTCAATAATATCAGAGAGATGAATTGGCATGAATTAATAAAATGGTAACATTCTTGTGTTTAGAAAAAAGACTGAAATGAATATATTTTTGTTTTGTTTTTTAGATCACATAATGTAAATAAGGGATTATATTTTAATAAACTCGGCTATTAATTGGGTCTTTTTAGGTACAAAAATACAGAGGGTGAGAGGAAAACTTCTCCTTTGTACTCAATAACTAATAAAAAAATTTAAAAAGTATAGGCTGGCTACATTGAATGAACTTAGTTCTTCACACTAATTTAATTATATATCAAGTAATTTTAATCAGCATTAATAAATTTCTTCTGACTAATTAAATGCAGTTTCGACTAAAGAAATAATTATATGCAGGAAAATAATTGGTAGTAATTATTCTAAACAGTATGCTAATACAATTTAATGTATCTGTGTCATAGAATGAACCAGGCAGCATATATGTTCCACCAGTCACACAACCTCAAAGTGGACGAGCCCAAGTGGGCTCTATCTACATCCCACCAATACAGCAGCAGGAACAGGAGCAGCAGAGAACTGCTAGTCCCCTGTCTCCAGTGTTAAACAAGGCTCCAACACCCTGGATGAGTCAACGGCCACAGCAGCAGCAAGTGCCAGCATGGGTAAATCGTGAGGATTCTCCTGTTCAGAAGCAGACTCCTGCGCCAGCTGGCACTAGGATTATACCCATCCATGTGAGTTTTTAATATTGTAACAAAAGACATTAACAGTAGAAACTATGGAAAATAAAAATCTTGGTAGTTTAATTTTCAGACTGAATCTTTCATTCCTACAGTGCCCAATATTACAAAGAAACTATTGTAATTCAACCAAATTTGGATTCAAAATGAAGGTGTTCCCTCAACAATTTTAATATTTTACTTCATGACTTCTGTGAATCTCTCAGAGGCAGATTTGCATGCATGTGATTAATTAACTTTTCATCTTCATCATCTGTTTTGTGGACTTTTTCCACTTTTGTTGGTTAGTCCTGACACTTCCTTTTAGAAGGCTTGTGCTTATTTTGCAAAAGCATACTTATCAGTCAGACTATGAGCTTGCTAGGCCTGCCATAATTTTATGGGGAGGAAAATGTGTTGTCACCTGTCTGTGAAATGTATAACCATGTTCTCTGTGCAATAATTGTATTTCCTGTTTGTCCAGGCTAGTTTATGAGGTGGAATTTAGAAATTGTCCAAGCATTCACCTCAGTGATTGCAGAAAACTGCCTAAAAACCACAATCAGGGCAGCCAGAAAACAGGGGACAGGACTAAAACTTGGCCCTGTTGTACCTCTCCAACCCAGAGTGGTGGCACCTTAATGCATGCAGCCACACTACTGGGCTAATTATCCTTTAATGAGTACAATTCATATAATTTCCTGTTTAATTGTGACATTTATACAGATTTTGTTACTTCTTTAAACTCATTTGTTTGGCAAATTCTTTAATAACTCTATTAGGAAGCAACATATTTGCATGATATTTCATAGCAATGTCTGAAAATGACATTAATAGCTGTAATAAATTTCATAACAGTTGACCATGTGTTAATTTTTGATTGTTTGTTAATGGAGCAAATGGTAACCTTTCTTGAACATATCTATATAGAAAGGTAAAAAGTATCTATATGGAAAAGATTATTAAAATACACCCAACACTCACCAAAGTTGAAGGGAGGAGGGCAGCAGCAACACAAAACAACACACAAATAAAAAAATACAATATTTTGGGTGAAAACCCTTTTTCAAGTTAACAGAGGTAGGTGGCTGGGCATGACTTGCGTTAGACGCAGCCACTCATAGCCTGTGGCTGCATCTAATGCAAGTCTTGCCCAGCCACCTACCTCTGTTAACTTGAAAATGGGGTTTTCACCTGAAATATTGTATTTTATTTGTTTGTGTGTTGTTTTGTGTTGCTGCTGCCCTCCTCCCTTCAACTCTGGTGAGTGTTGGATGTATTTTACCTATCCTTTCCATGTAAATATTGCCTCACAGCATTTCTTTCCTTTCATTGTAACCTAAAAAGTATCTATGAAATTTAAAAGGCTATCAGATTCATGTTAGATACTGAATGTAATTGAATCAAGGAATGAATCCAAGTATGGCCCTACAAACAAATTTTTTTCCATAATTGTATAACAATGCAACCAACAAATTAAACATGCATGATTTTGTATCAGATAAACGAGTATCATTTACATAGCTTCTGTAACTCTCAGACAACAGGAAGATGTTTTCTGATTGTTCCTTAATGATGATTTCCATGAACTGTGATAGTAGTTACTATGTAACCTGAATTTTACACGTAAAAAGTTCTATGTAAAAAAAAAAGAAAAAAAATGTAATGGAATATATTGATCAGATTTAGGAAGAACTGAAGGATCTATGCCCCATGTTAGCTCTACTTGATATATTTGTTTTTCTGATTTTGTTGAAATCTGATTTATCAGCTGAGATAGAAATATTTGTTGGGACAGAACCAGCATGTCATGTTAGGCCCAGGTGGGTACTATAACAAATAGGGGTTACCCTGAAAATATTATTTGGTTGTCTTACCTAAAAGAAATATAATAATTACAGTAATAACCATGCAAACAAATTCATAAGAAAAATAAAAAAATGTGTACAAAAATTCACTATTGCTATACAAATTTTTGACACTCATCTGGTCCACTCTCTTTCGCCATCTCTCTCTCGCTTTCTGCATGCTGTTGGTCCAAAATTCTGGTTAGGTATTTTACCCGTCCAGATTTTTCCAGGTGGGTACTGCTATCCACCATAACCATACTATCTGCCAGTCCTGTATTTAGATCGGAGTTAAAATGGTTATGGAAGCTATTACATGTGAAAAGTATTATGAGAGCATTTTACTCAAATCTGAGATTCTTGGGGTTTGTTCCTATTTTTAGACTTGATGTATGATGAGAAATTTTTTAATTTAGCTGGGAGAGAGGAGGTGACTGCAATGGTACCATTGACATGCCTCCATTGTTATGTTAGCATTATATTTAAATAAAGAGGTAATTACAGTATACTACACACAACCACTTACGAGAAACCTTTCTCATTGTGCTTACACAGCAAAACTGTGTAACTAATTTATCTAAGAAAATATACATGCAGTTCAGTGGTACATAATTTCTGTTTTATTTTATTAAGTTATACAATAAGTGACCAACATTTTTTAAACATCTTTCAGGTAGAAGGGCGAGATCCTCCTGTTCAGACAAACAAGGCAACTCCATCGGTGACAGCTGAGCAACAAAATACAAGAATCATCCCTATTCAATTAGAAGGGGAAGTGGCTCCAAATCAGCCTAAACAATCACCACAACACATTCAACAGAGACAGCCAGTTTATGTACACAACAAATTCAGTCCTTCTGCTTCACCAACTAGCCCAAACCCACAAAACACAGGAGCAACAGAAAAGTAAGGTTCTTTCAGTCACAAATGGTTATGATTGAAAATAGCTCTACAATAACATACAGTGACCAGAATATTATGTAATGGTAGATAAGTAAATCACCAACTTTAGATATCAATGGCAGACCTGTGAAGCAATTTATCTAATCTAAATTTTTTTGGAATATATCCTGTTCATATCACCACCTCAGCTCTCTAATAATGAAAGCTCTATTATTCAAAATTTTAACTTTCAACTGTTATTTTTTTTCAGTTTTTCATCATCCTGCCACTGGTTACTGACAATCTCAGTCCTCGTTTTAAGTTTAAATGAAGATATAATTATCATTATTAAATTGGATGATTTTCTTACACACCTATCTTTGCATTTTTATTATTATTTATTTATTATTATTATTTATTTATTATTATTATTTATTTATTATTATTATTTATTTATTATTATTATTATTTTTTGTTGCTAAAACTGTTCACCACCTTCTGCACCTTGATAATTTATTCCACCTCCTATATACTACTCCGTTATATTGTTATTCCAATATTTGTCCAGGTCTTATCACCAATGTATGCCTTATTACAAGCTCAGCACTCTGTTCAAATGATTCCTGTTCACAATGAATCCCAAACCAAATTCTTTACCATACCAATTTCTTATATTATTCTGCTCTTTTCACATTTTGCAATGCTCGGGTATTAGATCCAAATCACTACCCCATTCCCTGTCCTCTGTTTGAATTTACTCCCACCCACCACATCCTTGGTTAATACTCATTTTGTAAGGAACTCTCCTACAACACCCATCCTCCATAATGTTCTGTTGTTGTTAAAGTACTAAGATCTGAAAATAACTATGTCAATTGTTTTCTTTTTTAAATCATTCACACCACAGAACCATCATCTAAGGTAAGTGGTGGTCCATTTCCTTGTCCTAATTTATAATTCCAATAACTGATTGTGTTATATGTCAGTTTACATAATCTAGATGCCCTCGTTCGCATTTGATATCAATAATGTGCCTCCCCTGTAATCTCACTATACTCAAGCAAATGTCTGTCAAAGGTTTTCTATCATAGTCCCCATTTCTCTGATTCTTTGCCCCAACACCAGGGGCGGATCCAGGGGGGGGGCTAGGGGGCTCAAGCCCCCCCAAATGTACCTAGGTCCACCCCCGACATTGTAATTTTGGAGACTTTTCTTTTTTAGCTCTACGGATTCGAGGCCCCTAGAGGCCGACTCAAGCCCCCCCTCCCCAAAACAAAAATCCACTGAAGGCAACTCTGAACCAAAATTCACTCAAGCCAACCCCCCCCCCCCCCCCAACCAAATTCCTGGATCCGCCTCTGCCCAACACCCTTTCTAATAAATGCTATGAACCAATCAAATGTGTACTGTCCAACAGTTTATCATCAAATGATATGTCAAGATATCTATATTTTGTGCTTTGAACAAACAATTACACTCCCACTGAGCTAGATATTATGTACAGATCCCTTACAAATCTTGCTCTACAGATTCCTCAGTAACTATTCACAGAACTCACTCATTTTAAAATTATTATTCAATCTAGCTCCAGACTATAAATGAGCAACAAAATAATTCATTAGTACAAAAACAGCAATGCTCCTAATACATTACTCTATGACAATCCTCATTTCCACCTCTTCTGAAACTGCATTTTCTACCCTGCCTTTTTCTTTCTTACCTCATGAATTCCTCTACCCAGAAACACATAGTCTGATTCATAATAATAGTTTTAATTTTATTTATCAGTATTTGTATTGAAATGGTTTTTAAGGGTACTGGGCTATAATTATTTTACATCAAAATGGTGGTGGGGATGAATATTGATCTGGAGTTCGATTTGAATAGAATGTTCTGACTGAAATAGTTCATCACCAAAGTACAGCTTTTGTTGATTATTAACATTATGGTCACCACTTATAGTGTTGGAAAAATAATCAATTTAAATTGATTAAAGTCATTAACAGGAATCTAACATGTTACTACAGGATCAAAAGATGAAAGATTAGAACTCACATTTTGATTTTAATGATTAAATTAATTAAAGTTAGAATTCTTTGTTAAATAAAATTATAAATTGTATCTTCTTTTACAAAAATTGCAAGTTTTAAAGTGAACAGCCTTTCCTCAGCATTCAAATCAACATGACACAGAGAAACAATTGCTTATTATGTTGCCATAACAAGAAAAGTTTCTAACTTGAATGAACATATTCTCACAATGTTAATGCAACCATTTTATTAAATGAAATGCACTTCTCTGTATATTTATGATAATTTCAACACTTTACCTACAATACCAAAAATTTCAACCCTGAAATTGTGGGGAAAAAATAATGATAGTGGTGCTCCACCAACATTAGATGCAGACTGATCACTGTCTGATTGCAGGGGTTTTTATAGTTAACCTCAACCATACACCAATTAGTGTAATTTGCAAAGGGACTTGATGCCACCACCAAAACCTTAGGACTCTTTTCAATTAACATAGAATTTAATCAGCTCCCTAGACTTACTGTTCTCTTCTAGAACTTTAACTAACTAATTTTTCTGTTAATTTGTTCTTTTGCACCGCTCTCCTCCATGCAAATTGACCAACGAACTTCCTCTGTGTCAAGGTTGTGTGCACTACAAATCCTGCTGTTCAAACCTAATACAAAAGCAATCATGTGCTGATGACATGACTAAATATTGCACAACCCTTCAAACTCCTTGTACAATTTCTAAACTATCCTGAAATCACATGAAAATTATTACAAGATGTTACACTTGCTGAATTTAACCCCACAATATTTTGTTTAATAAACTACTTCATCACACATTCTTTGGTTCAAATGCCAGGGAGAAATCCAGTGCAACATATTAACCTGATTAACCTGGCCTTACTTGTCCATTTCATCTGCACTAGCTTTTGCATAGTACACTGACTCGGATTCACATTAGTAACATCGCCTACACCAATGTTGTTGATTTACAAACAATTTTCTTTCCTGCAAGACAGTTCTGATATAACTGAATATCAAACTCTCCACCAACTTGTCTACCACTGCTGTCAAAGTAATTGGTCTGTTCTCTATTTCTCCTTCTTTTTTGTATCAGTACCATTATGGCACAATTCCATTTGTCTCATATGCAACAAGTTTACAGATTCAATCTAAAAGACAGTTCAAGGTAAATATCTTCTCAACTGTCTTCAACACTTTTGTGGTAACTTTATCTATCGCAACATTTCTTACACAATTTATTTGAGCTGTTCCTACTTTCTTCTTTCTGCATTGGTGTCCTTCTTGCTCATGCTGAAAATTATCTCCTGACATCTCTCTTTAATACTGGAATCAGTGATTTCTGATAATTATATCTAAATCCACTTTTTTGTCCCTGCTTTACTGAAACTTAATATATATCCATCACAACTGTATGATGACAACATATTAAATCTGTGACATGAGATGCCACACAGTTATCATCAAGCTTTTTTAAGAAAATGTACACAACATTTTTCATCACCTTGTACTTTGCTGTACCATCCTTTCTTACTAAAGTGTTTGTGAATCTCTTCTGCTTCCTTGTAGTATTGATTCTGTTTCTTTTCAACTTCATATTTGCAATGTGAAAGTTTTCACCATTATAAAAACCCATACATCCTCCCCTGAAGAATATACATCCCCCCCCCCCCCCGGGATTCCTGTTAATTCAGTGTTTCACTATAATAAGAAGCCAAGATCTTTTATGTTTTCTTTTGTCTTTACTCAGAACTCTGTCCCTAATAACTCGTGTCTATTGTCTAAAATACCAGACAACTACAGTAGTCATTGCTAACTGGTACAAATACCCCTGTAGCCACTGCTCCTCTATCTCTGCATATATATAAATCATAGCAATAAATAGGTTAAACTTAGCTATATGCTGCTGGTGATCTGACATCACAATTAAATCATTTTTTGTGCCATAGAAACTGGCATAGTGGTTCAAAACTTAAATTCCTGGTTCTTTTTTATTTATTTAATAAATAAGTTCTTCTTTGTTAGTGTGATTGGACATAACCCAAGACAGCTACAACAGCAACAGAGCTGGGGCCCACCAGGAGCAAATGGAGCACCTATTCAATCACGGTCCTTCCGAGTCTTACAAAAGATAACTGATACAGATAACACAGATGGTAAGAAATATTTTTCAACAACAAATAATATTTTTGTACATTGATGTATTATGATTTTACATACAGATGTCTGGATAGATTTTATGCACATTACTGTCTTTACTATGCAATGGTAAAAGCACTATTACCAAAATTTCAATGCTTCAGCATGTATGTGTTATATTGACTTACCACTCTGCCACTATTTTTGATTCAGTCCTTTCAATTTACGACTAACACACAAATTAAAATTTATTCATCAGAACAATGAATCGGTGGAACTTTTGAAGATACTTTACTCCTGATGATTTAATTTGAAAATTAAACCAACTTAAAGGCAATCTTAAAACTAGCAAAATGACCACAAAAAATGAAAATTTTTGTAAAACAATAACCAGTATGTCTTGATTTATCATTTATTTTATTGAAAGAAAAAATGTAGATTAAATAAAGAAATTAGTTATAGAAAGACAAATTGCATGAAACTGTTTTGAAATAAGTTTTGAAAATACATAATGTCAGACAAAAAACAGCATATTGGGGTTAGTATAATACAGCTCGTACTAAACTTCGACCGATAGTATGGCCTAAGGGTAGATTATCATTTGGTCTTGCGGTCATGATTAACCTGATACCTCAGCTTCAGAAGGCAGGATTAAAATAATGGTCACTGTAAACTTCCAACTAAATTTCAAAACACTGTATTCTTCAAAATAATAACATCACTCTGAGACAAATCTATAACATTGAGACTTCTTTTCCGAACATAATTTGATTGCAGGTTTGAATCATGATACAAGCCATACTCAGCTCCCGAAATCTCCTAACTGATTAATGTTAAGCTACATCGAGAGTGTAACTACCTCTGCACCGTATATGAAAGTCAGACCCACAAAGGCCGACAGACTAGCCTCACGCCTACATACAACTTCTGGGTTCTTGTCCACTCATTGTGCTAAATTGACTTTAAGCCCTGTGTGGCTTACCCCTAAAAGTGTTGTCAACAACTGTCCCCCACCCTGGGTTTTGGAGTTCCTTACATAGAGGATGCCAAGCCTTGCGCAAGTATTCGGTAAATTGTGAAATATATCTATCGGTTTTGCTATAAAAAAATCGTTTAAGTGTCAAATCTTAAATTTACTCTCACATTCAAAATATTTGAGCTACAGTGCTGAACCTTGGTTCAAATGATCTGCTAAGTCTTCTCTGTCTTTTAGAACATAAACCAGCTTGTTTACAATTATTTAACTTAGTGTACTTCATGATGCAAGGTTTCAAAAACCTATATCTCCTCAATTATTGAATCTACAAAAGTGGAAATGTGTTTTAAATGATTCTACATAAAATTTTCTATAAGATAGTGATGCTATCCAACTACTAAGATTGCTTTTTAGACGCTATCTTTTTGTTTCAAAAATCTTAGTTATTCATTGTAAATTTATGTTGGATTTTGCACTTCCGGAATCCTTTCCCTTGAAACTGTCATAAATTTTACTTTTTCCATTCTAGCCAAACTATCACATGGATTTTTATGAAAACTCAGGAAAAGATCTCCTTCATTTTTACTATACTCCCCCCTCTGAATTTAGCCAGAAATATATTATCTGAAAACAAATCATTCCTGCTTATTACTAATAATTTTATATAAAACCCTCCAAAAACATCACTTAACCATTACCTATCAATTTCAAACTTTCACAGAACAGGCTACAAAATCAAACATGTCTTTTAAGATATAAAACTTTCCTGTAACTAGAAAACTAAGTGTTTAGGAATTATTTAACTATTTACTTTTACTGTCTACAAAACGTGTTTGATTCCACTTCCAAACTCAATATCTTTTCAGTACGATTTTATACCTACGAAGTGTTCTATTTTGTTTTTAAACTTATGACTTATGGTACCTCTGAAAATGAATGTAGCGTTTTCTATTATAAAATAGGCAAAATCCTTTATAGCGGCAATGTTTACAAATTGTTTGTTTGAATATCACTGTTTACTTCTACTTAACACTTGACAACTGTAAGAAAATAATTCTAAATTTACTTTACTGTTCTATTGAAGTTAGCTTGACACACTTTAAACAAATTTTGGTAATATGTTGACAAAATTTAGGTTATATTACAATAAATTCATGAGCATTAATTCACATTGTATGTTAGTTTATTGTAAGATAATAAATGAATACAATGAAGGGCTGAGAAATACAGAAAAATTGTTATACCTCTTACATATAATAGGTAATAAAATTATAATATTAGGGATAGGGATGATGGCAGATTACCGTTGTATAATCTGTAGCAGTCCAGAAACAAATAAATACACAGCCATAAATATATATAAAAAAATTTGTTTGGCAAATCCTTCCATTAGTTGGAGATATAGTTGTGGGTCTATATCACTTCTCACCACCCAGCCCTTTACTCAGTCATGCAGTGATCTATCTCTGTGACCATTCCTCCCAAAGAAGAAAAGCTTTGGTGAAATTTTTATATATATTTGCATGTATGTTTGTTCCTTACCATTGCATCTCCTATCATCATTACTATTATGCTAATAACTATACTTTCCTTCCTGTGTAATGAATTATAATTTTCTTTGGTAACAAGATTACTGATTTTCCATACTTCTGACAGGTGCAGGTGAAAATAATCAGCAACCCGATTATCCTTATGGAAACCAATCAACACAAGGCGTGCCTGTGCATGAGCTGAGGAAGTTGCAACTTAGTGAAGATGATCGTGCACTGATGAATAAGTTCAAGGCTCAAGGTGTGTCCCATTGCTGAAATCTATCTTTATACAATAAATGCACTTCACTGATTGATATGGGAAATAGTTTAAATAAAAGTTTGATGCCAGTAACTTACAAAAGAACTATTCGCTTAAAAATATGTATCTCATTCTGCACTACTATCAAAATTAAGAGAAGTAAAGAAATAGTGATATATTTCATGCAAACTTAAGTAAAGAACAAAAAAAATAATGATGTTATTCCAAGGATAGATGCATAAACACCATGTAATTTCACACATTAAACATTTGGAACAATGGAAAAAAAAATTGCATTTATACACACATTTAAGAACTAGGCACTTTCGTAGTAGGGAAGCGAATTCATATAGGCAAGGTCAGATGTACATGTTGCATTAACTTTCATTTGTGAAGAGCCTATACTCTAAGGTCTGATAGCTTATGTCCTCATACAAATTTGATGTGTAGTGTAGTAAGAAGAAGTGAGAAATATATTTCTCTTCTCTTTAAGACTAAGGCCAAAAGCCAATCCCAAGATATAAATTTTACCATTTACCCCATTTTTCCTCATACTCTCAAGGGATCTTCCAATGGATGATTGCTAATTTGTTTTGGCAGTATTAACTTCTGGGTATTTTCTAGTTGATGTATTTATTTTGTCTAAACTATTCCTCTAATTTTACGTGTGTCTAATTTTTATTATTATTATTATTTCCACCCTAATCAATATATCATGCTTCTAGGGGATTTCACCCCCAACTATACTTCCATTTCTTGGTGGTAAACAATTACTTTACAGATATGTGAACCATGAAGGGACAATGATTTAGTATGGCTAAAAATGTGATACTTTACAGTTCTGTCTCGCCCCACATATGGAAAGCGTTTTTATAACTTTTTTTTACTGTGAAAATTTAATGATATATTTAGGATGCTTCAAGAAATTATAGTAATCAGTGCCAATAGTTATTTGTCCATTGTTTGCTGTTCTTCCCAATCACAATTTTATTCATTAATATATTGCAGATAAAACAATTACTTGAAATAATAATTTAAAACATGCCAACATTTTACTTTCAGTTACTGGAAACATACCTTAAAAGACATAACAGTCAGATCAACCAGTGTTTTCCAAGTAATAGGACATAAAATTCAGATCAGTCAGTGTTTTCCATGTAATAGGGCATTAAGGCATTTCCTCGAAAGCTCTAGGGGATGTTGAGTTACTTTTTGCCACACATCATGGAGAATTGCTTTGAATTCTGCAATTGTATCAACAATTTAGCAGGAAGAAATGCCAATAGATGATATTAATATGGAAAGAAAAGATAAAATAGACCCTTCACTTGCCACAGTTGAAAGGAGGAGGGCATCAGAAACAATAAACACAACATTTTGGACTAGAAAATAGAAACATGATGAGCATTAAGATGGTAGAGGTGGAAAAACAATATCAGTGTATATGTTACTCACAGAAAAAAAAATACCCAAAGAAAATAAAAAAGGGACATGTATAAGTGATTAAAAATTATTAAAAAAGTAAAAGATAAATAAAAATAATTGAAATTTAGTAATTTGTAGTAGTTATTGGTGGTTCTATGGTTAATGGAAACAATGAACCCGCTGTTCAGCATTGAAAATAACCCATCACTTACCACAGATGAAGGCAAGAGGGCTAATAAAAAACACACAAAAAACAAGCACAATTCGCGATATTTTGGTTAATAACCTTAGTCATGTAGCAGCTGAAACATATTGCAGGGGACAGGCATGAGAACATCTAGACACGCAATTCATGTGGCAGATCTGTAAGTGCTCACATTTCTCCCCATACCATATGTCTCACCTCCTACATGACTAGGTTTTCAATCGAAAAATAGTGAATTGTGTCTGGGTTTTTACACGTTTGTCTGGCCCTCCTACATTCATCTGTGGAAAATGACAGGTTATTTTACCTAAAATATCATATCTTTATGATCAGTACTTCTGCAATTCATATTCCTTAACATTTGTAATTTCTCATACATTTTATTTTTAGCCGACTACAAAAAAAAAGGAAGAGGTTCTCAATTCATCTAAATTTTTTATTTATGTATATTCAGCGATATCTTCACCAATTCTGAACCGATTTAAAGAATTTTATTTTAGAGGATACGGTATACCTCCAAAGTGGTCCCATATGAATTTCATCGGAAACTAAACCTTCTACCCCTTTACATCCCTTAATTTTTTATACAAACCCATATTTTTCATCCATTTCGATGGAACTTTGGATATGTATAGTCAAAAATAAAGAGAAAAATGCTGTCAACTTTAGGTTTGAAAAAAACTGAACCACTCTCCTCCTTACACCTTCACATGACCAACGCTCATGTCGCAAATTTGTGTTCAGACATGTCTTAATGTACATTCTTCACCTGAATTTTAGTCTTTGGTAAATTCAGTTTACTGTCTATCCTTGATTTGCACTATTATGCATTTACAAATGTTCAAAATGCTGCATTCAAGAATCAATTGAACTCACTTAAAGAAAATAGCTAACAAAAAAGTAATAGACAAAACTGTTTATATAACTTTTATATTTTATTCAGTACTGCTCCTGGCATTTTCTTTTTCTTTATTCCGAATGGGAAAAAAATGCAGTTCCAACCATCATCTTATAATACCAGATTATTGTATAACAGATAACCAATATAGTACCATGAAATATGTATATCACTTTTTGAATTCTCTATCTTCTTGAGTTATCTTTCTTAAGTAAGAAAGTGGATATGGTACTTTTAAGTAAAAGGTTGTTACTTTCCATATGTAACAAAGTCTTAGAAAAATGTACCTTAATTTTTTTTAAATATATGTACAATAAAGGAGTTTTTATTAACTATTCAATTTCGTTTATATATATATATATATTTTAATACTAAGAAAGAGAACTTGCAAACACTTAAATATGGTAACAGAATGTAAGGAAAAAGGGGGTCATTATTGCCTAACAGGATGAAAGATTAGATAGTATTTTAATATGAATTATACTACTTGTAGTACTGTCATTTCTTTGCACTAAAAGGCTTTTTTGTGTCATAAACAATTTCCTTATATGCCTCATTATGTTTATTTTTTATTTATTTATTTTTTTTATTTTTTTTTCTGTCTGTGTACAAATAATTTAAAAGCAACAGCTTAAAATGTGTGCAATCTAGCAGCAATCAATGTGCATTTACTAATCCAGTTGCAGAAGAAAGCCATTTGTTGGAGGAAGAAAATCCAAGATACAGAGGTGGCCATATACCATCCAGAGTGTTCAAGATGTTGGATGAAAGTGGTATATAAAATAATTCTTTTTCAGTTTTGTTCTCAGTGCTGGTATCTGTTGGTGGCAGAACTAATTAGGCTTTCTTCTATCTCTGCACATACAAAATTACTACTTTTAACATACCAATTTTTCTGGGTGAACTGGGTATTTTGAAACTTATAGAGCTTTCAAATTATGTTTATAACTTTTAATTATTCAGACCTATCCATTTTGATATTTAATTTTGCTATTTGCTTTAGTGGATGAAGATTCCTTCCTCCACAATGAATCAGATCCCAGATACAGAGGGCCAGCAATTCCCTCACGTGCTTTCCGTATGCTTCAAAGCATGACAGATGGAGGAAGTGGTTCTGATTTTGGTGAGGGTGTACTTCAGTTTGTGCTTGTGCTTCAACACTGTGCCTGCATGAAAATATTAATATTACTTGATTGGATTTATTGATTCTTAGGATGGGTTGTGTTTGCAAGTAAATGATATTATGCATGGTTGTGAATCCATAAAATGACATCTACATACTTATTTAGGGTTGCAGTTAGTCCTTCAAGTTTCATTATTCATCATTTGTAGGATTATAACCAGTGATTCTACAACACATTTATTTTTTAAAGTACGGTACTGAAAATAATAGGAATGATGAGATTGTTAAAATTATCTTATACAAGTTAAATAAATAATAATAATTGGGTCTTCCAATGAAAATACTAATTTTTCTCAGCAGAAAACTGATAACACATTTCTTTATTTATTATTGGTGCATAGCCATGGCTATTCAATATCTTCTGCTCAGTTGTCTGCTTTATCTTCCTACACTTCAAACACCGTTAGTAATTTTGACTTTTGAGGTTATGTAGAGCTTTAGTTTTAATAGTTACTTTATTCACTTGGATGCTTTAAGCAGTCAAATATTACTGCAAAACACTTCACCTTCTGGTAAAGTTCCCACTACAGTAGACAATGACACTGAAAGAATTTAAAGCTAAAATTTGCAGAGGGCAAATGTAGGTGGGTGCAGGATAAGGGGAAGATGGGTGCATAGGGAAATTGTCACCGGAGCATGCGCTCCATCACAATATAATTAAATTAAAGTAAACAATGACCAACCAGGGTAAGGTCTGTGGATATAAAGTGGAATCTTCATTTTCCTCCAAATAAGTACAAGCAAGTTAAAAAAAAGTAATTCTTGTCATTTTTCTAGCTGTATATATGCACTGAATATTTTGTCATGATTAAAACACTCAGAAATCCATCATCCAATGGAACTAGACACACTCATATATCCTTGACTGAAATGTCCAACATGTTCATTGTTATGTAGTTTAGAATTACTTAATAACTGACCAATAAAATTTAGATTAAATATGAGCAGAAATTGAACAAGTGTAAGGAACCAGGGCCGCATACCGGGGCTAAAGTATCGCCTAAGTGCCTTAACTTACACTCTGGTAGACTCACAGTTCTCAATAATACTTGCTTAAATTTGATTTGATTTAATTTGACCATGTAGCCAGGATGACTCAACTGAATGCCTAGGTCGCCACTATATTTGTTACCCACAAATAGAGAAAAGGGTTTTATGATAACTACTGAAGAACACAGGTTCACTGTTAGAAAAATCCACAGTTTTATTATCTTCAAAGTCACAAGTTCAAAATAGCATTTACAGTTGAGCAGGCATATCGAACTCTCTTTTCCAAAAATTGCACGTTGCGGAGAGAAACTTAACCGACCGAAACCCCTTTAACAAATTTAAAAGTTCATGAATAAAAGTTCATGTTAGTTACTATATAACCCGACACGATCAAACATGGTTGAACTAGCCCGCGTGGCGAGTTACAACCGGCGCGACGAAAGCCAGACCGAAACAGACGCCAGGCAGGAACAGACAGACCTGAACAGACAAACCGGAATAGAATAGACCTGAATAGACCACGGACAGCCACCGACCAGCTCTTTTATCGAAACCACGAGAACCAGTGACGTCAGCAAATGTATCACATCTTTTTCCTCCGCGTAGCTCAAAGAGTACGAAATTTATTTGACGATCCAGACTATTAAAAATGTTTAAACTTTGATAGTATCTGGACTTATCCACTAGAAGTCCGACGGCAGTCTCGTGAGAAATTTAGAGTAATTAATTTTGATGTTTTAGCTGTTTAAGACTCCGCGTAGTGATACATTCAAATTTGGGTAAAATCCCTAAGTGTTCTAGAACTTTTTACGCGCGTGCACAACAATCCGCGACAATCTACTTTACAAAAACTTAATTTCCGGACAAATGCTTAAACTTTTGATGAAAACCCATATATGTCTGAAATCGTCTTAATTAGGGCTATCTGCTAATGTAAAATTTAAATTGATATTTCTTTTAGATAAAAAGCTTATTATTTTGTCTTAATTAAAATCGCTAATTAGTCTTTACCAAATTACTTAATTTTATTACCAAAATATCGGGGATAGTGCTGACTACAGCTGGTGATAAAAGATCGGTTGTAGCTTTACTGGATTTAAAGTTATTACAAATCTTAGAATTTCACTATTCTGATCGCGTGTTTCAAAACTTGAACAAACGGGAATAACTCTTAAACCAAACGTTTCCCGATATGATAATTACACATAAAAATGATTATTATAATGAATTACAACTATGAGCAAGATTACAGGGAAATTCCTTAAGGTTGAAAACTATACTTCTCGAAATTTCTAAGTCCCGCCTAAGCAAAACTAGAATTTGCCAAAATTCCAAGACCCTTACATGCCCCCTGAAGATTGAAGTTATTTTCTAAAGAAAACTGACTGAACATCTTGAAAAATAAAAGAAAAATTTAAAAACCCAAAAGAAATGAACTATTCCCATAAAAATGAACTATCGCATGTCGGTTCGGTTCTTTCTCTCCACCATTCATACTCAAAAAATTCTTTTAACAATACCAAAAACTTTAACCTTTTTCACTCAATTACTACAAAAGGTTTAAAAACTCATTCATTCTCAAAATATCAATATTACTGAAAAATTATTAAATGTTGTACAAATTATGATCAAAAAGCAAAAATATGAAATATCAGATTATCACAAAATTATAAACATGTGTAACATAAATAATCACCAAATTGTCAAAATATCAGCCAAATTATCAAAATACGAAACAAAGTGTTATAAATACAAATTACAAAAATTACATTGAAAAGAAAAATATTAACATAATGACATCATGTTTTGTTTTCAGAAAAGTAGATAGTAGTGTGTATGATATTACAAAAATAGACATAAAATTGTTGTATTTTATAAACAGTTGTATCATGCAATTCCATGTAAGGAAAGTCTTTCGTTTTATAAACGTCTTTGTTTTAACATCATGTTTTATTTTGTTATGGCCTTAATTACCACTTTCCCTTTAAAACACTTATCACAGAACTCCCTAAAATGGGTGAAAACCCAAGTCCTGTCACGGTCGCCATGTAAGGAACCAGGCCGATACCGGGGCTAAAGTATCGCCTAAGTGCCTTAACTTACACTCTGGTAGACTCACAGTTCTCAATAATACTTGCTTAATAATTTTGATTTGATTTAATTTGACCATGTAGCCAGGATGACTCAACTGAATGCCTAGGTCGCCACTATATTTGTTACCCACAAATAGAGAAAAGGGTTTTATGATAACTACTGAAGAACACAGGTTCACTGTTAGAAAAATCCACAGTTTTATTTTCAAAGTCACAAGTTCAAAATAGCATTTACAGTTGAGCAGGCATATCGAACTCTCTTTTCCAAAAATTGCACGTTGCGGAGAGAAACTTAACCGACCGAAACCCCTTTAACAAATTTAAAAGTTCATGTTAGTTACTATATAACCCGACACGATCAAACATGGTTGAACTAGCCCGCGTGGCGAGTTACAACCGGCGCGACGAAAGCCAGACCGAAACAGACGCCAGGCAGGAACAGACAGACCTGAACAGACAAACCGGAATAGAATAGACCTGAATAGACCACGGACAGCCACCGACCAGCTCTTTTATCGAAACCACGAGAACCAGTGACGTCAGCAAATGTATCACATCTTTTTCCTCCGCGTAGCTCAAAGAGTACGAAATTTATTTGACGATCCAGACTATTAAAAATGTTTAAACTTTGATAGTATCTGGACTTATCCACTAGAAGTCCGACGGCAGTCTCGTGAGAAATTTAGAGTAATTAATTTTAGAGTTTTAGCTGTTTAAGACTCCGCGTAGTGATACATTCAAATTTGGGTAAAATCCCTAAGTGTTCTAGAACTTTTTACGCGCGTGCACAACAATCCGCGACAATCTACTTTACAAAAACTTAATTTCCGGACAAATGCTTAAACTTTTGATGAAAACCCATATATGTCTGAAATCGTCTTAATTAGGGCTATCTGCTAATGTAAAATTTAAATTGATATTTCTTTTAATAAAAAAGCTTATTATTTTGTCTTAATTAAAATCGCTAATTAGTCTTTACCAAATTACTTAATTTTATTACCAAAATATCGGGGATAGTGCTGACTACAGCTGGTGATAAAAGATCGGTTGTAGCTTTACTGGATTTAAAGTTATTACAAATCTTAGAATTTCACTATTCTGATCGCGTGTTTCAAAACTTGAACAAACGGGAATAACTCTTAAACCAAACGTTTCCCGATATGATAATTACACATAAAAATGATTATTATAATGAATTACAACTATGAGCAAGATTACAGGGAAATTCCTTAAGGTTGAAAACTATACTTCTCGAAATTTCTAAGTCCCGCCTAAGCAAAACTAGAATTTGCCAAAATTCCAAGACCCTTACACAAGGTTATCAATGGAAAAGTTACAAAATATTCAGAATTTTTTGTTACTTCAGTTCTAATGTTGCTGAATCCATTATAGAAAATATCACTGTTATTTGTCTATTAGAATAAAATTAATACCAACCAGTGGCGTAGCTAGGTCAAAAGGGCCCCGGTGTAAAAAATTTATTGTGGGCCTTCAGGCCAGATGGGTGACCTTTTTTCTCTCTCTCTTTCTTCCCCTGAGCTGAGGTTAGGGGCCCCTGAGTTGTGCTTGGGGGCCCCCGAGCAGTGGTTTGGGCTCTCCCTGAGCAGTGAGGGAGCTCCCTGTGTCTCAGGAGCCCCCTTAGACGACGGTAGAGCTAAAAAAAAAGGTCGCCAGTTTGTCGTGAAGGCCCGTGGGCCCTCTGAACTGCGTTTGCGGGCTCCTGAGGTATGCTCGGGGGGCCCCCTGAGCGTAGGGGCCCCAGTGCACTGCACCGCCTAGCCCCATAGTGGCTAAGCCCCTGATACCAACAGTCTAATGACGTAAGGACTGGAGGAAAGGAACAGGCTGTCCTATCCCTGAGATACCAGCTTTTAGTATTAGTTGTTTAAATACAGGACATTGTTGCAATTAGGGAAATTCTTAGGTAATAATGTTTTTGAGACAGACCTAAACAAAAAATGGTGCAAAACTGACAACTTTGATGGCCATTCATGTATATTTACCATTGCCTAAAAAATCTTATGCTTTACTTTGGAGGATCCAATCAATTTTTGAGGTGCAAACAAAGTTAAATTTACAACATATAAACATTCATTTTACACTAAATTTATTAATTAGAAACATAAAATTCTTGTGATAGAAACAGGAAACAAAATACAAAGTCACTGATTCTATTAAAATCATTACCAATTGCAGATAGTTAAAGACAGAGGTAAATGGAGCCCTACTGCTGACACTCTGCTGTCTGAATGTCACATGCCTCATAAATGGAATAAGTTTCAGACTTCAGCTGTGCACAAGATATGTGTTTCACTGACACAAAACCGAGTATTGGATTAAAAAATTCATAAAATTATTTTCTAGAGAAGTTAAATGGAAATTAAAGTGGACCAATGAAATATTTCTTTCCTACCAGACCATGTATGGTATATTACAGCAGAGGACTAAGATCTTTTATGGGCACTAATAACCTCGTTGTCGACGTGCCCTAAAGCCACAAAAACAAACAAACAACAAGATCTTTTATTCAATAGAAAATCGACATAAATGGCCATCAGATTTGTCAGTTTTACACCAATATATATATTTATAGATATATATTATTACAAAATTCAAAAAGGTGCTTGGTACTCAGAAGGAAATTAAGGTATGTATCAAATGTAAAAACCTTCTCTTGTGTTCGAAATTGGCATGCAGATTAATTTTCTCAACTCTGTGCCACCCAAATTCCAATGTTTTAGACCTTGAAATTGCTACAGAACTGATTCCAAAATTGAAATCTTGCTCACTGATATCAATTAGAACTTTAAGGAACCCTTGAGACTTGTGTATGCTGAATACATATGCAACCTGAATCGGATATTGCATACTAGTGCATGACTGTGATCCAACCAGAAATACAACTATGACCTGCAGAATTGAAACTAAACCATTGATTGCTGGCACAGATTAATTGTTCCTGAACCAGTATTATGAATTGTTTTAAATTTTTTGCTGATACATTAAGTGCTCCGTCCAGCAAGCCCTTCTTTATCCAGAGATTATTTCTGAGCATTACAGGACATAATGCATAAAGAATTGGATTGAGCATGTTGGCAACATATTTTACTGTATTTACAGAAGTCAGTTTGCTGTCTGTCAGAATTCTGACTGCCAGTATTGTCTTTTGTCTTGGGCCTGTTGGTTCTTTGAAAAAATTCACACTACATAATTTGCTTTGAAAGATCCACCTGTAGAGGGATTACAATCAAGGCCTGCTAAGTAATCACATGACTTTTATCAATTTTCTACTGACCACAGCTTGCTAGGCAATATCAACTTTGACTTCACCAAGGAATAATGTTTTCTTCAATAAAAATATATACATTTCTTTTCAAGGTTGCAAGTTACAAAACAATACTTAAATTTTATTTTTATTTCAAAAAAGCATTTTGCTTATACAAGAATGCATGTCTGTTTTGATTGGTAATCAATTGAGCACAGAGTAATATGAAGGACTTGATCAACCAGCCAAAACAATTTATATTGAATACAACTAACAATTGTAAATTTTGAAACGTATGAGTATTTTTTGCAGCAGCATGGGATCTATTCAGTCTTTTGCACCATATATCCTCACTGTTATCAAAAGATTTCCATACAAATCAGTTCAAAATTTTTGCCCTTCCGTTACTGTTATATTATTGAAAATTAAAGTGGAATCTACAAAAAGAATAACATGCACAATCACTATGCAAAATTATAACTCAATCTATTAGGCAGTTTTCCCCATATCCTCAAAAATCCAGTTTTGAACTTTACCTTGTTTCTGACATATCACACCAGTTCTATAACATACAAATAATTTTTGCAGCAACTTGGGATCTATTCAAAGGCTTTTGCATCATATTTTGATATGATCATTCTTGCCATTTACAAACGAATTCAGTACAAACTGATTCAAAATTTTCAGTTTTGCCATTTTGTCAATGTTAAATGTCATTTACAAAGTTGAATGTACAAAAATAGAGGAATATCATGCTTAATCACTACACATAATTTTAAATCAATCTATATGACACTTTGTTTCATGTCCTCGAAAACCAGTTTTGACCTTTGACCTCTTTTCTGGTGGACCATACCTGTTTTGTAACATATGAGAGTTTAGAGGCAACCTGGGATCTATTTAAAGGTTTAGCATCATTTTTCAAGTCCTTCATCAGCATTTTTTTTTTAAACTGCAACATCTGATCATATCCAACCCACAGTAAAATATTAAAGGAATCTGCATATTACTTTTTTGTTTAATGTCTTGGACAAAATAAAAAAGCTGTGAATTCTCGATCACTTTGTCTAATGTATGTTACTCGTATTTTTCACAGATTTTTGATAAGTTTTTTTTATTATTTTACAAAAAAAATCACTTTTATTTCTAAATATAGGTTCCGCTCCAATACTGTTTTTGTCCATCCACCCTCCAAGTAACATGGCCAGCCCACTGCCAAGTCAAACAGACATGTTTTCTCAAACATGCCTGCGACCTATGTAACTGATCTAATGTCTATTTTTGTTTTTTCTAGTTGAACGTAGCATTTATCTTTTTATAGCTCTTTGGGCTATTTTAATATTTTCTTTTGTAAATCCACACAGTGTCCACGTCTTAGAAGTGTAAGTCAGCATGTGAAGAATGCACTCTTCACTATTTTCTTTAGATTTGAGAGCTTATTAGATTTAAGAACAACTGTATGCCTCCCAAAAGCTTGCCATCTCAGCTTGATTCAATGAAAAATTTCTAGTCTTTCATCTCTTCTCATATTTACAAGCTGGCCAAGATATTTTCTAAAGAGATATTATTAATTTGTATATTCCACACAGTAGCCCAGTTTTTGGACATAACTTTTGTTTTTGAGAGATTTGTGCTCAGGCCAACTACTTTACACTTTGAATAGATGAAATCAGTAACCAATATCTGGAGTTAATCAATTTCATAGGCCAAAATTGCAATGTCATCAGAAAATCTGCCATTGATTATATTTTTTTTTTCTTTTTTCCTGTTCATTCTAACTTTGAGATTACTATCTCCAAGACAGCTGAAAATAATTTTGGAGAGGGAGAATCACATTGCTCAACAACTTTTTCAATGCAGAATTCTCCAGTTGGTTCCCTGACAAATGCCCAGGAGGTGCAACAGATGTTATAATGCACTGTGGTATAAGCCGTGTTAACACTAGATTCAGCTAAGGCTTGCAAGACATCCTTGTGACTTAGTGAACAAAGAGCCTTTTCAAAATTCACAAAATCTACACAAAAGGACAGCTGGTATTCGTTTGCTCAGCTAATTAGTTCTTGTAAGACACAAATTTGGTTGATTGAGCTAAAATGGCTGCAGAATCCTGTTTGCTCAATTGCTTGGGCAGATGGCAAGGAGGATCTGATTCAATTCCACAAGACCTTTGTAAAAATTTTGTACAAAACAGACAGCGAGAATAAAGAGTGGTAATTTTTGAGGTTGTTAATATTTTATTTTTGTATAACAAAAAGATCTTTATTCCATGTTGATAAGGTAGATATATTATCAAGGCAGGATCAGAAGACATTAGGTAAGTGACTCGTAATTTCCTTGCCAGCTAGCTTCAGAATTTCAACAGAGAGGATATCACTACCATCGGCCATTCCTTTTGTCGAACTTTCTCACCTCTCTTTAGAGGAATAAGGCACTACAGATCCATTGGAGAGGTTGGAGCATATTGGAGTTTTTTCTAAACTGCCAATAATTTGGTATAATATGTACTTGTAACTGTTTTACCATTTTGCAGGTGATTAATCGATATTACACCTTGAAAATCTCAGAAGATGGTCACTATGACTTTTCTCACTGACAGAACTGTATTTGCCTTTCTTGGAGGACTTTCACTATAGGGAAACCACTGTTTTGATTGTAGTTTGGTCTCTGACTGAAAGTAGTGGACCCATATTTCTTCAACTGTGATATAACACCACAAAAACTCAGTTGGTTTGAGCTTGATCACATTCGAACACTCTTGTGAAATGGTCACCCAATTCTACTTGTTGTTAATTGTCAGAAGTCACAGCAGACTGCTAAGAGCTTTCTTACAGCAGACTTTTGTTTACAATTTCTTCAGTTGTGACCTGAACTAGCCATCTTGAGAACTCAGCATCACCTGTGCCACTGTGAAATTCCATCAAAGACTTGTGTACCATACCATGGGAGGAGTAGAGTGCCCATAATACTTTCTTGGCATATTTTTCATTTCTTTATTCATTTTCGCATGCAACAATTGTGATAATATCAAACCTAGAAACTCAATTCTCACTGTTTTCACACATAATGATTTTTGGACACTCTCAAGAATGTTATAACAAGCAGATGACAATGAATTCCAGTGAGAATAAATAGGATACATGTACAACTTCAGAACAACAAGAAACATACTGTTCACATGCCAACTGTTGTCAAAGTCAACAACTTTTCAATCCACCCTCATACTTTGTAAATTCTGATGAAAATGAGCGAACATTTTTATTGCTGCAAATTGATACAATTTTATTTAAAATTGTCTAAATTCAGTGTACATTGAGTTCAAATTTTCATCCTGAAGTATTAATTACTAATACATGTTTACGTACAGATCAATAAAAATAACAAAGCAAATCTGATCCCATTATTGACTTCAGGCAACACATTCTTTATTTGTCACATAAAACAATTAATTTACAGTTTTGTCATTCATAACATTACGAAACATTTCATTAAAACCTACAAACAATAAATATTTGAGCTGGACTGAAAACAAAAATTTAGAATATTTTTTTACAGTGGAATAATTTACAATGAATCATTTATTTGACATTCAAACTTTCTGGCTTCCTTATGCTTGAATGACAATTATTTCTGTTGCTGAACATCCTACAAAGTATACTGGTCCAATGAGTTGGAATGATGGTAATCTAATATATGGTGATGAATGCATCAATCCAAATCATTGTTCAGGATGCACACAAATTCAATGACATTCTCAATTCATTGGTCTGGGATAAGAAGGAATCCACTTTTACTGCATTTTATTCAGATATTTTGTATTAATTTGTTATTATTTCATAGCTGGATGAAATTGTATTACTATTTACTTACACTTCAAGATTAAATTTTACTAAGTTATTGTATTTAAGAGAGTATTATAGTTTTGTTCCTGGTTCTTTTATCATTGGAACTGTCAAGAGCAAACAGCAGCATCTCCCAAACTGCAGAAGTACTTCTTAACTTGGAAGTACTGATTTTTATGCCAAAAAACTCCTAAGCTTTCGATTTTATCCATAGATCTGCATGTTTTTAGTTCTCTGGCATTCAAATTCTGTTTGAAAAAAACACTATCAAGCTGTGTTTGCAATAGAGATCATTTTCAGCATGCCTGCTAGAGAATTTTGAACCAACAAAATGGTAAAAAGCATAAATAACAAGTGTTGGAATTGTGTTATGTCAGTGTTTATACACTTTTTCCTTTGCTGATAATGTAGCTCATATAAATCATAACTGTAATAGGATTTTTCTCTATAACAGTCAACATACCATAAACTCTCATATAACCAGTGGGCTCTTCATATACCTTAACATTTTTTGGCTGTTTTTATTATTTAATGCCTGGAAGACTGTTGTGATGAATAAAACATGTACTAATACAAAAGAGCTGATTGTAGTAGTATCACTTACAAGCTTGCTAATTTTATTTATTTTTATTACTCCTGTTTCATCATTGATTCTACTAACATTTAACCTCTGGTTCAGAGCTATGGAGGATGTGACTTTTTATACATCTAGTAAACTATTTCCGTGATGTTTTTATTAACATGTTCTCATTTTTAAAAGCTTTATTATCAAGTCTGGTACCATCTGGCATTCAGAAGTTTCAAATCCCTGGGTCTGATTTCTGTTTTCCATGTTTTCCTGAAAACACTTCATGTGAAACGTCATGACAAAAAATTCCTTACAAGCCCTTTTCCACAGGTGATGACCTTGGCATTGAAGAGGCATAATACTATAAATAATTTATTATTATTAATTGTGATAGAGATTAAACACTATTGGAAATATCCCTGCACACCTACTTTTGCGCAATCTTTCACTGTTTGAGACATATTATAAAGAACCTCTCTCAATTTTGTCTGTATCTATCCTGGCCTCATGTATATGTCTTATACACACATCACTCTCTTCACCCACATCGTGTCTTCTAATGGCTTTCATTATCATATGCTACCTATGCATATCACAGCTATAAAGGATTTACCTTTTGTTGTGGTGCAAGGAGAAGTGCTTTCCCCTGACTCAATTTAGTACCTTTGGACTATTTATTTTCTCTTTCTAAACTAGAAAGTTTAACCATATTCCTGAAGATATTATGCCTTTGGCTTTTTTTTAATTTCCTTTGGTTTCAAATTCTCCCTCAAGAGTTATTACAATTTTATTTCAGTATCACTGAGTTGGAAACATTTTTCAAAAACATTTTATTATTTTCCAGTATTAAATTTCCACTGTGTGCATGATTACGCATCATTTTGAAAATTTTCAGTCCATTTAAAAATGTTACAAACCTGAATATCATTCCCAAAGCAAAAGAATGGATGCACAGAAAATCTGCATTCTTCACATTTTCTGATGCTTAAAATTATGGACATTACTAAGCTTCTAGAGGTTAAATGTTAAAATCAATTTCATGTAGTTACACTCATAGTTTCTATGTAATAGTTGTTATTCGTATTCATCTACAACTGGGTGCAAAAATGTAAACCTCTTGAGAGGCTTCTTGAAATAATTGGCCAGACACCTCTTAATCAGTAAAACTATTTTCCTGTTATTTTAAAAGAGAAACTACTATTCTTCCTGCATTTCTAAATACATTTTCTAGTTACTGACATTGTTCTACATATGCAATTTCTTTTCATTGTCACTTTCTAACATTTATAGAGATTGCTATATCTTATAGTGAAAAAACATATGGCTAGGAAAAATTACTATGTTTTACCTGATATCAAACTAACATGTTGTTATACTCATGAAATTAACACAAAAAACACTGATTTTAAGATTATGGCTTTGGTAATTGCTCTTTCTTTTTCTTATTCTTTTTTTTTCTTTTAAATATTTTTACGCCTTGTCAACAATGAGACTATTAGAGGCGAGAAAAAAGTGGGTAAGGAACCGGAAGGAATTCAGCTATGGTCATTTAAAGAACAATCTCAGTGTTTGCCATGAGCAATTTTGCAAAACCAAAGAAAACTGAAATCTGAATTGTCACATGGGGATTTGAACCTTCATTCATCAGACTGTGACTCCCAAATATTACCACTCAGTCACCAATTTCAGTCTCTCCTTTCTGCATAATAATTTCACTTTCCTTCATATCATTTGGTACAGGTAGATTTTTCCCCCTTCCTCCCAAAAATTGCCCGATGCCTTTTTTCATCACAAATCCCACTGAGAAGACATACAAATTAGACCTTAAGGCCTAAGATGTGTTATTCTCACTAATTCCCAATCCATAGATAACACAGAAATGTATGACTAACATTTTAATTCAGTGATCTATAAAGCTCTTGAAAAAAGTGTGTCAATAATGTCTCCCATTTTTCATAATTTACTAAAACATGATTTGTCATCATGAAGTAGTTCTGATGTGTACTAGATAGTTCAGTAAATCAGTAGCCAAAGTAAAATATAGTTATAGGTAAGTTATAAAAAGGCAATTATTTCATAAATGAAGATATATTTCAGTATATGAAAGGAGAGCACAAATACAGTGAGTCAGGGAGAGGAGTTCAGAGAGGTAATAAGAACAAGAAAAGAGATTTGTTTGTGGAAATTATCACAGGACCCAGTCAGTAACTGATATGATAAAGGAGCTGGACTGGAAGTCATTGGAGGAAAGAAGAGGGTGAAGAGAGAGCTGGGAATAGCAAATGTTGGTGATGGAGCTGGAGGGATATTGGTGAAAAATTAGGAATAACACGGAAGGGGAAAGGCAATCACGACCACAAGTTGGCGCTCGATTTCATGCATAAGGGAGTGGGAAAGTTTTCTTTTGTTGGTAGCGTGTCAGGGATTGGAACAAATTACCAGGTGTAGAGATGAATAATTTTCCAAAAACGATTAAGGAATTTAGAATTAAAATTTGTAAATCATAATAGTAAATGGGGAGGAATTTAACATTCCAAATGTAAAAGAAAATTTTAAAAAATTATACAAAATAGGAGTAAATGGATGACTGGAGGAATTAACACCAGAGTGTTAGCTCCATTGCAGTTAAATTAATAATAATAATATAATGGGGAGGTTTGGATGCTAAACAGATAGGTAAGAAAAGAAAAGAACAGAGTTAAGAGACAGAAGAGCAGTAGGGCACACTTGAAACAACTAAACAAGGAATTAATAAGAGCAAAGAGAAAGAATTAAAGGCAGATTTATCAAGAATATTATGGATGCAGAGAGGACACTGAATGATTAATCTAGAAATTCTATTGGCTTTGTAAGAAAACTAATGGGAATGGAAGGTACTGAAACAATTGTAGATAAGGATGGAGAATAAGTTACCGAGAATTTTCAAACGGTAGGGATATAAAGGAACTGGTTTAGTGAGACCAATATGGACTACTGTTCAGGGATAGGAGGGCATAAATCAGATTAGTGTTCTCAAGGTTTGTAACTACGCACCTCTGCATTTTCCCTAAGAATGTTACCACTAATAGTCCAGTAATGGGGTAATTTTACCTTGCAGTATATCACATAGAAGATTTTTTTTTCTTCTCTTGTATATATTGGTGAGAGTATGCAGAAACCAAGTTGTTGACCTCCGACACCCTTGCATAATTTTCTGTGGCCAAATAACTTAAAATTTTGGTACTTTTTCAGTTTTTTGTCTATAATTACTTTCCGATGAGTTCTAGCAAGAAATACTTTATTTCCAATTTGAAAGAGGACAAAATTTCCTACCATATATGTAGCACAAAGTTTTTTCTAAATTCAAAACTAAGCGAGCTACAGTTCTTTGAGAATTAGCAAAATATCACACTTTTCCTAAAAGTTGAGTTTCCACCAATTTTGTCGCTCTAAATGATCTGGTTTCCATATAATTGACATATATGTATTTCTGTTTTACATAGTATATATATACTTTGATTACTGATGGTCAATTCAATAATTTAATTTAATTGCAATGGAGCACAGGCTCCGGTGGCAACTTCCCTACACCCCCATCTTCCCCCTATCCTGCAGCCACCTACATTTGCCCTCTACAAATTTTATCTTTAAATTCTTTCATTCATATGGCATTATTGGCTGGGAGATCCCCAAGTATTGTTCGGTCGTCAGGTGACAGTGTTTTCAATTTGCCACACAATACACCTCTTAGTGGCTATCTAACCTAACAAGGTAATCGTACTAGGTATGGGAACCTATTGCTTAACATGGAATCCAAACCACAGAAGTATTCTGCCTTACTTCATATTACACAGCAAGCTGTGGTGGAGATGAAGGTCGGGTTAATGGCCTTTGAAACTCACAACTGAGATCGGGATTTTGATCTTCTGTCAGACGCCTTAACCACTGAGCTACCAGACTATTACTGATGGTAATAGAGCAGAAATGAATGCATCATGTTATGGCACAAAATTATTAAGCCATAATAAATTAATAATAAGGTTAGAAATTGGTTATAAATGAATTTCTTTTCCTTTTGGATTGTACCAGCTTATCAATGTCCTCATATGGAATTGGGTCTCACTCATTCATTTCATCAGGGGCAGATTCCTAGAGGTTAAAGAATGCTTTCTCTCCTTCATCTACTTCAGTCTGAGGAACGTTTTCACAAGACAGGCCAGAGTAGTTTTTGCAAGCAGCCAAACAGTGCAGTCCTGATTTGCGACAGCTACATCGTGAAGTACCAGGTTCCTTGCATTAACGTGATACCACCTTCAGCATAAACTCAGATTCAGTGGCTTTTATTATTGAAATGGAAAAAGACTGGATGAGCCTTTCCTTCATCCCCATGGCAATGGGTATGTTTCTCGACCCAGCCATGCTTGCACTTTGGTGGTATGTGTGTATTGAGTGAAACGTTACCACATCTGATGTTGGTGGCAACCGTGCTAGCAGAATGCATTTTTTGGGCAGATTTCGTATCTGAGCCTTCCAATGTTCCACAAGCAATTTTTCCATACTGTTCCAAGATGAGCTGATCCCCTGTGTGTTCTCCATATCCCAGTTTCCGGAGGCTAGGAGCTGTGAGTATTTAGCATGCATGTTACTTTCAGATGTGGTTGGTGTTGAATGAGGCACCAGAATTTTTCTTACCCATAGCCAAAAAATGCTGGGATATTGGATCACATCCTGTTAATGCATGGATGAGAGGGTATGTGTGGGTTTCAAACTGGAAGGAAGTATCATAATCCTGCTTTCTTGCCTTCCCTGGTTTATGGAAGCCCAAATTCTCGTAAGTGGTAGCAAGGTCCAGTAACAGAACAAAACAGTCAATATACTCACTTAGAATTATCACCCTGTCAGATTTTGCTGCTAGGGAACTAGCTGTGTCAACAATCAATCCAGCTGTATCTTCTTTTGGCTGTTGAACTTGCATGTCTCCTTTTTCAGTTTTTTCATTACTACCAGAATTACACATTTCATGCTGTACTCATTTACTGTGTCACTGCAGAGTTTGTTTCCTCACTTAAAATGATCTCTGCTGAAGTAGCTGATGTTTTCAAATGTCAAAACCTTTCAGGTGACTTTATTCTTCTCTCAGGAGCATCACTTTGGTATCCATCAAATATAACGGTGATGTTGGATCCATAGTGCGTTCTCAATTAGGCTTCATATTTTCCACAGATGGAGCCAGCCAAAGTTTTTCACTGCAATGCCATATGCAGGAGGCATCTTCCATCCACAACAAAGCTTTTTTTGTTGGATGTTTCATCTTTCTTAAAGAGCCTGATAAACAGACAATTTTGCTCCCTTGAAGTATGGAGAGAATCAAATGGAAAGCAGTGTTTTAAGCCATCCAAATGGAAAAGAAATTGGTTTATGACTAAGTTTTGACTATTATGACTTCATTTTGATTGTGTAAATAAACATTGTGCCAAAAACATTATGTTTTCATTTTTTTCAAACACTTTTTTCAAACTGGTACAAATAACATCAGTTATAGAGCACTCTGGTAGCTCAGTGATTAAGGCATTCTGACGGAGATTGAAATACTGGTTTTGGCTATGATTTTTAAAGGCCATTAACCTGACCTTCAGCTTTGCCACAGCTTGCTGTGTAATATGAAGATTGCCAGAACATTTTTGCTGTTCAGATTCCACATTAAGCTGAAGGTTCCCTTTACCCTGAATGATTACCTGGTGGGGTTAGGTAGCAACAAATGGGTGCATTGTGCGGCGAATTGAAAACAGTCACCTGGTGGCCGGTCAATTCTTCAGCATCTCCCAGCCAACAATGTGATACGATTATTCAATTGACAATCAATAATCAAAGTGCAGTACATAAAGTGTCATACAGAAATACATATGTATCAATTATATATATACATGGTTCTCAGTCATTAGAGTGACAAAGTAGGTGGAAACCCAACTTTTAGGAAAAGTGTGAAAATTTGCTAATTTTTGAAGAACTGTAGCTTGCTTAGTTTTGATTTTAGAAAAAACTTTGTAATACAAAAGTTGAAGGAAATTTTGTCCTCTTCCAAATTGGAAATAATGTATTTCTTGCTAGTACTTATCAGGAAGGAGTTACAGATGGAAAACTACAAAAAAAAACAAAACATTTTTTGGCCACAGAAAATTGTGCCGAGGGTGTCGGAGGTCGAAAACTTGTTTCTGCATACTCTCACCAATATATATACGATAAGAAAAAAATCTTCTCTGTGATATAATGTTTGCGAGACCCCGTTATTATTTGTTCGGAAATTATCACAGAACACAATGAGTAACTGGCATTATAAAGGAACTGTGTTGAGAGTCATTCAAATGTGGGAGGAGGGTAAAGATAATACTGAGAATGTACATCGCATATGCTGGTCATCAGGTTTGAGTGCTACAAGAATTAAGAGTTGTACATGGAAGTGAAAAGTTGATCATGGACAAAAGATAACTCTTGATTTTAGGCATAAGGAAGTGGGAAACTTTCTCTTGTAGGTAAAGGAGCCAGTGACAAATGCTCCATCACAATAATTAAATTGTCCTTTGTCGTATTTTGTAAGCTATGCATTGCCTAGAGGACAAAGAATATGTCTCCATTATCATGACATTGGTTCACAAGATGCTATACATTTCTAGATTATATTAATCTTTTAACACACATTTCATATTTCTAGCCTGTGTTAATGTTTTTATTTCAAAGCTGTATTTGACACAAATTTTTGAAAAAAAAAAATATTATGATGAAGTTTTTGGTGGTAACACTGCAAGGGTTAATGACTTTAAACGGAAAATTCTACTAACATTTGTTGCTCCAGAAATCTTGCTGTTTTGATTGCACAATATGCAGAATAATTCTTTTTTTGACATTGAATCACTTGCTTGCTTTTAATTAAAAATAATAATTAAGATTTAATTTTCCAGTTCCACCAGCTCCAGTCCAGCTCGAGGACCTCAGCCAAGGCCTTCAGCTGTTCAGCCAGCTACAGGTAATTACTTCTTTGACTCTATAACCACTAACCAAACTGAATTCACCAAAGTACTAAACCAATTAAAATCAGGGATAAAAAAAGATATATTTAGTAGGTGCAGTATTTTTTAGCACTGGATAATGTGGTAACAGCACATAGTTTGGTATGAGTACTTTGACATGCTAAATGTCACAAGGTTGTTTGTAAAGTTGATTAATCATACAGGTGGCACATATTCTTCTCTAAAAGTCAGACAGTAGTATCTAACCTCACACATGCATGTCATTCCAGAACTAGCATCAGAATGCAGACAGCTTTACAAATCCAAGACATTATTCATTGGTTAACATTCTGTGCACACACATCTGGAACCAAATGACTCATTCTCTATTCAATGAAGAAGGTTAATACCAAAATATTGTATTTGTTTTTCTCTTGTCACATCTGTCAAGTTTGATATGTGATGAGTTAATTTCGTTTCCTTTATTATTTACAAGACCTTATTCATGAAGACATGTGAATAAATGTTTACAAAATCAATGCAGCAGTTGAAGAAAGTTACTGAAGAGGACTGAAAACTTCCAGTGCAATGCAAAAGAGGCAATGCAGAAAAATAGTTATGCAATTGCTACATATTACTCCAATGAAGAGTTTTAAAAAATAGCTTTCAACATTGGATTTACCCATGCACTATTAAAATATTACTGTAATTGTTCTTCTCCGATGCAATGAATAGTCGTTTTTCTGGTTCCTAAAGGAAATGATAGTTGTTTAGTTGGTACATACATTATAAAATTGAGATAACATTACAGTTTAGCAAGGACATTTATATGTAGGCCACATTACACTCTCAGAATCATTATAGAATATTCTTTAGAGTTTGAAGGATCCTAATATTTGAAATTTGTGGATTCTGATAAATGTTTGATTCCATTAAATGAAGGTGAATATGGAAAGTTATGCACAATTTAGGGGTGCCAGACAAGATTGTTGCACTGATGAAGGCCATGAATGACTCCTGAACACACTGCTTTATGAAAAAAGTAACATGGAACGACCAAAGGATTCAATGCAGCCCATTATCTTATATTGAAGACCTTTATTATATGGACAATCTATGTATACTCATCAATCATTCTGAGACAAGGCAGTAAACCTGGAATCAATAAAACAGGAATCAAAATTAAAGGTGAGAAGATCTAAGAAATAAAACTCAATTCAATATTTGCAAATAGTTATTTGCTGGACAGGGAAGACATCAATGAGGAGAATTTTTTTTTTTTTTTTTTAATTTTTAATTTCAATTGAGATGGAGCATACACACTCTGTTGGAAATATCCCTACACCCCCACCTTTCTGTGTTGAGTTTTTATTTTTATTTTTTCGCCACCTACCTATGCCTGCCCTTTACGAATTGAAACTTTAAACTCCTTCAGTGTTTCTGGTAAACTGTCCATTATTTCCCTTGGTAATTTATTCCATTCCCTGACTCCCTTCTGTTCTATTATATCAGCAGCAGCCTTAGAGAAGATGGTAGGGTTTATTCAGAGCCGTATAAATAAATAAAAGGGCACCTTCACACATATGAGAACTGGCTGGAAGTGTACACAACTTTGTAGTAGTGCTAAGCTAAGAATAGAATGTTGAACACTAAAATCCACACAGTTACGAACAGATGCTTGATAAATATACTGGAAACATGTTGCCCACACGTGATGTCCCATAAGGAACTTTTGCAAAAAGTCAAACAGAAACATATATAGGAGCATATCAAGAAAAGGAAGTGGAAATAATAACAGCAAAACAGAATCTTGAATGGAATCTGTTAGGCTTGAGGAAGCATGGCAGAAAACAAGGGGGAGATCTGCAGCCTGGAATCTATACTGGTAAACAAGACCTGGCAAGAGTAAAAATAATAGAATAGCATGGTCACCAATCAGAATTAAAGATTATGGTGATGATTCAAGATGAATCCTGCTTTAGGATTGAAGGTAATCAAACAGATAACCAAATATTAGCTGTATTTTAAGACTCACAATATAAAGTTACCACTCATATGAAAGCTATCATTAGGCCATTGAAACAAATATGCCAGGATCATTCCATGTATGAAATGAGGTTTTCTTGACTTATCAGTGTTATGCAGACCACTGGATGGTATAGTAAAAGGACAGTACTTCAATGGCAGAGTACACCATGTAATTTTTTTTTTTTTTTTTTTTTTTTTTTTTTTTTTTTTTTTTGAATAACCAACCTACAGATATCACATTCCTTGCTAACAGTATTAAAGATTTTTGTTACCAGTAAAATAGTATCAACAGAAATTCTCATCATAAAGATCAACTGTTTTCTCGCTGGCAGCCAAATGAAAATGGTGCACACCAGGGTTAGAAATACTGATTTTAAACTTATACATAAAAAACTTACCAGCTCTACAACAGCTATGATAAAATGTTTAAAAAAATATACTACTAACCCTATACTCCAAAAATCATAATCATATTCGTATTACTAAAAATGATGCAAAAACACTGATGATACAATTTTTATGATTGTTAACAGACTCGGACATGAAATCAAGAGTTTATCTTTACTAAACATTAGCTGCGAAAACAAATTACAAATAAGGTTGAAAATATTCTCAGACTCTAGCACACAAAGCATGCAAAATATAAATGATAAATTTAAACAAATTTGATAACAGACACTCTCTACAACTTTTAGCTTCTGATGAAATCTGTGAATCTTTATATCATTAATGCAAACAATAGACAATGAATTCTTCTAGTGTTTTAGGTAATTTTCCCAGCATATCCCTCAATAATTTATTCCATTCTCTGACATCCCCAATCAGAAATGAAAATTTCTATACCTACTTAGACATGAAATCAATTTCTTGTTTATTTTCGTGATCATCATTTCCCTTCCACTTATATTCTTAATCTTCTCTTAATATTATCTCCATGCCTCATCACCAATGTTTGCCTCATACACTCACAGCAGTATCAGTCGAAACGTTGATTGTTAAAAAGAAATTAATAAAAAAAAGGGCCATATAAAAGAGGTGAAAATTTATTCAAAAAAGTCAAAGGCAATAAATAAATAAATCTAAATAAAATCTGTGTATTTAAATCAATTAAACTAGCAACTGAGGGTATACCAGACTGAAGAATATAACTATTATCTAAGATTGGGGCCTAGGGGTATCCAGTATCTAGAATGTAATGTTAAACTAAAGGTCAGGCCACACTTGCTTGATTCTGGTCCACACCTCCACTGCAACAATACTTTCTTTTATTGTTGGTGCTCACTCAATTGAAATTGGTTTAAACAACACCACGTGTTGTCGGATACCTGACTGACACCCAGCCGTTATTAGTTTGGTTCACTTTCAATTGTGTGGATCAGTGTTGGGCAGGTGGATGTGGCAAAGTGTTTAGAGAGAATCTGGAAATTTTCAGTTCTTTATGACCAAATGTTGTTCTTTATTAATTTATTTTTCAACCTTACTTTGAGGTTGATCAGATGTTACTAAAATGTATGGAGAGTCCTAACATGTCCGCACTAATAAATTATAACTTTGTCAGAGATAAAGGTTAATTTTAAGGTCTGTAACAACTGTAACTAAGACCCAGATTTGAACTGGGGACCTACCACACCT
>JARYHS010013631.1:93029460-93085119 GCA_031002005.1 Vandiemenella viatica
GGAGCCTAAAATTGTGCCATCCTGTTCAAAAATCAGAAGGATTACGTTTTCTTCACATCCTCGCTCAAGTCAGCGATTTCACCGGAATTGCGAATACTGGCTAACTAGCCAACACGTGCACCAACCATATCCTGAAAACACAAAGACGAGTGAGCTCCCGGGAGTAAAACCCTTGCACTTCTTTCCCTCTGCCCTGTCTCTTCTTTCAAAAGTTTCTGTCTATCTTATCCGATGGACGCATGTAAACGGGCGGACGCCTGGATGCATGGAATACATCAAAATCCCGTTCCTGTGATCACCTACAGATTTACTAACGTAACGAGGCGAGCAGTAGATAACAGGAAGGCCGTGCTTGGAGGAGCGAATTTTGGGGCTCCACCATTAAAAAAAAAAAGAATAATAATAATAAAAAGAAGCTAGAAGTAAGCTAGTGCGTAGCATTGAGCACCAATTGAGAAATTAACGTCATTGAGAGAGAAAGTAGTGATATCACTTTATACAGCCTTTCTTAATAGTACACTTTGGAGCGGTCAATGTATGAAGACGGACAGCAAGGCACCAAGCCCCTTCTGTCAACAGAGATACAACTGTTTCTGAAGCATATAGGTTCTGATGCAGTTTTCTGTGACCGGTCCCGCGTTCGCCTGAGAAGATTACGGTAAACAGGATGGAAACCACGAGCTGTGCTCGGGTTTCAACCTGCGCTAGGATTACGTCTTCTGGTGAAGTAACGTCATGGTTTTCCGTAAGACAGTGTTACTCAAGCTGCCGAACCAGAGCGGTGAGCTGTTGCCCTTAGCTGCGATGTAGAATAGCTCCAGTTTCGGTTTTGCAAAAGGTAAAACGTTTCACCCAGGCTATTCTAGACTAATTACAACGTTGTAAAAAAAAAAAAAAAAAAGTGTTGCTATACTGCTCTACAGGCACAAGAAGTACATCATCGGTAATTAACAGAAGTTGCACAGAGGCCGCGAAAGTTAACGAAAGCAATAATGCGGTTTATTAGCCTGTGAGTAGTTAAACCAACGTTGAAACTTTACAGTATTTTGTGTTTCATGTCATTGGACATTACACTGAGCATGTTGTATCGCCACTGGTTTCTGGAAGCTGTGGCCAGCTTGGGTTCAAACCACGCCGTATGCCTCCAGACCATCGTATTATTTTCAGAAATTATGATTCACACGTTACAGAGATTATCACAAAAACACACGACATTTTTTACAGAGTTAATAGATGGAGGGTGACTTCACATCCAGGCCCTTATCTTTGAGACTATAGTCATTCCGCAGAGGAGTTATATTTTTCTCTCTCTTTTAACTATGAAAGAAAATCTGTTGAATTTCACCCTTAATTTGTTTGATTTAGCTATATGCGAATGATGGTTCGCATCTATTAACTATACAGCGTTTCCTACATAATTTTGGGAAACACAATTCATGGCCAAAACAATATTTGTTTAAAATCGCTTATGCTGGTACATCCATCTCGGATTATCGAAAGGGAAGTCGGTATGATACAGTCGCCCACATTTCTCATCTTACGCAAAGTTTGCAAAATGTTTTTTGACCATAAATTTTTGAATAAGCAATATCTTTAATTAAGTTCTGGCAGAGTACAAACCAGTGAGACGGTGTTTAGAATATGAATCTGCTCCATTTAAAACTGATCTATTTGCAGATTTTCTGGAGCGATTAGAAACTGTTTTCTTCCAATTTCGTAATGAAACTAAAAGAATTTTAAATCGCAATCTGCAAGATGTGAACAACGTGCCTTCGTTAATAGAAATTACTAGAGAAATACAGCATTAGAAAGTGGTAAAATCTCAGCTCTTTCGGTCAAGCGTGTTCAAGATGGTAACAGGGAGGGTCCAAATCCCCCTTCTGACGGAAGGTCCATGCTGATTAAGGTTTTTAGGCTATATTCCATAATTATCTGAAATAAAAAAAATACGGTTCAAATTTCTCGTCTAAACAATACAAGATTCATACAACACACGAGCACAAAGCTTATACGTTTCATTAACAGCAATATATTGTCTCTGCGAGATTTTCTCCTGTACAGAACGTCCTTTATCACTCATGAACCAGGCATCATTGCAGAGCGCATTAAGGCACCGCCGCGCTGAATACAGGAAGTCATAAAGGATATAGGTTCATATCTTGGTCGTGGTATCTGAACTCTTCTCATTACGGTGGGTGTTGGAAATATTTTCTTTGCCATATAGTCGAACGCAAGAATAATCAGCTATGCCAAAAAAATAAAGGATTTCAACACCGCAGAACAATTGCGGGATTGGCGTCAATCCCACAGGATCCAGCACAGGTTTTTTAAAAGTTTTCAGATTAAATAATAAACGTCTGTTTAATGAATTTAATAAATCAATTTTGATGTCAAACAATAAAAACAATTAACAGTATTTTATCTGTAGAAAACGTTCTCGGTGTTCCCACCGGGGGAGTTAATACACTGGGAAAGATTCCGTTCTGTCAATATTTTAACTAAACAAAATTACATTAATTTAAAAATTTCCAGTCTCTCTAAGTCCAGTCTTTCCAACTATAGCTATAAACTAATCTCGTATGCATTAAAATAACTTCGTATTCTTACATTTTTGTTTTTAAATCTAATTCTAAGTCAATAATCAAACATCGTAAGCATTCAGGCTTTAGTCACATTACATACCTTACAATAAATCACACCCGTTTGCAAAATAATCTATCTGCTAAGCAACCAAACAATCACTTTAGTTGCTGTTTGTACGTAAGATACCCAAATAAAAAATAATAAATCATACTGTTCCAATAAAACAAAACAGATTGAAAATCAATTAATCGTTTATGCTTTGGAACGTAAGAAACAATTTTGTTTAGCCTCTCTTGTTTGGCCGATATGAAGTTCAGTGCCAAAAAAGGGTAAAAAAAAGATGAAATACGTAAGCATTTCTTATTACAAGTTTTATCTCTCTATATCTGCTCGACGTATCATGACCATTTCCTTCAGATTCCTAATTCAATTCAACTTGCATTTAAGCAGCTGTGTACGTGCCGTCGAGACGACTTACTTTCCGTATGCTGATATCGTGACCACAGGCTACTCTTGGTTAGCTTACACGTGTCAGACGGCGGCCAGTCGTGACGTCACAAAGTGAATCACTCAGCCATGCATCACGCGCACTATCAAAGAGCTCATGCTAATTATACGTACTTCGGGCGGTACGTGGGCGGCGCTGATTCGACCGCTTCTGCTGGCGTTCCATCAAACACCTCTTACAAATGTGACTACCAAGCGATATTGTATCTTTGGACTTAATTTCGCCAGTTATTTTTTCCCTTTGGATATGACACTGCGAAAGAAATGTATCAAGTAATAAAATTTTAGGTTTGATGTATTATCATTTTAAAGTCTCAAAAACCCATCCTTAGAGATTTTTTAAGGAAATCATTGAAAACCGAAAGTTGAGGTGCTGGAACAGGAATCGAACACAGATTCTCCTAAATGTCCGGCTGTAACTCACGACTGTATATCTGTAATATAGACATTTTACTTAATCCCCTTCAAGTGTTTGCGGAATGCCTTTTGCAATTTAATAGAATTTTTAATATAACATAATCAAAATCTCATGAAAATTGATGGAACAGGTAATTGTAGTAGTGCAACAGCTATTCATAATTTAATGCGCTCATTTTTATTTGAATTATGATTCTATAATCTCTTTCTACTGTTAGATAACTTTGTTAGATTCTGGTCATGGTTCTGTCACTGCTAATCTAAACGAGAAGCAGTCCTGTCTTAAGTGCCTGAAACATACGGTTCAAGCGTCCCTAAAACAGCGACAGACGGGAAACGGTGGCGGGGGAGGGGTGAGAGCGTCGCGACGCCGGCAGTCTGCGTGGACCCACTGTGACGTCGGTCTAGCGTCGGAGCGAAGCGTCCGTCGCCAAATTTAGTCAGTTGGCGTCCTGCCGCCACCACCAGCGAGGTGCATCGTTCAGCTTCCACGCCATCTCTCAAGCTGGGAGAGGTTGAGAGCTGAAACTATCAATTACTTTCAACGCCAGAGCACAGAACAGCAGGACTGGGGTCCTAGAAAAATATTGCTCACACAAGTGTGGGAGGAACCGCATCCTCTTCTAAGTACAATTTCTGCATAAGCACGAATAACTTGTTCCTGTTGCTGTAGATATTCTGTTCACCATCGGAAACGTTTGGGACTTAATTCTATAGCACGCAATTCTACGAGATTGTGGGTCCTGAAAAGGACCTTCTATATCCTTTAACCGAAAGGTCTATTCAGACAGCTCGGTCTCATCTTATCGCTGTTGCTTTCTTAGCACCACCCAGGGTTCACGTGTAGGGCAATTGAAGTTATACCTACGGATTAAAACATTAGATCTAGAGATATCAAATTGTACAAGCTTGTGATATGTACATTTCCTATTGTGTACCTTGTTAAATAATCATACGATAAATAAATAGCACGCAATATGGTGATTACAAATTTTAAATTACCATCTCTCCAATCCTGCTGGGAGCGAAATCTTCTTCAACCACTGAGGTCCGAACCAGTTAATCTGTCCCTTAATCTAACGTCTTAGGTACTTAAGTCACAAAGCGGACAGTTATTCAGTCAGTAGTCTTCATTATAGCCCGTGATCCGTCTGCACGATTTCTACGTCCATTTAATTGAAAAGCAATTTTGATGTATAATTTTTAGTAGCAGAATACGATTCTACCGGGTCGCCTAGGGAGCGTGCATAAACCACGTAGCTCCATTTTGGCCTCCTGTGAACCCCCCTTCTCCCTTCCCCACGTAGCTCTACGTGGTTTTGGCCTCTACCCCCCCCCCCCCCCCCACAGGTAGCACGAAGCTTTTTTTCCTTTTTATTCCAGGAGACATATTGTACTGTTTTCTCTTGTCAGACTATTGTAAATTACATAAAGAGATAATTAACTGAAGGAAATAAATATTCACATGCTGTTGTGAGTTCTGTTCCTCATTTTAACTGTGAAAAATGTTATGAAAGGAAAGCTACGTGGTCTGGCTCGGACCCCCCCCTCCCCCCACGTAGCCCAGCGTAGCCTTCCAGCCAACCCCTCCCCCCCCCCCTGGACTGAGCCACGTAGTTTGTGCACGGTCCCCTATCAAAATATGGCCACAAGCATTTGTAATTAAAATTTCAAAAATTATTTTTTCAAAATATTTCGTTCTCTTGTCTCTTATATAAATTACAATTTATTTCAAAGAGAAACATCTAAATAACTTAAAATTTTTGGGTTGTCTGTGTAAAAGCAGGCACAAGTAGGGATTGCCAGCTATTAATATACTACTGTATTAATATGTAAGACCGAGAGAGAGTTAGCGCACAGGACCCCCATCAGACGGTGTGGTGCGCTAACTTTAATTAAAAATACTTGCGGCCATATTTTGATTGGCAGCCCGGCAGAATCATATTCTGCCACTAATAATTATATATAAAAATTGTATTTCAATTTAAAAAAATAAAGATGGACGTAGAAATCATGCAGACGGATCTCTAGCTATTACGTTCAACGCAGTCGATAAGAGACTTAAGTGGAACACAGACTATCTGTTTTTGTTTCTTATGACTCGTCGCAGTAAACGACTTGGATCAGGAACGAGAAAGTATTCGGTCATGGCCCTATGAAGGAACGATACCGGCATCGATTTCTGGATACCTGGAAAAACGAAATCTGTATGACCTGTCGAGGATTCGAACCCATGTCCTATCGCCCAAGCGTTACCGCTCACCTTCCAGGGTCGGTCACACTGTCTGGTTCGCATACAGTCTAGAACAATGATGGGCGAGTATGTAGGTTAATGGCTGGGGAGGCGAGCAGTTGCTCCCTTTGAATGCGAAGAATCTTGTTAAGTATTTTTAAATAAAACGGCGGGCCCAATAACTGCCCGGAGTAATGAGGCTGGGCTGTCGTTACGGCTCTTTGTTCTAAAGTCGGGACTCGCGCGCTCCGCTGCGGCCCAATCGCTTCTTCACGCTGGGAGCACTGCCGTTTATTTTTAAGACCTGTTTGTTTCTTTCTGTCGTGCTCCCACCGAAATCCGCATCGCGGAACAACGCGCACGCTCACTACTTTGTTTATACAGAGCAATGCTTTGTTACAACTGATCTCTTTAATTGCTAGACGCTAACTAATTTCGCTTTGAAACAATAATGTTATTTATTAAACGTGTATTTTTTCCCGTCCTTGCTCTTATCCCACTAGTGTATTTTCGGTTCTTACAGGATGCAACTTGTTGGGATTTTGCCGACTTGTCGTTGTCGCTGAGCTGACGCCTACTAGGAAAGAAAGTTGTGTTGAAATCTCTCTATTTTTTTATCTAGGGCTTTACGCCTCGTAGGTCATTAGAGGCGGGATGGGAGAGGGGACAAGGAACGGGAAGGAATTCGGCCATGGCCTTTCTGAAGGAAGCATTCCGGCATTCGCTGTAGTTAATTGCGGAAACCATGGAAAACCCAACTCTGGATGCCCGGACGGGGATTCGAACCCGCGTCCTCCCGAATGCGAGGCCAGAGCGTTAACCGTTCACCCACCACGCTCGGTGATCTCTCTGTGATACGTGTGGTGGTGCGTTAATGCGCGCAGCCACACTGGCGCGTTTAGTAATCCTGCATTTTTTGCATGTAATTCAAGGTTTGGCCGCCAGTTTGGTTGTGCACTTTAAAGCGCAGCCGTATTGGACACAAGAAGCTACAACGGACCAGTGTTGAAACTTTGGGCCTGAGATATGGATGTCGTAATAAGGTATAAGGTGGTTTTCCGTAATCATCTAGGGAAAGCGAATACTAGCGCTTTTCTTAAAACCCACCTCAAATCTACACATTTCACAATCAAACACCTGACGCACGGAACGGTTCAGATGTAGGTAATATTGTACCTCCCCCATTCATTCCACTTAGCGTAAGGCTCAAGCAAGCAGCTGCGGTGATTAAGCGTCATATCTTTTAGAGAATCAATAAAATATTCGTACGGGCTACGTATGTTCACTTTTATCCCATGTGAGAATAGTTTCGACCAATTAAGTGACGTATCATCCTAAAATAACACAATTTTCAACGTTAATTACAAACACGTAAGGTCAAAAATACATTTCAAAATGTAAAGTTCTAGCATGAAATGTCACTCTAGACATGCAAGTGCATTGAATATAAGTTACATAGTTTATCAAAGATTCTGGCACAGTTAAATGAACGATGGGAAATTCTGTCCATAAAAAACGGAAATTAAGTTCTATACCGCAATAACAATCCAAACACTACTGTATAAACGTGAAACTAGGTTTTTAGAAAGAAAGACAGAAGCTGAATACAAGCCACGGAAACAAAGTAAAATTATGAGGTGTGCAAAAGCAAACCACAAACGCAATGAGGAAATAACGCAAAAATTAGAGAAACAGAAGGATAAAAAAAATGGCACAAACAGGAAGACCGAGGCGATGCTAAGGACAGACTAATTAGCTACGAAGAAAAACCACAGAAACGTAACATATCATGTTACTTTCTCATTATATTTTGATTTACATACGCTTGCAACTGGTTCATTTCCACATAGTTCTAAGAAAAATAAAGTCACACATCAGTAGCTTTGAACAACTTTGTCTTGCTTCCTCTTCCGTGCGCCTTTTCAGTTCCCACATAATAGGAAAAAACATATTTCACTGCGAAAAATAAATTGTGTAGCAAAAAATCTTACATTTCAGAATCGTTCCTGGGCTCATGGCTGGGAAACAACCTCATTGCTTGTTAGGTAGGCTGATGAATTTGAAGAATTCCGAGGTTAAAGAGTGAACGACAATTTTCCGAACGGTCGGTGGGGCAACTGACTGTCAACTATATGAGCGTGGTTAATGTCCGACGAAACCGAGGATTTTACCCCCAACCTGAACGTTCCGAACGGCTCCTTGGATCTATTCAGTGGGATGAATAATGATAAATAAATACGGGAAGGGGGTTACGCAAAACGTGACACAGGTCAGTGACCCCTGTCGAGGAGGTAAGAGAGAATGCAGAGCTAAACCTCCAAAAAAACCAACCTTTTAGGTTTGCATTTCATCCTTTTAACTTGGAAGAGAAGCGATATAGTGTATCTGGGCCAACGTCACTTCCTCATTTACATTATTTCTGTTTAACAAAATAATTCATTGTTAAATGAAAATAAAGATACTATTTATCCATTCGATTAAGAAAGGAGGAATCTCGTCCTATAAATACTGTATATTGAAACTTCCTCCTTCATGTTAGCGTATCTTTTGGAGACCAGAAAATTAAAAACAATCCATGGATATAATATCTTGGTTTTCCAGGTGGAGCAGCGTCGATTTGTTGAACCGAGCGTGGTGGTGTAACGGCTAGCGTTCTGGCCTCGCATTCGGGACGACGGCGGTTCGAATCCCCGTCCGGGCATCCAGATTTTGGTTTCCATGGTTCCCTTAATTATTCCAGGCAAATGCAGAGATGTTTCCTTCAAAAAGGCCATGGCCGAATTCCTTCCCATTCCTTGCCCCCCATCCTTTCCCGTCTCTAAAGACCTCGTTGTTAGAGAGACGTTAAGCAGATAAAAAAAAATGAACCAGAACTACTAGTCCGATTTAGTTAATTGATGCAGTCGAAATGCCTATCTGATTACAGCGAACGAGAGGCATCGTTTTATTCCGTGATATTGAGTAACTTTTTTTTCCTAGGTAGCTATGTATTAAATGTGACAATATCGGTTTAATCCCTAACTGCCCACGTAAACAAAGTGTAGGAATAATTGATGTATTATTCCATCTTTTAGTTTTTCATTTTGTGTGATTCATTGTTTGTAGGATTGTTTAATTAGCGTAAGTATATGTGGTTTGTCCGATGAGACAGTCTATCGGCAATGCATACCTGGCATTACATGACCTGACGTTCCGTTTACTAATCAGCTTATAGCAGGAGGCTCTTCTAAAATTGAATTTTCTATCGTTCTAGTTTATACTAATATAAAGGAACACAGATTATGTGAACCTCTTGGGATAACTGTTACAAGCTATACAGAAGTGTATCGCCTTTACTTTGTTCCTCATGTGTACAGTACTCTGTTTTGACCTGACGAAACAACTTGGCGAGGAAGCCTGTTGTGCAAGCAGACAGGAAGGTAAACAATCTCTACTGACGTGTTCACCCATCACATTGACGTTCAAACTTGTTTCGAAGAAAAGTGACGAATGCAATAATTTTGAGAATTCTTTGTGCTCTCCAGGCGTAGTATTAGTAGCTTGAAAGTTTATTTCGTGAAACAGAAAAATCTAAATTTCTTTGACATTGTTAACTAGCTGCTTTTTGTTTAACAAAACATCACTCAGACTCGATAATTTGCGAAATATTTCTTATTTAATTTTTTACTCCTGCCTCTTGATTTGTTGAAATTTTTTCAAGACTTCGAAATTGTGTCACCAATAACATAGTCAAACAAAGAGCTGCTCTTTTACACCTAGCTTTTAATAAATATACTTTCTCATTTTCACCTTCATTTTTCAAAAACTAAAGAAAGAATACCGTACTGTAGATTAGTAGAAAATAATTCATCTCCAATATCTAGCGACAGAGCATGGTGACTGAAGCTATGACCTCGCATTCGGGAGGACGCGGCTTCGAAATTCCGTCCGTCCATCTATATTTCGGTTTTCCATAGTTTACCGAAGTCACTCCAGGAGAATGCCAGAGTAGTTCCTTCAAATGGCCATGACAGATTTCCTTCCCGTTTCTTGCAAATTACCTAAAAGTCGTCACCAAAACAAGCTATGAAGTAGTGGCGAAACACAAATAGCTGCTCCTTTATTTGTACTTCACAGCTCATCAACGAAGAGATCATTAAATTCAGGAGAGGATCACGAGCAAAAAATGAGAAAGAAGAAGTCGACCATGATCTCTATCACGGAACCATCCCGCTATTCACCTGAAGTGACAGAAATTATGGAAATCTGTATGACTGGACTGGGTATTTTCTTGAATACTAGAATCAGTTTCTGATGTGAACAATGAATGCGCCAACACTTCCATGTTCTTGCATGCTAGTTTTTTTTTTTTTTTGCTTTACGCTTTGTCGACGTCGAGGTCATTAGAGGCGGAATTCGCACATTGCTTTTTTGAAGGAATCGTGAAGGAATCATCCCATCATTCGCCTGGGTTGATTTGCGGAAACCATGGAAAAACCAAATTTGGATGGCCGGACGGCGATTCGAACTCACGTCCTACTGAATGCGAGACCAAAGCGTTACCGCTAACCACCACGCTCGATGTGCTACATTACTTGTTGCTTTACGAAATGATTCGCTGCTTTGTGATCAAAGACTGATTACATTAAACAATTTTTAAAATAAACCACATTAACCTTTAAATGGAAAGCAGATAAGAAACTAAGAATATTTTACGAGGAAGCATTTATTACTGTAGTATTATTAATTTTACTTAAATAAGACTGCAACAAGTGAAATTTCACATTCATTAATAGATTTATATTTAGTCAATTAATTTTAGAACAAACAGAATACAAGCAAAAAATGAATTGAACAAGTAATTTATTTCATTATTTCTTTGCCAGTAGTAACCTTGGATACATTACATATTTTACAAGATTAGTTTCATTCGTAACCCATTTTCTATCCTCTTCCTTGTCTATATATCTAAATTATATTACATTTAAAGTAATTAACACGTTAACAAAACATATTTGATATGGCTGTAACCTTCGATTTATTTTCCTCATTAAGATTATTGCATTTGATACTTGAAACAGAAGTAAGGCAATTTGGAATACGTCTCGTTTGAACTATTTAATAGCAGAAAATACAATAAATTTGAGAGACACTTCAACTGCTTATTTCTTCTCGTACTCGTTTTCTTTTGCATTCATTTTTCTTTCATTACCTCGGTTTTATATAAAAACACTGTTCTCCACAACTTCACAATTAATGCAGTAAATAAATCGAAAATTTACAGTTTTACCGGAACTACAAATAAACAAAGCCTAGTAAGCTTGCGTTTGGTTATAACTACTAATAGAGAAACAGAATTTAATAAATGTTATATTTTTAATTTTATATTAGTTTCTTTCCCTTGAATAGTCATTCGAGCCAATATTACAAACAACGGACCTTGCCAAACACTAAACAATGAAATGATGAATAACGAAGACGATTGGGTAAGCTGCATAGAAGCTTGTCTGGTTTATTTCAATTTATTTTTCTTGGCCTCGGCTGTTAAGCTAATAAGCTGATAGATACATCCAGAACGTAACATTTCCGATATCAGGCCGTGAGCGCGACATGTTCTATCGACAAAACGCTCACGTTGAAGCCGGCAGGTGCGTTGATTGGACACGTGAGTGATGAATTTAGCTTTCCCTGCAAGGAGTCCATTAAGAGGCCGTCACTATACCGATAACTATGACTGATGATTCGAGATAATTTCACAGTCGCATTGTTCCATTAGTCTTATGAGAGATATATCATACTGAACTAATAAAATACTTCATAACCACTTCATCATTTAACGTACAAACCAGTAAGCAGTTAGGTGAAGGACTTCCGCCTTCCAACTGCTTTGATTAGAACTCAAGTATAGAATGTTATTACGAAAAAAGTCGGTTTCATCATTAATCATTTCGCTGCAGTCTGGTTGGAGAAAAAGTATCAAGTTGAAGGTTTTCGAGGATGTTGAGAAATCACTGAACAAAACACAGGGACAAGAATTAGGAATAATTATAAACAAAAGAATGACAGAAGTCATGAAATGTTATAGAAATTGTAACAATGCATATATTAAATATAAATTATTTTTAATTTAATTTAATTGCAATGGAGCACACGCTCCGGTGGCAATTTCCCTACACACCCAACTTCCCCCTATCCTACACTCACCTACATTTGCCCTCTACAAATTTTAACTTTAAATTCTTTTAACGTTTTTGGTAGGTTATTCATCATTCCCCTTGGTAACTCATTCCAATCCCTGACACCCTTACCTAAAAAAGAAAATCTTCCCACACCCTTGTGCCTGAAATCGAGTGCCAGCTGATGGTCATGGTCATCTTTTCCCTTCCATGAACTACTTTTCATACCTACTGCAATATCTTTCCATGCCTCATCGCCAGTATACGCTCTGTACACTCCCATTACCCTCCTCATCCTCGTCCTGTCTTTGCAATGAATCCCATTCCAGCTCCTTTATCATATCTGTCACTGATTGCATTCTGTGATAATTTCCAGAAACAAATCTAGCAGCCCTTCTTTGCACCTTCTCCAACTCCTGTATTTGATACTCAAAATGTGGGTCCCATACTACACTACCATATTCGAGCAATGGTCTGACCAAAGTTTTGTAACCCAATTCCTTTACTTCTCTCGTGCATCCCCTCATCACTCTCTCCAACAAGTGCAGAATTTTGAAACCTTTTCCTACCACCTGTCCAATGTGTCCTGCCCAGTTAAGCTTGTTATCAAAAGTAATGCCAAGATATTTACATTTCAAGTCTTCAGCAAGCAATTCTTTCCCCACCTTATATTCATAATTAACATTTTGTTTTTTATTTGTGTATCTAATTAGCTGACTCTTCTTTGCATTTATCTTCATCCCATGTTTACCAACCCAACTAGATATCCTGTCCAGATCACCCTGCAACATGATCATATTTAGTGGAAATAATAAAATTTTGTTCATAGGTAGTAAGTCAAAGGCATATTACCATTAGCAAAAAGAGCTTTCTTGGAAAAGAGAAACTGTTTAGTTTCAAACAACAGCACAGAATTGTCTAAAACAGCACTTTACAAAAGTGAAGCTCGGACTTCACAAATACCAGAAAGAATGAAAATTGAAGAATTTGAAATGTGTTGCTACGGAAGAGTGTTCCAAACTAAGAGCAAGAATTACGAAACTTGTTTGGAAATGATGGATGAGGTAATCGATTTGTGTAAGAAGCTTAGAAGGAGAGACTGGGCGATGGCTCATTTTTTAATACATGAGGGACTGAAGAAATTGTTAGTGAAAGGAACAGTCAATAGAAAGAATGGTGGGTGTACAGTATCGCTCTGGCTCCGCATTCAATAGGACACTGATTCGAATTCCCGTCCAGCCATCCAGATCTTTCCCGTTCCATTACCCCAATCTTATCCGGTCTCTAATTACCACGATGTCGACGAGGCGTTTAACTAGAAACAAACAAAAATGTGAAAGAAGACAAAGAATATATGATACAGATAAATGAGGACGTAGGTAGTGATGCATATACTAATATGAACAGACGGAGGATTGAATAAAACTAATTAAAAGACTGATGAGAGAAAAAATAGGTTGGAATTAACCGACATTCTGCTCCGCTATCCCTTTCGCCACCCTCGACTCTCATTTGAAGCAGGATGAACGATATAGACGCTTTCAGGACTTTCAGCGTCGAGAATAGTATCTCGACTTTGAGAACAAAGACAATCGATACGATTCGCATATGTAAAGTGAAACCTAGAAGACTGGATAAGTGACTGTGGTTACACAGAGGGCTGGGACCGCAAAAGGACTGACTTGTTGGGGTCGACCGATGTCCTCGTCCCCTCTCCGCCCAGCTAGAAAGTGGACCGAACGGCAGTCTGTCTTGTGTGCAGCGCCAGGCTCCAGTAGTGATCTCCAGCCTCCAGCAACAAGTGGGCGTAACCTGTGCGACTTCCTCAGACATACCGGTATGTCCAGTTCTAAATCTAATTATTACAGCCAACAAGACTAAATGCTTGCAACGCCTTATATATACTTCTTTTGAATTTTGGAGCCATATCAGAGCCATCTGACATTGGGTAGCCGGAAAGTAATTTTCATGGTGATTTTCTGGAAAATGGATGCCGGAATGGTTTCCCCTTTGTCATCTCCTGTTGCATAATAATGGGAGAGCGTACGTGTCGCCATTTGTGAATAGTGTATGCTTGTTCTATATGAGAATTGTTAATTTGTGTACACTATAATTGTTCGGGCGGAATCCTATCTGATCAGGAAAACTGCCTAAGAACCGTAATGACGATGGCTCGAGATTTGAACATGGAGCGTTGTATCTACCCAAGTCCAGTATAACGACAATTTAATTCACAGGGTCAAACTGATAAGTTTATTCATACTCTTTTTTTTTTTTTTTTTTTTTTTTACAATACTTTTTTCCATCGTTTTCCACCCTCATTTAATCACTTCATTTTTACATATCTCTTACAGTCAGTTTCTTCGATTGTCTGCTTCATCTAATCTTGTGTTTGATTTCCATAACAGTCTTTCCTTTCAGGTATCCCTCCTTTTGCTGAATTAGCCAATCCCCAGCATTTTAAAAAGTGGCCCACTGTTTTACCTCTTCACAAGATTCGTCCACAAACTCCTTTCCCAAATCATCATGTTGTCACTTCCCCATCTGGCTATTTCGTGCTTAATAACACGTGATATCGACAGGACGTTAAAAACAAAAGGCAAAAATCCTTTCCGTGACATATCCATTCAGTGCTTTTTTTGGCTACTGGCCAATTAAAGTCAACGCCCTCCTGTAAAACCTTACTTCAAATACATCATTTTTTTCTGGCATTACCAAAATCAAATTTCAATTTCCAGAAAGAGCTGTGCTCATCACATTATTTCCAGTCATATTGATACTGAAAGCAGATACATTTTGAAAAAAATCTCTTGCTGGTACCTATCTGCTTTTGTTATATAATTTTTTTCCGTGTATTTCTGATATCAGCTGTTGTTATAGGAGATATTGGCGATAGTTTTAAACACTATACTACTAAGCACATCTTTCTGGTTGTTACTGCTGCTTAGCCTTGTATCTAAAGCTGCTATCGATACGAAAAGAAGAGAAGACTGCTGTGTATGGGCTAACATATAAAATTATTCAATCTTGTGAGATTACTCTGTTTAAGAGCGTTCTGATAGCTAAGTGGTTAAGGCGCTTGCTTTCAAAACATTTACTGCTCCGGTCCCGGGTTCCAATCCCGGCAGGCGCAGGAATTTTGAGAGTTGTGTTTGATCATACGAGCTACGCCAGGCCGCTCCGTGGTTCGGATTCCACGTTAAACAATAGGTCCCAGAGGAAAGGAACTGGCCGTCCTACCTCTGACAAAATGGTTTAGTATCCAACCAACCTTCGGGTTGTGGACTAAGTCAAGTTAACAGAAGGGTAAAATTTCCACTTTAACTAAACGCTGGTGTAAGTTTCAGCATCATAAAGTAACAATGGAAATACAAAACTTTAAGAAGTCTCAATCTGTTATTCCCTCTTACAGCACGATTCTTCCAGATAACAGCTTTGGCATAGCATCTCTTGGTACTACTATTATGTCGCAATTTCCCAGTGCAGCCGCCATCCTAAACTCTCATATATCCTCTGTAGGCAAGGTGAATCACACTGTCATAACCTGCAAGGCAATATGGCTGGAGCTGATACTCGGCCAGGTCTATTACCGTAATTTTGATCTATCTGTCTTCACTGATAGGTCAAGATTCTTGCTTTCACTCTCATCTCTCCCCAACAATTCATTCGTTTCAGCTACCGATCCATTAACTTGTGTGGAATCATCAGAAAATGTAAGATTGTTTATTGTTCGTCCTCCTGTTCCGATTCTGCTGTACCAGTTATTTAGATTCTTTTCTTTATGATGTACCCTTATACATATTAAACGGAGCTGGAATCAGAATACATCCTCGTCTAGCGCCTGTGTAACGAGCATTTTTTATCTAGCCTAGTTTGGACCCTGGTGTTGGTATGCTGGTTTGTAATAAGAATGACAGCACTAATAACAGAAGAATGTAATCTTATGGTAGTAACGCAAGGTCATTTCAGATCATAATTCATTTGTTTATACGTTCAAATGTTCTCACCGAAAGCTCTCGGAATACCATTATAAATAGAGAAAGTACAATGGCTAAAATAATTTAAGTCGAAAACAATTAAATTATAAAGTATCTTATTTTCTTTGCTGCAGCTCTTGATGTGTCCTCGCCAAATGATAAAACACTATAAAGCTTCTATCGGTGGCGTCCTTGGTAGTTACAAAAATGGAAGCTCCGTTTGAGTAAGCAGTGGAATGGATAGTCCCGAGATATAGGCTATGGCCTCACCGGCCTCGCACGGCCAGCAACGGCCTTGTCTGCTCACCTCGGCTAACAGATGGGTGCCATCTGTCACCAGCAAACGTCTGCATTACAAATTTCAGTCTCCGACTACGCTTCAGAATTTACAGAGGCAACTACGATCAAGAAAATAACATGAATTTCCATAGTACAATAAAAAAATGCACCTTTAATTTCACATAAACATCTGGACGTTTATTGCTCCACTGCTTGTGAAGCATTTGACCTTTTTTAATAGATGTGGAAGGAATAAAAGAACACATCCTTATAGAACTTTGTATATTAGAACCAAGTAATAAATTTGGGACATGAAAAATTCAGCGATTCGGACCTGCTCCGATTTTTTTTATTTTTTTTATTTTTAACTGCTTTACGTCTCTCAACAGCGAGGTCTTTAGAGACGGGGAAGACCTGCTCCGAAATGGGCAGACCCAATAGGCCTACTAATTTGCGTTGAGTTCCTGCATATTTTTCGAATCGCAGGATGTTTAGCTGAGTGAGATCATATGACAGTGTTAATAGTTATTTATAACTTGTTTCTTTAAATAATAGTAGGGGTAATCAATGGAACTAATTTTCCATCTATTTCGCGACGATGCAGCTGGCTATGTTATTGCCAACATCGCGAAAGATTTGATGCATTGGTTACATTGCTGAAAATTTTATTTAGCTAATTGCGAAGTATTATGGTACAAAACATTTACGGTTGGCTTTGCCCATTAGGCCATACGTCCTGAAACATGGCAATTTGTGGCAATAATCATAGTATTCTGAATAATAAATAGAATATGTTGTCTGCCTATTAGCAAATAATATTACCTGCGATGTCGTACTCAGGACCGGTTGTGTGGAGGAAGTATAAGAATAAACTTGCATATAATATACAGTAATTAGTAGAACATTATGGTTTCTCTTTCATTTTCTGTATTGCGTATTGTCTCATTTGTGCCTGGTGCCAAAATTTATTTGCGAACTTGATGGCCAGTCGATTAGTATACATAAACTAGTTTTTACGGCAGCTATTTTTTGTATCTACGGAGCGTTAATTAACATATTTTACCGAATAACGCGGCTAACAACATGTCAATTACGCTAATTATAATACCATTGCTCGTTTTATTACACAATAAAAGATGTCGTCCCCATCCAATTTCAGGGTCAGCACTATTATCACAGCCGTTAACTACATAGTTTATTACATCATATATATATAATTTCTAAAAAGGTGTTTTTCGTCACAAGCCATTCATACGTAGCCGAAATCGATAATTAGGTATAATCTTAAAGATTAAGGTCTCCGCTTTGGTCACATCATATTTTAAGAAAGGAAATTTTCCGAATTCGACCATTAAAGGACAAAATATGATTATTTTTAAACCACGTTTTGTGTCACGAGCTATTTATCACTATTGATACCTAAAAGAAATCGATAACTGAGGTATCATTTTGAAGATTCAGATCGTATTTTAGGAAATTTTTTTCAAATTTGATCCTTAAATAGCAAAAGTATCTTTAGTTCTACGAATTGGATTTTTTTTTTTTTTTTTTTGTCATGCCATTTATCTCTCTTGTAACCTAACCCAAATCGAGAAATGAAGTACCATTTTAAAGATTAAGGTCTCCCCTTAGATAACATTAAAAATTGAAAAAGAAATTTTTCGGAATTTAACCCTTACAGGGCAAAAGTAATAAATATGAAGGTCACGCGTATGAGACAGTTCAGAGCCAGGCCACTAGACAGCAGCAGCACATATCACAGAGATAGTAATCAACTGCTTCATTGGCGTATACAATGGCTGATCGCGTTACCAATAGATAACACCACCATATATCACAGAGATATCAATAAACTATGCGTTTTTTGTACAGTAAGTAGCTTTTTGGATACTTTTTTCTGTCATAGAAAAAAATCTCTTTTGCTACACAACTCCCACGCAAATATTTAATTAGTGAAATTTTCCCACGGGCTTTTATCGTGACACTTATCACAGAAATATTAAAATGCTATGTGGTTTTTTATTATTATTACGAGTATTATTTGTTCAGGTTAATTGTGTTTCGTGATTGTTAGTGACAGTCGTATCATACACACGTTTTACGTATCCAAAAGTTTTTCCCTCGTATGTTGTAAGTATTTTGTTACGTACCTATTACACTAAACAAACAAACATTTTTTTTTTTTTTTTTTTTTTTTTTTTTGTAACTGCTTTACGTCTCTTTTTAACATCGAGGTCTTTAGAGACGGGAAAGGATGGGGGGGCAAGGATGGGGGCAAGGAATTGGAAGGAATTCGGCCATGGCCTTTTGAAGGAAGCATCCCGGCATTTGCCTGGAGTGATTTGGGGAAACCATGGAAAACCCAAATCTGGATGCCCAGACGGGGATTCGAACCGCCGTCAGTAAGCTTATTCTGTTTACTGCCGTCCTCCCGAATGCGAGGCGAGAACGCTAACCGTTACACCGCCCCGCTCGGTACAAACAAACAATTGCTACAAAAGAGACGATTCTTCTTTCATCTTATTACAAACCACCAACCTCACTATTCATCATATTTGTTTCGCGAAATTTTCGCACGCGTCATCCAGTCATTACTAACAGCCAGTAACTGCAGTGCCTTCTTGTCCATATACCATCACGTTCTTAGATGATTCGGCTCAGTCTGCAATAATATTTCGACAAGTGGTTTTGTTCGCGTTGGTTGAAAGCAAGTGATAGAAAACGTTGACAAAAGTTAGTCAAATTGAAAATGGCCAAGGTCGACTATAAACAATTTTCCAAAGACCAATGACAGATACTAAGAATTATTTTTCTTAAATGGGTACCTTTATCAGCACACTTCAAGCAGGATTAAAGAGCACTTGAAATCATTAGGCTCAAGTGTGAAAGGTTACTAATTAATGTTTGGTGTTAAATATAGTAATTACTCACTAATAACAGGAAATTTGACTCTGACTACTAGTTAAGATGTTATTGTAATTACTGATAATAAACATAAACTATATATCTCAAATAATATATATATATATATATATATGGGATACCTCCTAATATCGTATGGGAACCCCCTTTTTTCCTTCATGGCATTGACTCAACAAGTCGTCGAAAGTCCCTTGAAAAAATGTTCAACGCTTCCTTTACCGCCGTCCATAACTGCGATAAAGTTGCCGATTCAGTACGCTGTTCACGAAATAACCTATCGATCATGTCCAACATATGGTTATCTAGGCCAAATAATTTACTGGAAACCAATCGTGAACGATTTTGGTCCGGTCGTGTTGGAAAAGTCAATCGTTGTTTGGGGACAGGGAGGCAATGAATGGCCGCAAATGGTCTCCAACTAGCTAAACATAGCCGTTTCCAATCAATGGTGGATTCAGTATGACTAGACGTTCCAGTACTTGACATGTAAACAAAGTCTACACCACGATGGAGCCACTACCAGCTGGACCAGTGCCGTCCTGACAACATGGATCACAGCCTCGTGGGGTCTGCACCACACTCGAACCTTGCCATCAGTTCTTACCAATCGGAATCGTGGCTCCCCTGACCATGCAACCTTTTCCCAGTCATCTAGGATCCAACCGATATGTTCGTGAACCATGGAGAAGCGCAGCAGCCGATGGCTTTTTATCAGCAAAGGCACTCGAGTCGCTTTCCTGCTGTAATACCCCATCAACGCCAAATTTCGCTGCACTGCACATTGATTGTTGCAATTTTTTTAAGCAGTGTTCTTGTCTGCCAGTACTGATATCACGACGTAGATGTAACTGGTCTGTCATTATGGCCGGACACTGCGTTATCCATGACGAGAAGTAATGCCGTATATTACGTATTCATGGCACATTATTGTTACTGGATCGAGGAATGTTAAATTCATACACAATTTCCGAAAAGGAATGTCCCGCGCATCTAGCACCAACGATTCCATGTCCAAGTCTTTTATTTCAAGTCATGCACCCATACTCACGTCATAAAACCTTTCACACGCCTCACGGAAGAACAAATGAAAGCCCCGACACTACACGGCACATTATTGCTGCCGTCATTTGGATATTTGCATCTTCCTAGCCATGAATTTTTTGCACTTATGTATATATATATATATATATATATATGCATTTAGTCATTCACTCATTTATCCATAGACTTGTGTCTCCATGGTAGGATGTCTATACATCGCAAACTATCCGACCTTGAGAGAGGGTCTTTGGAAGTCCTACTGGTAGCGGTGCAACAGATGGTAAATTATGTTTTGTCGACACCTGGTATAATGTAAGAGAGGACTTGAAAGCCTTAATCATGCCAGGCTAAATAAACCATTAAATAAATAAAACTCAAGATAGCTGACGGCAGGAAGCCCGTCCCTCTTTCAGACTGGCATTCAATTAAATTAGCAACAGAGTTCCTCATTAGCTCTCGTCTTACGTTATCTGTGCAATAAGTCGGCGACGGGTAGAGCGCGAAGCACGTAAGATTTCGCATCTGCGCAGTACAAAATATTATCTTGTGATTGCCAGAAGCGAATTTCATAAAAGATTTTTTATATAATTTTAATGAAGGAACAGATAGAATTTGCTACAAATGTCAGCCGATCTGATAGCACCAATTAGAGCCCACTAATTGCAATTTTAATCGAAGTAATTAATTTGGAGTGTTCCACAGGGTTTCCTAACATTATTGTAAAAAATGGAATGGATTCCTATGGGCAACATTTATTTCCTCATTTTATTTGCTTAACATATGTAATACATTAGCTTCAAAGCCCGTCGAAAATAATCAATTGAACGGAGTATTCTGGCAGCCCATTTCTTTGCAGTTGCTTAAGTAAACAGAATTGCTATCAAATAACCCTCAACGCAATTCCTCCTGCCTAAACATAAAGTGTCCATTGTCATCCTGGTCCAGGCTGCAATTTAATCCTACCAAAAAATGCGCTAATATTCATGATAGAAAAATCAAAACTTCATTCATGCACGAATATTTACGTTATAATATTAGTTTTAACAGTGGTTCAGGCCGCGATATTAAGAGCTATGTGAAACTACTTTAATTCAAATGAGTAATGATTTGGCGGTGATGAAAGCAACTTGAGTTATTATTTTTTTTAAAAAAAAATCCTTGAATAACTCATCCCTTCTGCTATAACGACGAAGGGTAATGTTTCTGTTCGAAAATGAAAGCTTTAGTACTTTCAATGCATCGTGATGTAAACGTAGTCCCATATTTCTTAACTTAATATAACAGTGACCACAGAATATAACTAAAATATCTACAGAGAACGAATGTAAATAAACAAAAATCAACTAATAATTAATGGTGATTTAAATGAAATACATACTTTTCTCTCAGTGTCCCGTAAATTCATTTCTTCGTAGCTCCTCAACTAAATAGAATTATCATTAAGTAACGCTGATAACCTCGATCTCTTATTAGTTCGGCAACGAAAGCCTGGGGCGTAACGTCACGATGACACAGTGACCATGTTTAGTCATTTATTAGTATGCATGATACGGTTCGCCAGCAAAGAATTGTGTTTGCAGTATGATCATTGCTACTGTTTAACACCTAATACCTAAAATTGAAGATTTTTTGCCATCTTTTCTAAATAAAATATAATAAAGTTATCCCCATATTAACTGAAACTGCAAAAAATATGTGAATTATAATATTTTATCCATGATGGATTGGTGGAACTTCCGCGACTGTGATGTCAAATATGGGTTGTAAAAAATACAGCAACCAGTCACAATATGATTTTGTTTATTAAACCATTACCGGTTTCGAGCTATACCTGCTCATCTTCAGATGGTTTGTAAATTTTACATCAACAAATGCAATATACAGGAATGTATGGTTGTCCTTCAGTAACAAAAGAAGTTTTTGTAAATATTTACATCAACAAATGCAATATATGCAAGGTATGCATTTGTTGATGTAAATATTTACAAAAACTTCTTTTGTTACTGTAGGACAACCATACATTCCTGTATATTGCATTTGTTGATGTAATATTTACAAACCATCTGAAGATGAGCAGGTATAGCTCGAAACCGGTAATGGTTTAATAAACAACATCATATTGTGACGGGTTGCTGTATTTTTTACAACCCATATATGTGAATTATGACTTTTTTTTTTTTTTTTTTTTTACAAATATTAGAATTAAAAAAAATTAAAAGTGTCTTGTTCTGATACATTTATACATTACTTTTCATATACATAAAAAATAGTCCCCGATAAACTTAGGCCCCGCGGCCGGTCAGCAAGTTGACAAACGCATGTTGCAGCTATGTTTTAACGGTCTGGAACTCAGCGGTTAAGGCGCCTGGTTGGAAGTCGAAAAGTCTCCGCTTCGAATCCCTGCCTCGGCCGGGATTTTCAAAGGCCTTAACTCGAACTTAACTTCTGGCACAGCTTGCTGTGTAATGTGAAGTGTGGCAAAACACTTCCGTCGTTCGAATTCCACGATAAACTGCAGATCCCCTGTACCCGATAAGATTACTGGGTTAGGTTAAGGCGGATGCGAAAGGGGCGGAATGCGCAGCCAATAAAAACCCTGCCATCAGGTCATTACGACCATACTAATCTTTACCTTAGCTATGCAATGTGCCCCTGCAGACGCAAATGATAAATTCCGCAATACATATAATGAGAGGAAACAATCATTATCTCCATGGTATTTTTTTCTTCTACCAATGTAAATACATTTTATGTATATTTAAATAAACTATCAGGAAAATAAGCGTCATCAAAACTTGTTTGCTGAAGCACCGCCTAACGGTAACAGGTTAAAACTTCGGACGTACTAGTTAATGGTTTCTAGACAGTTTACCGTAATCGTTGTGTCTTCAACGTGGTGGAATTCTCGCAACTACCTCGCTATGCTCATTACATAAGGCACGATGCTTATCGTGTACTGATTATAGTCATTTATAAATAAATTACACTAAAGTAGAGACCCAAAATTTGTTCTGTTAAAAGGATAACTACCTAACTAAACGCAAAATATCTCTGGTATTTGCAACATTAATGAGAAACGTACAGTTACGTAATGTGCGGTAGTAGTCTCGTGGTTTACACTTCTGGGTCGACAAACGCATAATTCGCGAAGTACTAGTGCCTGAACCAAAGTTACAAAAAATAACTTCTCGTTCCGTCTCCCCTCCATTGGTCCTTATTGCATTAATATTTCTTAGCGTTTTAACTTTATTTAATGTCCCAATTATGTTTTTTTGTTCTGCAAATTTAAGTAGTGCAACTATAGCTTCCTAAATGCTCTCTACTTTCTGAACATTGCCTAGAAGCAGTTGGTCGTTATCAACAACATATTCGTTTTAGGCTCAGCATCACCTGGCAGTAGAACGTTAAGCAAAGACTCTTTGAAGAAATCAGTACGTTCCTAACAGGTACAGTTAACGTGTGAAAGATCCAATGATAAACACTACCAGAGTCGCCCTGAAGGGATAAGTTTGATCATCCATCTCATCCATAAGACTGTAGTACTGATTTATTAACCTATAATGTGGCCTTATGTCTTAAGAATTCTGTACTTAAATTTCCTGACCAGCTTCGTATATACGATTGCTAAATAATGCTTTTTGCACGTTAAATGGCTTGAAATAATTATCAAAACCCGTAATTATGTACATTGCAAGAAGTCAGTTATCTTCTACCACAGCGCGTTATTTATATATCGTATGATATCTAACAAGATATACAAAAGGCGATGAAAAATGTGAACATCACAAGTTCGTACAATATTATATCTCTAGATCTAATGTTTTATACATTCTTGCACTGATCGACTCATCGTGTATGTCCGCTATTGTTCTTTTGTAGGCTCGAAGAGGACAGTCAGAAATGATGTGGCGGATTCACTGAAAGGTGGCTCCACACTCACAATTTGCAGAATATACCCAGCCCTATTTGTGTCATCTGCCTTGCCCTGTTCCAATCCGATTTATGATTCTCCATTGCCGTCTGAAGAAATCGCATCGTTGTAACCGCACTGAAGGATCCTTAGTGTGTTAAAACTTAACTATCATTTCCAGGCCAGCGTTTTTCGAGATTTCGACATGCCTCCGTATTCTTTTGTTAAACACTTCTTCTCAAATCGAAGATCATCGCATAAAGAACTTTTCCAGTTTCTTACTTGAAATATAATTGAAATGCCCGTAGAAGTAATTTTTTTCCGATTTTCATAGGAAATTTCACGCAAAAAATCGGATTGGAGCGAAAGCACATAGTCATAAAAGTAAGCACAATTGTTTTAGTCAGCTCAAGCTGAGTTGATCTTTACTTAACTCAGTGGATAAGGCTCTCATTTTAAATGTTCTAGGTTTTGGGCTCGAATTCCTTTGCGATTAGGAATTTTTAAGGGCGTTCTTTTCTTCATGTAAGCTATGTCAGGACGCTCCGTGGTTCGAATGCCACGATTTAACTGTAGGTTCCGGTGGAAAGGAATAGGTTCTCTTAACTCTGTCATACTGGTTTGGAACGCATCCTCGCGAAAGATCTAACCTTCCACGACTAAGGCGGTAGGATATATGAGGGTGCAGAAAATTTGATATTACGTGCGTGTAAAAACCATTAAAATAATTAGCACAGTAAGAACACAAAAGTAACTATACAAAACAGAACAAGGTTTCTTTCCCCCCCCCCCCCCTTTATATGGCTGTAGCCTACGCCTTTTCAACGTCGAGATCATTAGAAGCGGGAAAAAACTGAGGACAAGGAACAGGAAGGAATTTGGCCATGGCCTTTTGAAAGAAGCATTCCTGTATTTGCCTGGAGTGATTTGGGGAAACCATAGAAAATACAAATTTGGATGCCCGGACGGGGATTCGAACCAGCATCCTCCCGAACCCGAAGCCAGAGCATTAACCGCTCACCCGCCACGGTCGGTTGCCAAGTTGCACTTAGTGTTAGATCTATAACTGCAAACCCTAACATAGGCTCCGATAATGATACTAAGTTTTAGAAAACAGTACAATAATTTTCGCAGACGAAACTAGTGCTTTGTAAGGGTGAAGTTGTTCTTAAGTCTTAACAGACAGGAGCAGCGGTTCAAAAACATCTGCATGCGCCCAAAGTGCGGTCGGTCCATTGGCCTGCCTCCCATCATGCGCAAGGCCTCTGAACTCCATGACAAACTAATCCCTCTAGCTTCTGATTTACGAATCGCAGGCCTGGAGAGAGCGCGCCTTTGCCGACGACTATATCAAAGCACCGACGACAGTAATGGCTGCCAAACACATGTTGCGTCTTCTCTCGCCCACACGCGTAGCTAGAGACTCATGCGATTTATTGCCGCGATACGCAGAGCACAGCCTCCATACGTACACGTGCAGTTTTAAAAGCTACGGACATGGCGCTGCCTACATGGCGTGACTGCCTCATTCGTTTAGCAACATCACAGAAGATAGAATGTCTATATTATACTTTCACTTTGTATTTTTCATTTTTTTAAATTAGTTTTTTTAAATTTGGGACAGTAAAATCGATAAGCTGAAGAGTATGAATAACATAGCAGTCAAAAAGAAGATATATAAACATCGCTCCTACACAGGCCATTATGGTCATTACAGTTTTAATGGCGGAGGAAATAATCCCCGACAATAGAGCGGAGGTGGTGTCGTTTATCAACGACGGACATTCAGTTTCATGTGAATGTGACAAGCTCATAATCAGTCCCTCACTGAATGAACTATGCATCCCTTATGTTACTACGGCTAGATGTAATTTCGTCTCTAGAATAAAATTTTCAGTGTTTCTGATTTACTGGCTGTTTTTTTTTTTTTTTTTTTTTTTTTGAGGGGGCGGGGCGAGGGGGGGGGGGGGCCAGGGGGGGGGGCGAGGGGTTTACTAGGTAGTAAAAAATATACCTGCATAACAGATAAAGTTCACGAAGTTACATGTGCGGTGACTTTACGTGAAGTATCAACATTGTACTGATACCAGGAAAATTAATGCTGTAACATTTTTTTGTCTCACTATACTGAATATGAAATAATCGCTAACAATTAAGAGTACAAGAATGTGAAATGAAGCACTACTTTTGTCTGTCCGTCTGCGACGGTATTAAAAGTTTCATATTTGATTTTTACACGTTTATGTGCTTCGTTGAACCGAAACCAAATATCGTATTTAAAATCTTATTTTTGTATGGTTCCATCCAAGCAAAGGAGGATGAAAAATATCTTTTTTTTCTGCCGTAAAGTGTGAGGTATAGCTATTTTATAGCTTGTCAAATAGAGAATTAAGAAATTTTAACTCTTTTTTTTTATCAAAAAAATTTAATTAAAACTTCTCATTTTCACAATTTTTTATTTCATCACGTCTTTAAAATCGTAAAATTTGGACCTAGTATCAAGTATTAACACACTTATAGAATCGCAAAGTAGAAATTATTATTCGTGGTATGCATTTCGAATGCGAGAAAAATGCGCATCTTTATAAATAAAATTCATTGTGCGTGAGTAAACCGCATCATCCCCGATGAACCACTGGACCTATTAAATCCATAGCTTCCTCGCAGTCGTTTCCACAGCCACCTGTCAATGAATTATATATACAGTATATAAAAAAAAACTTTTGTGCCGCCTCAATAACATTTTGTGTTCATATGGCCTGAATTGGTCCAGTGGTTTGTCCTTGATAATGTGGTTTACTCACGCCTAGTATTTAAAGATCCGCGTTTAGACAGAGAGGTATAATGTCAGATGTGTCCCGTATTCTTTGTTTCAAATAGTGGGCTGTTGTGAGAAACATATCAGACATTGGGCCTGAATATATTAGTTTTTCAGTAAAACCTGGAAGAATAATAAGAAGCAAAAACAAATCAGGGTTTTATAGCTATAAAATGCATTATATATGTTAAAGTTCATATTATCAAGTCAGCATTCCGACTTATTCGAATACTGATCTCTTCCGACGTTCCTAGAGAGTGAAGTGAACCTGCGGCCTAGCATTGCATCAAAATAAAGAGCTATTCCTGGCGTACTTCAAATTCTCAAATCCATGATCTGTTTTAGTTGGTTAGATTAAGCATCTTTAAAAATTCAGCATTTTCGGATATAGGACGGGTGACATCGTGTTCCAGGGTCAAACTTGGTAGGATCAAACCTCAGACAGTGAAAAGCAGTGACAAATGCTAATCAAGTTTTGTTATGTTTCAGACGACAGTCGAGCCAGATCTCCGGAGGAGACTCACCCAGCCCTGGACCAGGCACACCTGCGGGTGAGTTCTGCTCCACTCCAAGAAAGTGAATCTTCTGTCTCACAACTTCTTATTAAAAAATTTATGCTATCAGTAAGCTGCCAATTTCATCAATCCCCGTTTAATTTTGTACTAATCATTCTCAGGGATATGTATGAAATTTTCATAATTTAATTTACTTAGAAAAGACCTTTACTTAAAAAAGAAAGTTTTCCCACTCCATTATAGCTTAAATCGAGTGCTAGCTTGCATTCATGGTCATATTTTCCTTCCCATAAACTACTCTTAATTCTTCCACCAATATCTCGTACACTTTCAGCACTCTCTTCACGTACCCTCTTCCTGTCTTCCAGTGAATTCAAATCCAGCTCTTATATCAGTTACCTGGTAATTTTTATAAACAAATCTAGCTGTCCTCCTTCCTGTATTTTATACCCTACGCCACCATTTTCAAGCAATGGTCTGACCAAGGTTATGTTTCACTTCTTTCGTATATATTCTCATCACCATATCCAGTAAATGAAGGATTTTGAAACTTTTTCCTGCCACCACCTGCCCAATGAGTCCTTTCCAGTTGAGTTTATTATCAAATGCTATTCCAAGATTATTTACACTTCATGTCTTCAGTATAATCAATTCATTCACCGCGGAATAATCATAACCAACCTTGAGGTTTTTATCTGTTCACCTAATAAGTTGACTCTTTTTGCCATTAACTTCATTGCAATATGATCTACCCAGATCGATTAACTGTCCCAGTCACTTTGCAGGTGTTCACAGTACTCTTTCGTTTTGATCCTGTTACACACCATTAAGTCATCTGCAATCAACCTAACTTGTGACTGTAAACCATTAACACAATCATTCATTAGAAGCATGATGACATCATAATTACACGTAGCTAGGGCCAATCTTAATTCTTTTATTTTTGTCCGAATTACATTAACATTTTGATAGTGCATATTTATGTTGTTTTTTCCATTGGACTTAATTAGTTTTTTACACTTTGCACTATTATGGGTAATACGTTGATATATTTTATTGTGAGACCAGTTTCACCTTCTTTAGTGCGCTTCTCGAGTTCAGCACGAAGATTTACTAAGAACATTCGCTCCTTAGACGTTCTGTCACTGCCAAGTGAGATTTCAGAAAGAGACGGGTCCTTGCATACAATTGCATTGCACTTAAAATCCTTCAGAATTGTTACAGCAACGTCCTTGAAACTTTCCCCAAGTGAAAGAATGTGAGATCACTGATATTAACACCAGAAGCTGTCATGATACACTCGATCTTGGACTTTACTTATGTTGTTGTCATTGCTTCTAGTTTCCGGAACCTTAAAGATAATGACATTCTTGCCCCTGTTAAACTCAGAATCACCATTTGTTTTTGACAGATGATCACTAAGAAGTTCAACCCTTTCCTCCAAAGTTTAAACCTTTGCTTCGACAATGCAAAGACATGGTTCTAATCAGCAAGCTGGTTGGAGATTTTTTTCAATGTTTTTCCTGACACTATCCATTTCCTCTTTGAATTCATTTTTGGTAGTAAGCGAAGACACCTTCTCCAGCAGCAGAACGATATTCGCCAACATTGAGGCCGATGTGCCATAATTTGATGATAAACAATCATCTCTGTCGCAAGTCAAATTTTTATTTTCGCCTTTTTCAAAAGAAGAATATTATTTTTTGCTCATTCTGACATATTCAGGATGGAACCATCGCGAACAGTTACTACTACATTGTATTCCTTTACTAAAAATTAGTTTGAGGCAACACGAACAAATATCATGTTCACCAACGGGTGTCATTGTATTCAAACCAGGACTAAAATTACGCACGAACACAGAGTGCGGAGAATTTGGAATATTTATAAACTGAAGTTATTGCACTATTCAATTATCTTCACAAAAAACACACAATCTTAACGTTTCCCTTTCGGAAGTGAACATCATTCGTCATAAAGTAAGTAAGTTCAACTTTTCTTATCGAATAAATAAAATTGTAGTTTAAAAAACTAAAAACACGCTTTCGTAGTAATGTGAACTAAAAGGTTAAAAATAATCTTTAAATATAAAGATTTTGTTTAACAGTGATGGGACGTCCCACAATACAGGATAATTTTTTTTTTGAATAAGCTTAAAGAATAAAGTCACTGATTACAAAATTAACTTTAATGTAAAAAAGCATGGGGTGCTATATAAGTTGTCTTATATTTTTTGTCGTTCGCTGTTTGTAAAGGTAGAGTCATTGTCAAAAGTTGTGTAGAGAGCACCACACGCTTTTTTTTTTTACATTAAAGTTAATTTTGTAATCAGTGACTTTATTCTTTAAGCTTACTCAAAAAAAAAAAAAAAAAAAAAAAAAAAAAAAAAAAAAAAAAATATCCTGTACTGTGGGACGTCCCATCACTGTTAAACAAAATCTTTGTATTTAAAGATTATTTTTAACCTTTTAGTTCACATTACTACGAAAGCGTGTTTTTAGTTTTTTAATCTACAATTTTATTTTTAACTTTTTAGTTCAGATAGTTTCAAAAGTATGTTTCCTACTGTTGGCTTTTCTTCGCCAATCTTTCTTTATCTTTGTGTTGTAGTTTCATTTTTAATTATTACTTCCACGAGTTAAATACAATTAAATGGCAGCTCAGCCAGAGGTCCAATAGCAGGGTAAATGTGGAAGACTACTCTTCTATAATAGTACGAAGTAATGTTTCGAATACTCACTATTCAACATCACGTTAAGTGACTGCAGACAGAGAAACCTTTCTGGATAAGAGACAGTGGAAGACGATCGTCGCCAGCAACCAAGGCTCGTAAATCACACCCGGGAAACTGGAGATGGTCAAAGTAACGATAATAGCCGGACGTTGCTAAGAGACTGCTGTATTGTCAACGGTTCTTAAAACGTGTGCCAATTTTTTCTGTTTTTACTGTCAAAGTAATGATAATATCAAGATATAGCTATGAAATTATTGTATTATAATCAGTTATCAATACATCAGCAAAATTTCAAACAATTCGGACATCTGGAATTGGGTTAAAATTAAATTGTAAAATTTCACGACATTCAACCATTTTTCTTTTGTTACTGTCAAAGTAATGAGAATAGCAGGATATAGCTATGAAATTCTTGTATTGTCACTGGCTCTTAATATGTGTGCCAAAATTCAACCAGCTCGGACATCTGGAAGTGGGTCAAAATGGAGTTGTAAAATTCCGTTACATACATACATACATACATACAAGTCAAGCTAATATAAAGCGTGTAAAAAGAGTTTTTATTCTTGCCAGTGTTTGCAAACGTCGAGGTAACTTAATTTCACAACTTGGAGGTTATGTATTGAAGCATAACACGTTAAGTTCTTCAAAGAGCTAAGCTTCACATACAAAGGAATAACTGATCAGTCAGTTTATGCAGCAGTAACAGCGGATTCATTGTCTGTCTTAAAGAAACTTCGTCACTACACATATATTAATTAAAACTGTGAAAAACTCTGCACACTGAATTTTCATAACTAATGTAAACAAACCAAGGATTATTTTTCCTTGTTAGTTATTTAAAGTTTCCCCTAATTCCATACTGTCTTTAAACATTGTTGTGTGTTCACTTCAACTCCACTGAAGCCTTTCCTCCACATACTGAACCTTTCCCTCAAGTAACTCATCAGTTCTGAAATTTATGCCTTTTTATAACGGTAACTATTAGCATTTTTAATTTTGGTCACTGCCTTAATGTACCAACTAAGATCTATCAGAACTGCTTGATGATCACTTATTCCTTCAGTTAATTTACACTTCCCAAGATTATCACCAGGCTTTGTGATGAAGATGTTCAACATATTTAGTTCTCATGTGCTCTGTGAAATCTTTTTCCCTTAATAATTTATTTGCAAATTTCCATTCCGTCGTGTTAGTAGACGAAAGTGCCCTATACCGGACCCCTCCCCCTAAAGTGGACCCCCGGTCTCCTGCCTCTGCATTCTCCTGAACTCTAGCAGGATAATAGTTTAGGCTTCTACCACTGTAGCAGAATGCTCGTGTCGCCCTCTTTATTGGTTGTTCATTAAATCGCCATTATGTGTTTTGGCAGTAGACAAACTTTTTATATTCTGCTATAATTTTTAAATTTCTCCTGGATATGGGCAGGTAGGCCTTCCGACGCATATATACCCTTAAATGATAAGGTTTTTTGTTAATGTTTTTATGTTAAAGTTTGGTTAAAAATCTATTGCGTCAACAAAATACAGGGCATAGTTGCGCAAACCGGACCCCCTCCAGTTGCCTAAACGGGATCCTTTAATTTTTTATGCTTAAAGTCAAGAATGGAATGTAATGCTTGCATCTTATCCACGCCTCATAAAGTTCTATTGATGTAAATTAAAAGAGCTAAAGAAGTCAAATAAGCTCAACAGCAAGAACGTAATCGTGTTGGAGGATGCGAAAGCATTCGCGGCCGGAGCCTGGGTCAGCTATAGAGCCTCTAAAAATATCTTGTGAAAAGGAGCCATAATTCTGAGAAAAATGTGAAGGAATCAAGTACTGGGGATGAGAAAGAGCGTGACCTCTGGAACATCGGAATTGAAGATTCTGCCTGAAGTGTTCCGGTTCCAAAAGTGATGACAGTTGGTGCGTGTTTCGCGACAGGAAATTTTTTGAGGTTTCAGAATGGTTTGGATGACGTGCGTTATATGTTTAGTGTGGGTCCATGTGGATTGTTCTGGGGCTGAAAAGGATGTGTACATATGCGATTTTTGTAGCTAAATTATTTAATTCTTGTATGTATTTTCTATATATGCTATATTTGTATATTTAAAAAAAAAAACTAAAACCTGTAATTGTTATCGTTCACTTTAAAATATGTTTTCTGTGATTCAGTACCATTTTCTATTTTTTAAGGTTGTTTCGTTAATTTTTATGAAGGGTCCGGTTTAGGCTACTATTTTTCATATCGCCAAAGTGTATGGTTTTAAAAAAAAAAATTGGTAATGATTTAGAATAACATTTTTTTAAAAATCAGAATTTAAATAATGCATAACATTGCATAACATGCTTTAAAAACAGATTTTTTATTAATTTATATTTTTTTAGAAGTAAAAAACAAAATGGGGGCCCGGTTTTGGGCACCTTCCTCTAATCTTATTTCCATCCCAGTTGACACCTGGCAAATTTAAATCCAACCAATAATATGCATTCAGTGATCACCTCTAAAGTCTGAATATGAATTTAGTTTCCCCGCTAGAGCCACATCTTCATCATTCATTCTCTTTCTGTAGTAAGCAGACATCCTATTTTTTTTCTTTTTTATTAGCCTATAAATCTATCCCCAGAAACTGACGGCATTATGGTCTATGAATACCAGACAACAGCAGTAGTTTGTAATAACCAATATGAACACCCCTCCACCAATTGCTCCACTACCTTTGCAGTACATTCTATAACCATCGGGGAAAAAACTTTTCTGTCACTACTTCGTTTACCAAGACTCTATCCCTATAACCTAATAGTCGTTTGTGTATCTCTGTTAAGTTACCAAACTCTATTTGTTCATTATACTCCTACTATTGTAATGAAAGGCTATAAGGAGGGGGGGGGGGGGATTTTAAATTTATTTAATTATTTAAAGAATTTAATTTTGGGTTGGAAAGAATCCTAACACTGCCAGATCGCAAGGAAACTGACATTGATATTTTTTTTTTTTCATTTGGCTTTTACACCGCTAAGCATATTTAAATTTAATATTAACATAAAATCACTGGAATATCAAACAAGCATAGACGTTACAATTGCCCGATTTATCCAAGCTAACAACTGAATGAATTTAATTTAATCGGAAATTATCTAATGCAGTTAGATTATTAAAAGATGACAAATATGCACAATATAAAACGATAGTAAATGTCAGCAATTAAGACATATGTACATGTATATGAATATTATTCTCAGGCACCGTTAAATTAAAGAAAATATGGAACTTGTGATTTGCAAGGCCTCCACAACACATAAAGTTCGATAAAAATGCCAGCTAGTTCAGAATTAGGTCTGCTTGGTGAGCATAAGTCTGTCTCAAATCGCTTACGGATCATTCGCAGTCTCAAAGAACACAATGATTCCAGACCTGGCGAGTGAACATTACCATCTCGAAGACAGCGTCTCTGGTGGAGGTCGCACAGCCTGTCTCAGTGTGATCTCGATGCAGCGACAAGACGGGGATCACCAGCCTGTAACCATACGATGGTTACTGTCCGATGCTCCCAGAGTCGAACCGTCTCGGACCGTTGCCAAGCCAGAAGTGTCTCTCGCTCTTCGAAAAAGATGGCCTCTCCTCTCGGCGAAGAAAACATGTCGGGGCAGAAAGAATAAGCCCTGATTTAACTTATGAAAACCCTGAGGATTATTTTCATTGTCAGGTCAGGCTTTCTGGAAATCACGTGATGTAGCACATTGAGATTCGCGGCAATTTTGCTAGCGTTCTCCCGCGCGTCTGTCTTTGGTGGGGAGGGGAGAGCTGACCTTCATAGCTCCGCTATATAAGCCAAGGGACGATCAGATGGCCTTGACCGGCGACAGTCTGACTGTCCATTGTCCCTTCACTGTGGTGGGCTAACGGTACTATTTTCGCCCCTTGGTCGAGGTTTAAACAGAAATCCTACACTCGCATATTTGCGCTGAGTCCTCTCAAATAAACACCCTTGCATATTAATTTAAACATATACAATTTGGGCTGGCTGAGATCAGTTTAATTAATCTAATCTGAATAAAATTAATATTAAAATATTTTGAAAAATATAAATTGTAGTGTGGCGTAATAACGTCCTGCTACACTATTCAAAATACACTTTTATAACTAACTTTGTGATACTTTCAGCACTAGCCTTCACTTTCCATATTGCAATCCAATCGCTTCTTATTTCATCAGCTTTAACTATTTCTTTAGCATCTATGATTTTTCACATCATGCATCTGTATTCAATATCCCTTTGGTTATCATTTTTATCCCCTCACCAACAACCTCCAGAATATGAAAGGCACACTCCAGTCCCCATCATAACTAAAAAGTGGACTCCCTTACAACTTTATTTAAAAACTCAGAAGGTCTTCCCTTCCCCTTTCTATTTAGATGTAGGCCGTGCCTAGTGAAACCCCACCTACCAATGATGCCCACAGGCATCAGTTCCACGACAGAAATACTTCCTTTCCAAGTAGCACCACCGTTTTCACACTCACACGCCTCACAGCATGGTTTAACTGTGGCCGGTCATGGCGACTTGTGAGCTCGACCCTTTATATATGCTTCACCTCTTTCACCACTTTCCTCAGATTACTATACTTTAACTCACATGTCTATCAATACCGGGGCCGCATTTAGGCTCTGTGGGCCCCTAGGCTATACATGTGGTGCGGGCCCCCTGTCGGCAGTGGCTGGATTCTTAAATTTCGAAATTCGACCTAAAACATTTATGGGCGACCTTTTTTTTTTTAGCTCTACTACCTGCCCATGCGAGGGTTGTGGGTGGTGAGGGGCCCCTCTTTGTGGTGCGGGCCCCCCTTTGTGGTGCGGGCCCCTAGGCTACAGCCTATGTAGCCTATGCTTAAATGCGGCCCTGATCAATACTAATCCCCACACCTTCCACTATCACTATTCTGTCTTCCTTAGTGAAATCCTTTACGAAGTTAATCTATATTCTCTGTTACCTGATGTTGCACTAGGTTTGAAAAAAACTTGTGACTTGGTAGCCCATGCCTAATTGATCCTGCAGAAGAGGGTCTACACCTCTCCCATGGCTATTGCCTATAGGTAGAACCCTTTTCTTATTTTTCTTTGCACACCTGTATTCCTAAAGGCTTGCTGTACCTTACCTACTCCTACGTCTAAATGAGGCTCCAACGGAACGTGGCGGGTGAGCAGTAACGATCTGGCCTCGCATTTGGGAAAACGCGGGTTCGAATCCCCGTCCGGCCATCCAGGAATTCCGGGATGGCAGGGGTGGATCCAGGATTTTTTTTTTTTTTGGAGGGGGGGGGCAGGGCTTGAGTGGATTTTGGTTGGGGGGGCTTGCCTTTAGTGGACTTTAGCTTTGGGCCTTGAGTCGGGCAAAAGGTAGTATTAATAGTCACTAGTCACCTCGGGCCCCAAATTCGTAGAGCTAAAAAAAAAAAAGTCTCAAAAATTTCAATGTCGGAAATGTACCTAGATTTTTGAGGGGGCTTCAGCCCCCTAGCCCCCTCCCCCTCCCCACTGGATCGGCCCCTGCGGGATGGCACCTTCAAAACGCCGATGCCAAATTCCTTACCATTCCTAATGACCACGATGTCGACTAGGCGTAAAGCAATAAGCAAAAAAAAAAAAAAAAAAAAAAAAAAAAAAAAAAAAAAAAATTATTCTCCTCTGACAAGAAAGCCTTACGCCGTTTAGTTAATATAAAGTTCGTTTTGAGAGAATTACATGTAAATGTTTTCTAGCTATGAATGCTAACATTTTGATGTATGGGGAGAAAGTTCGTTAGAAGAAGTAAATTTACACATAAAGCTTTAAGCGCGGAGTAACTAATGGCTTTAGTCGCCAACAATAAAATTTTATGTACACAACAGAACAACATTAATTCAGATAAATACGGTAATGGAAACTTACAATGTTCTCAGCACTTAAATAAACTAAATAAATAAATTCTTTTGATTTTTATTTAATTTAAATTTGAATATCTTGCATAGGAGTTTACTTTTAGTGCTGAAATTTTTTATTTAGTTTAAAATCTAAGATTACAGAAGTTATGTAATTTCAAAGAAAGTTAATAACCTTGTGACAGTTGCAAAACACGATTTTTTTGTGATTCTTTGAAGTTAAAAGATTTATTAGGGATTTAATATTTAGGGGGAAGGTGAAAAATACAAAATTTAATGAGGCTAAACCATGGACTATTTCTAAAAAAAAAAAAGTGGCATAACATAAAACATCAGAATAATTTAATCTATCATATACCACAATTTGGTACTAATCGGTCTTAGTTCGGTGACTGTGGAAACAGATTGGACTTCACAAGGATTCTGTCGCAACGTGGAATATTCTAGACTTTCCCAGGGGGGGAGGGGGGGGGAATATATAAAGCAAAGGATTGCCTGCCTGTTGGCAGATGAACGGAAGTTTTTTAATCTTACAGGCGGAATCTGTGTCACTCGCGGTGGTAAATAATAATGCAGCTTGTGACAGAATATTTTCGGCTGTGTACCTGATTTTGAATTATTTTGATGAAACAGTTCTGATGACAGAATATTTCCGGCGTTTCATTGAACTGTGAAATATTTCAGTGGTTTCATATCTATACTTAGAACAAGTATCACGTGTGGAGAAAACTTTTCCCTTATATGCAAGACTAAACTAAAAAGGAATTTGGGGAAACTTCATTGAATGAGCAACCAAGTCCAAAGAACATTTCTTTACTAATGTTATCATTTCCGATATCAGTAACTTGAAGTTTTGGAGAATACTTATACCTTTATCTTAACTTTTCTTCTGCTTTGTTATTTTGGACTTCTTCATCCAGTATTTAATAGAACTCTTTATAAATTCCATGGTGTAGCGACCGATTGAAGGAAAGAATTTCTCACAGTAATTAAAGTTTTCAGAAGTCGCACCTCATAGCTCACAGGAGACGAAAAGTTCTACTATCTGTGACACTCTTCAAGTCAATGATCATTCTTTGAAACATTGCCTTGAAAATCAAAACAATCAACAGGGACACTTCAACAATATTAAAGCGAGAGAAAAATAGAGAAATTGGTCATCTACTGTTATTTTTATCATTTTTCCCATGCTTCATGAAAATTATCTCTCTTTAGCCTATATTCCCATTCCAATGCTATTCAGTTAATTAAAGAAATAAAATCATTTTACAAAAGAAAAGAAAACAGATCTTGTTTAAAAAGATATTGTATCGTTTAATTTAAGCATTTGAGTACTTAGATGTACAGTTTCTCCTATCAAACCTGATTACCCTCTCACCCGGGGTCCACTATTATATTCTTTTGCCCTTATAACAACACGAGGATCAAATATGCGTTGATCGTCGTACCCAAAGCATTTCACTCCAGAAATTTTCATGATTAAAGTCACCATGAATGAGATTTGGTTGGTGCAACAAGAAACACGAGAGGCCAAGTTGATAGTGTAAAACAGTAGATCTTTCTAAGACATTTGACAGAGTAAGCCATAAAAAGTGTTAAATAGAATAAAAAACCAATGAAATGGATGAAAAATTGAGTGACTGGGCAGATGAATTATTAATGGATAGAAAGCAAAGAGTTTTTTTTTGTTTTTTTGCTGTCGTCAGTCATTCGACTGGTTTGATGCAATCCTCCATCCCTTCCTATCCTGTGCTAACGTCTTCATTTCTACATACACCCTACAACCCACGTCCTCAATTATTTGCTTCATATATTCTAATCTCTGTCTTCCTCTACAGTTCTTACCTTCGACTGTTCCCTCCACTAACAAATTAACCAATCCAGCATGTCTCAAAATATGACCTACCAGCCTGTCTCTTCTTCCTGTAAGCTTCTTCCATAAACTTCTTTTCTCACCCATCATTTCCAAAACTCGTTCATTTCTTACTTTGTCTGTCCACTTAATTTTCAGCATTCTTCTGTAGCACCACATTTCAAATGCTTCAAGTTTCTTTCTTTCCGGTATTCCTAAAGTCCATGTTTCGCTACCGTAAAGTGCTGTGCTCCACACATAGAGTCTTAAGAAGTTCTTTCTAATTCCTAGATCAATATTTGAAACTAAAAGGTTCTCTTTTTCATGAAGGCTCTTTTTGCTAGTGCTATTCTGCTTTTAACATCATTCCTGCTTCGGCCATCGGTTGTAATTTTGCTTCCCAAGTAACAGAACTCACTCACTTCTCCTATTGCATCCGATCCTATTTTTATATTTAATCTGCTAGTATTGGTATCATTTCTACCACATTTCATCACTTTTGTCTTACTTTGATTTATATTCAGTCCAAAATCTTCCTTCAGTATTTTGTTCATGCCATTCAATAACTTCTCAATATCCTCAGCCTTCACCGCTAACAAGACAATGTCATCAGCAAATCGTAGCATACTGATTTTTTCTCCCTGAAAACTTATGCCACATGGATATTTTTCTTTGACTTTCTTCATTGCTTCTTCTACATACAAGTTGAATATTAACGGGGATAGCAAAGAGTTAGGGTAGGCAATACAGTATCGAAAGAAGTTGCGGTGAAAATCGGTGTGCCGCAAGGTAGTGTATTAGGACCATTGCTATTTATTATTATAAAGCAGTGGTTCCAAGTTAGTGGTACGCAAATCCTCGGTGGTAATTGAGGTTTCTGCAAGGGGCACGCGCGGTGATCTCTTGGCTAAAGTAATCAATAAGATAACTAAACAAACAATTACGCAAAAATTGCTATCGCCAAATATGACGTTTGTTATTGGATGAAAATTCAATAATCACGAAAAAACAGGTTTCCTTATTTTATTTATCTACAAGGGATACGCGAGGTTGAGCTCTTTCTTGAAGAGCGAATTGGGAAATAACTAATTTTGAACCTTTGTTCTAAAGAATGCTTCACAGTCAGAATTTGGAATGTTTGCAGAAGAGATAATTTTATACATTAGGATCAAAATTGGAGTCAGGGATAGGAATAAATTGCCAAGAGAAGCGATAAATAATTTACCAAAAGCTTTGAATGAATTTAAAATTGAAATTCATAAAGGACAAAAGTAATCCGTTCGGAGGAAAATTGGTGTATGGGGATATTTCCACCAGAGCTTCATCGCAGTTAAATTAAATTGGCTCCTAATCAACCAAAACTGTTCACTACATAGTCCTACTTTGAGCGACTTAATCTGCAAACGAGTTACATACCTGCAAGAAACCTCATATTTTTTTAAATCATAAAATCTGATATGAACTTGTAGTTCGCAGTTTGTGAACTGTCTTGTTGCAGGGTTAATTTCAGACGAGCAGATTTAAATTAAAAATTGTTAAAATGAAGATTACAACTTTAATATAAATATCGAAGTGTGTACCATATGCGGTGCCAGGCATAACAGTCATCATGGAGGAAGTTTTCTTGAGTTGTATGTGTGAAGGACTGTGATGGTGTGTATGTTCAGCGTGATGTTTGTGCTCTCGGTGAGAGATGAAAGGAGGGAGAGGGTGAAATCCGGTGCCACCTGTTTTGTCGAATGACACAAGAAGGTCGCTAAGTTTAACATCCCCATGCGACGGACGTATCACCATCAACAGTGACATAAGCACTCAATACCTAATGTGGAGAAATATAAACTAAGTACACATTTGTGCACCTCCAAATCTTTTACTTCGCTTGCGAGGAACTGAATGTTGGAAATTTCTTCCAGTTTATGCCGTGACTCTGCCACTGTCTTTGTTTTTTAGCTACCTCAGCCAAGAGATGGGTTAATTTGTATTCAGAGCAATCATAAAGAAAGGAAATGTCAAAGTTGGTAGCATTGTAAATTGCGTGGAACAAGTGTGAAGCTATTTGTCGCGAAATAATTTTTGAAAGCTGCTAGTAAGTGCAAGTAAGGGTCAAATAATGCATTATAATTAAATTGCACTCAAATGAAAACATAAAAATCTGGAAATTTTGTCACACATAAACTTCTATAAATAGATGACGGCCGAAACATTAAGGACGCTCACTGAGGATGAGGAACAGCATGCAAGAGAGACAACTTCTTCCTTTTCTGGAACACAGTGATCAGACAAACGGAAGTAATCGCCAGAATAAATATGTGTACCAGTTGCCCTGGAATCATTAGGCGAACGATGGAAAGATAACACGGCAAAATAACAATGACTGTTTATTATGAGAGATCAGAAGAAAATAGAGTAAAATAATGGGACATCGCTTAAGTTTTAATATAGGGAAAGAGAAAGCAGTAGAACACATCAAAGAAACTGTCACCAGGCTAAAGAAAGATATCCAAAGAAGGCTCGAACACAAGGGCAGCATAGAAATTGCTAAATTGAAGAAACACTACAAAACTTTGTTGTCCGAACGTTGTGAATAATATGATTAACAACAATTAGAAGAAATCAAAAGATGATTATGAAATTTTTAGATCATAAGACGTGAAGAATGCACTAAGAGACATGAAGAAAAGGGAGTCACCTAATTCGGCATTAGGTTTAAATAAGTTGCGGAAGTAGTCTTAAAATATGTTAGAGAAATATTTATTACGAACTTTTTGGAAGATTAGTCTGTGATGTTAAAATGGAGAATTTTATATCTGTTCACAGTTTATAAAGGGAGAGGGGACATCATTTCAGCTACCGCATGGTATGATAAAATCCAAAGTATGGAAAAAAATTCTACAATGTCAGAGCTAGAAATGGAAAAATGAGGCCCTTTGTAGCAAAACAAAGAAGACTACCACTTCAAATGCAAAATAAGATGTTTAAAAAAACTATATGTGTATATATTTGAATTAAATTATTTAAAAATTCTAATATTCTCATCATTAGTACTCGTTTGTTACATTACAGGTAAGAAAAAGATGGGGCATCTGTTTAAATACTTACAATTAACTTTTATAGTCTTATCATGACGTGATGGCATATTGTTTCTACACATTGCACTTAGTCAGCTACCCGAGAACAACCATTTGTTGCAGGTGATGGAGTGACGGCACCCGCTCCACCACCCCCACCGCCGCCGTCTTTCACTGCCCCTGCGCCACCAGCTCCACCCCCACCGCCTCCTCTAAGCTGTGGAGCATTGCCCTCTGTTCGTCTCTCCACTGAGGTTTGTATGGTGAAGTAAATATCTCAAATTGTGTACTTTCACAATGCTAGCACAATATTTACACATTTCTGGACACTACAATTGTCCCACCAAGAGTGGCAGTGTAGTTAATATAAAAACCAATCACAAGGGTACATTTATGCAGCACAGCAACATAAAATAATGATCAATTATTGCATTTATGGAAAGTCTTTTTCTCATTAATGTGATTGCAAGTATTAGGAAGATGAAAAATAAATAAATAAGTAAATAAAATCATTTTCTCAAATTTTAACAATAAGACATTTTGACAATAGTAAAGACCACTAAATGCACAGGATTTCAAATATCAAAATAAAAACAAGGAAGGATGGGAAAAATAACCCATCTCCTACCACAGATGCATAAAAAAACATGAACACACTTTACAATATTTCAGTGAATATATTCACTTCCTCAGGGTAATTTTAGTCACCATTGCCCAAAGAACAAAATAAATAATGTTTTGACAAAATTGTACACTTGAAATTAGTCAACTAGTCAGACAATACCTATGAACAAGGGTGGAAAATTAGGCGCAAAGTTAAAAGTTACTTGATATAACATGCTCCTAGCTGCAAACACACACACAAAATGGAGACCAGCACAACTATACTGTTTTCAAATTGATAGAGTATCTGGCACATAATCTTTATATTACCACTAGCTCGTACCCGCGACTTCATACACGTGGATTAAGAATTTTTTGCCAGAATTGAATATAGAAAGTTTTTAGTAACGAAAGATTGGACCCAAAAAACACCGAGTCGGCAATATGACAGGAAAGCTTATCACTATATCATTCTACCGTCGAACCAATCTCTTGAAGAGAATCAGTTTCCAACATATTTCTATCACCATTCGATAAGGTCTCAAAATTTCGTGACTACAACTATTAAACATATCGGAGAAAATGTCCTGTGCCCTTCATACAGATTTTCTTGTCAAAATCCATCAACATCGATATAGCCATTTGGTGGTCAAAATGTAACAAAAAGACAAAGACTTAATTCCGTAATTATACTTTATAATATTATTATTGCGGTTCTCTCTCACACACACACTCTCTCTCTCTCTCTCTCTCTCTCTCTCTCTCTCTCTCTCTCTGACTGCGAACAACCCCTGAGGAATCATTATAACGTAAAAAAGTATACACCTACAGCATTGCAAGACTAGCTACGATTTGCCTCGCATTGGACCTCTAACTTTGTGATATCTACAGTTTAACATTCAATCCGAATAACCTACGGCCCAGGCGTGACTCTTACGATCAAAAACAATTTTTAAAAATCTTAGCCTCCACGGAGATTTGAACTGGAGATCACGACCCAAACATTTGTAAGCACGCGCTTTAACCACTGAGTTCTCTGACCGATACACGTGAAAAAACAGTATACAGACGTCCATATCCAACTCGTGTGTCTATCACCATTCAGTAGTATTTCGAAATTGTGAGACAACATGTATTATTTATACAGATAATTTTTTTACCAAATGTAGACAGTATTTTTCTCCCTGTTTCAAAGGATAAGTGCGCAAAGTTTCATCGAGATAGGATGAAAACTGTGGATTTGTATGAAGAAGAACAAACAAAAAAACATACATACATTCATCTTTATATATATATAGATAGATTAAGCATGATTATGGTAAATTAGTATGCAGTTCTTGGTTGCAAAATATTTCAACTCAGCTATTATAATGATATAACATTTTTAGGCTGTACCTATACCAGTGGTTGAATAGGCAGCACACACTTAATGTAAGAAGCCAAGATAAGTGAATTTTCATAGGTATGAAATCTTGGAGGACCATTTTCAATGGTTATCTTGAGTATATTTTATCCACCAAAGTAGCTACTTTACAGTAATTATCAGAGTATTTGCTTTCTTCATAGGATAGGCTTTCTTTTCCTTTTATTTTGCCTTTATTACTCATCTACAGATGGATATTTAAAACTATGATAAGATAGCTCTCATTCAGTAATCACTGAAATGACATCACATACCCTTTCCATCCGAGAAGTTTCATTTTGTTTCCTTCTCCTCTTTTAGATGTTTCACTTCTTCTGCCAAGCGGTGTAGATCTTAAGTGGTTTCAACCAAAGAAATTTTTTCCTCTGTGCTGGTATTGTCTCTGTGGATACAACTCTCTCGAAAAGAGCTGCAATAATGAAATGATTTCACAAATTTTCTTTTTGCTGAATATAACTGTTAAATTCTCGGGATAACTTTGTCAGGAATTAGTTCTATAATTGTTTTCAGTTGTTCAGAAACTGATTAGTGCATGTGTTGAGAGTTTCTGCCCATTTAAAGGACTTTTTGTAGATCTGCTCAACATCTCATAATACCACAATTTTTAATAATCGTAATGAATACAAAAAACGTTTACACTCATCTCATTAAATGAAAAAATTAATAAAGGAGAAAATTTATTGGCTAGTGGTTAGACAATACCATGAGAACTGTACAATTTTTTGAACCTCCACCATGATAGCTAAGTTAGAAAAGTGCAAAGAAAAGATGCTATATTTGTTAGTGAGATTAGTAATTGAAGAACTAGTTTTAGAGAAATAATGAGGTTTAAGTTGCGATTCATAAGAAAAATCTAGTTTGTTTTACAAGTAATTATAATATACAGACTCCTTACATGCAAAACTTGATAAAGATGAAATCAATATATCTAGGGCTTCTTATCAGCACAAGTTAAAATTATTACAGTTTAATAGAGATTCTAATAATTTCTATTTTAAGGATTCAATACTCTCTCTATAATAAACATTGTAGTACAGTTACAAGTTTGATTTAATTTAATTGTTATGGAACATAGGCAGTGGCAGATCCAGGATTTTAGTTTGGGAGGGGGCTAGAATTTGGTTTGTTAGGTTTTGGGGGGGGGGGGGTGGCTTGACTCGAGCGGGGAGCGATATCTCACATTTTTCCGCCCTTATAAAAACATTAGAGCAAAAAAAAGGTCGCAAAATCCATGTCATTGGGGGTGACCTTGGTGCTTTTGGGGAGGGGCTTCAGCCCCCTAGCCCCCCCCCCCCCTGGATCCGCCACTGAACGTAGGCTCCAGTCGCAATTTCCCTACACACATATTTTCATTTCTTGTTTTTAATCTTAAATTCTTTGAGTGCACTTCCCTCACCTAACTACTTTCGCCCTTTATCAAGTGCTCAAAAACAGCAATAAGTAGTTACTGAAATAAAAGTAACCAAAAATTTGATGTTGCTGTAAGAAAATAAATAACTTCCAATGGATAAAGCAGAAGGATACAGCAAGCGTAGATCTAAGAGGATGAGAAAACTGTTTCCCTCCAACTATGTTCTGTTACGCCAACTGAAGTAACTTTAAAAAAAAAAAAAAAAAAAAAAAAAAAAAAAAAAAAAAAAAAATATCTGGATCATTTACATTATGGATCTGAAATTCAGAGGATTGGAATTGATTAAAAAGGGAGGATTAAAAGATTTGAGATGCTATGCTTTAGAAATATTATTAAGATTAGAGAAATGGATAAATGAAGAATCATTAAAAACATTGGCAAATACAAAGTCCAGAGAATTCCATTAAAAGAAAGAAGAACTAAAGAGAGAACTATGCAAATATCCTAACACAAGTGACTGATAAACAATATAGCGGAAGGATCTGTGGAATGCAACAGTTTTAGAGGTTGATGTATAAGACACACCCCATGGAAGGACCTGACCATACAGAAGTGTCACAGGCCTTAAGATACTGAATTTAGTTTGAGAGTATTATCAGTGCTGCTGTGAAATAATTCTATAATTGAGAACTTAGAAAAATAGGTAGATGAGATACTGTAATCTTATATATATATATATAAAAATAGACGTGTTTTCCTATATTTCACTTTTCAGCCACCACTTCCTAGCACACATCACAGGTGTTTGTGTGTGGAAGTGGCATGGAGTTTCCTGTCGTGCACAACGTTGGTTGAATGCCGATAGCTGTGGGGATGTGGAAGATATGATGATTAAAGTTGGTCAATACAGGGCATTTTCATATTTCGACCAAACATTTGTGTCTCCTTATACTTCGCTTTCCGCCACAACTACATAGCATAGACCATTGGTGTTTGTGTGTGGTAGTAGAATCGTGTCACCTGTCATGCACTATGGTTCTTAAATGTCAGTAGCTATGGGGGTGTGGGAGATATGGTGGTTGTAAGTGGTCGACCTGGGGCAATTTAATGTTTCTGCAAAAGATGCATGTGTCTTGGTGTATCACTTTTCAATGAAAACTATCTATTGATCACAACATCGGCCGAATTTCAGTAACTGTGGTAGTGTGGGAGATATGGTGGTTGAAAGTGGTCGATCAAGGATATTTTCGTATTTTGACCAAAAACATTGTGTCTCCGCATATGTCACTTTTCTGTCACAACTACATAGCATAGACCATTGGTGTTTGTGTGTGGTAGTAGAATTGTATTAGATGTCGGTAGCTATGGCGGTGTGGGAGATATGGGGGTTGAAAGTGGTCGACCTGTGTCAATTCCATATATCTGCCAAAGACGTATGTGTCTTGGTGTATCACTTTTCAGCGAAAACTATCTATCGCAGATCAATGGCGTTTGTGTGTGGTTGTAACCTAGAGTCACCTTTCAAACACAACGTTAGCCAAATTTCAGTAACTGTGGGAGTGTGCTAGATATGGTGGCTGAAAGTGGCCGATCAAGGATATTTTCGTATTTCATCCAAAGACATGTGTGTCCGTAAATTTTACTTTGCTGCCTGGACTACATAGCGCAGATGACTGTCTTTTGTGTTTGGTAATAGCATCGAGTCTCCCGTCATGCACTATGGTTGTTAGATGTCGGTAGCTGTCAATCCGAACGAAGTCGTGGGTACCAGCTAGTTACAAATAAAAGAAATTGTTCTACTGGCATTTTATTTTGAATAATATAATCTAATTGCAATGCACCTTTTGCTCCAGCGGCAATATTCCTACACACTTACTTTTGCATTTCAAGAAATTTTACTTTAATTTTGTTCAGTTTTCAGGGTAAATTGTGCAGCATATTATATAAATTTATTCAATTTCCCAACTCCCTTACCAACAAAAGAAAATCATTTACATCCTTATGCCTGAATACAGGTATTTGTTCACAGTCATGATCATATTTTCCATTCAAATTAATATTCCTACTTCTTCTTCCAAGTTTCATCCAGGTTTCATCACCAAGACACACTTTATAAGTCCAAGATCTCTTTTCATTGTCTTCCAAATGACCCCTTTTATAAGCTGGATTTAATGAAAAATTTGAAGGAATGTGGCTACCATTGACTAATCTGGTTAGTGTGATTTTCATGTCTGTCCATTGATGGATTAACTGATGATACTGATTTTACTAGATTAGACAGAGAAACCTTATTTGTGATGAATCTAAACGAGTTTGTATACCATGATGTTTTATAATTAGGTTGGTTGGATCCTCCCAAACAAGGCATACTATACCAGTGTCCAGGGCCGGATTAAGACAGCATGGGGCCTGTAGCAAATGGGGGGGGGGGGGGGGGGGAAAGACCTTTTTTTTTAAATAAAAAAAAAAAAGGTCGCCATCGAGTCTAGGCTACCTCCTGCTACGCAGTTAATCCAGTACTCCGGTACTGCCAGTGTCTTAAGAGGTACAGAGGGCAGTTTCTTTCCTCCTGGACCTGCAGGTTAACATAGAATTCAAACCACAGCCTGAAAAAATCTTGGACACAACAGAATTCAAACCCGAGACATTAAATTTTGAAAGCAAGCACCTTATGCATTTAGCTACAGCATTATATCTGTTGGCAGACAAATGAAAACAGTTCTTCCTATCAACCAAATTAAAAATTAAATGCTGCGCTTTCCTGATGTAAGGCCTGCTCCTCCATGAGAATCTTTGCTGATATAAGAGTGGAAGAACAAGTTTCTTGTATATTTTTTTTTATTTGTTACAAGCTAATAACAAAACCCACATAGTTAATGGCAACTTTGCTAAAAACTACATCTAGTTTACCATACTGTCTTCTTATGTTCTGATATATTGATTGATGAGGTATATTCTTCTGTGTTGGGCAGATTCCAGAATCAAGAGGGCGTGAGCCTCCAGCAGCCATCCAGAACGCAATGATGACCAAGGACAAGAAGCCTTTCACGTACACACCAGGTGGGCTTGACCTATCACAGATCCGCAGTCCGAGGATGCAACGCCGCATCACCAGGAATGCCAATTCAGAGGGTGTGCCAGAACAGCAAGTAAGAACAAAAAAAGATACAGAAATGCGTTAGGAAATGATTATAAAGTTTGAAACTACCAGTTACCCTCCCCCACTCCCTCTCCACCTAATATCTTTTCTATTATACTTTATCTTCTTCATTATATCATAATAGTTAGTAATTTTGAAGTGTGTGTCTTATGTAAAATGATTTTCACATTTGTCAGCTTGTGCTTACTTTATGGGTGAAATTATATTCTTTTATATGAAAATCTGTTGGAATATTTTCTGTTTCATAAATGTTTTATGTTAGTTTGAAAATTCTTTGGATTCCATATATTTAAAGATATTAGAATTCTGCAGGTATCTTAGCTATTCCAACAGCCATATTTGAGTTCAAAGCTTTCATAACTCTGTCAATTTCTGTCCTTAAAACAGGCTCTCCTATATCACTAGTGCCAACATTATCTTCTCTCTGTAGCGCACTGATGTTCAAATCATCCGCAGTTTCTATATGTATTCTTTCCATCACTAAGCTCTATCTTTTAAGTTTAAAATATTTTCCACACAGCACCTTTACTACAATAGATTCTTTATTCATTTGACCTAAATTATCTTAATTCCCCCATAGGCAACATCTATTTTACCTAAAACATTTTTTTTCACACTTCTTTGAACTTTTCTTGCAGATTTTTTTTTTTTATGATTTCTTAGATTTCTTGTTTATTTTTTCTAAAATATCTGTACTGCTCTATTCCTGCTTCATTGTGAGTAGTTTTTTTCCCTTTTTTTGGTTACATCAACTTCAGAATACCCACCAGTGTGTCTCAGTGTAGTAAGAAACCACACACTGGATCAGCAATGTACCCAGGCCCCATATACTGGCTGTCTTGATTGCAGTTTTAGGTGGTTTTCTGCAATTGTCAAGGCAAAAGCCAGGATAATCTTCAATCTCCACCTCATAAAGTACACATTTCATGAACAAATATACACTTCTCACAAACATAACATAATTGTTTTTAGGCAGACAGGTGACAATACTTCATTTCCACCACTAGTGTGCAGAGGCAGAGGAGGATGCTGCAAGCGCTTAAAAACTCTGCTGCTAGGTAGCCCAAATGTCCCCTCAAGTATCTACTGGCTTAAAGGCAAAAGGGTGCTATAGACAGTACCCCACAACACTGCCCTCCTTTCAGGAGGCTGTTGGCAAGCAATAGGCAGTGCCGGATCTAGGGGGAGGAGGGGGATGATGTCGAAACACAGTATTTCCCTGCGCGGCAACTTCAGGGGGATGGCAAGTTATGTTGAGATGACCTTTTTTTAGCTCCACTATTGGGTGGTAACAATTGGTGACAATGGGGGTGGCAGGTAAAATTATGTTCAAAGAGGTGGCAATCTCACAGTTTTTTCCCCAGCACAGAAAAATTCCTTTTTTTTTGGCTTATGGTTTTTGCCTCATTGATGTTGAGGTCATTAGAAGCAGGAAAATACTGGGGGCAAGGAATGGAAAAGAATTCAGCAATGGCCTTTTGAAGGAAGCATCCCGATATTTGCCTGGATGATTCGGAGAAACCATGGAAAATCCAAATCTGGATGCCTAGACGGGGATTTAAATCAGTGTCCTACCAAATGTGAGGCCAGTGTGTTAACCACTTACCAACCACACTAGGTGTAAAATTCCTAGATCTGCCACTGGCAATAGGTGACTCTTTTTAAAGTGAATTGTTCACGCAGCAGAGCATTGTCCATACAGACAGGGAGCACCATGCAAAGGAGAGGCTGACATTTTGTTGGAAGAGGTTAATATAGAAGCAAAGCTTCTCAGCCATCTAGACGCATCAAAATCGTATCATCTGGCAACATTTCAGAAGCTAACGCCAATGAAATGTTTGAAGCCAAATATTTCATTTTCTTTTCTTATTGTCTACCATGTTACATTGTCACTATTTGTCCTTACCTGTAAGTAATGGAGAGGAATTTTTATAAAATGTTATGAAACAGAAGTAAAGCTAGTCTAAAATTAATATTTTTACTAATAAACTTTGTGTTTTAAGTTTCTCAGATTTAAGAACAGTTCTTTGCATTTTGGATCTTTTTGTATAAACATTTTAGATGAAGCAGTTACATCATTTGTAAATATTACTAAGAATACCTGTTCAGTTCCTTCTCACGTATGTTCCGGCCTAGAATCAACCTCTCTTGTAATTGTAGTGATATCAAGAAATTTAAATCCTTTTGTAAGTATACAAGTGTACCTTACAGATCCTGAAAAAAATTGAGGAGGACACTAAGAATAAATTGGCTTATTTAAAATCATGTTTATGATGCTTTGTTCATGAATGTACAAGCAAATGGTTATGGGCTTAATCCAAGATACCTCTCCCCTTTCGATTTAATGGGTTTTTTTTATTTTATTTATTTACTGAGATATTGAGGAAAAGATTATTAGTATGGGATTATTCTAAAGAAGAACTGTATAGGTTTGTTATTTGGGTTATATAATAGCAAATGTTTAATGGAAAATTGCTATTAAAAATGATGTTAGCCATCCACAATGGATCACTAAAATTTCATTTTCTTCTTGTTTTGTGTTTACAAGATCACAGCATAATGTTTGAATATCGTTACCCAGTTCCTCATCCATTCTGTATTCATCAAATTTTCTTAAATCTTTTTATAATTATTGTTAAAACTATCATCAACTTATGATACACAAACACCACAAAATACCCTTTTTTCAGAAAAACTGAGAACAACTAGTCATATTTACAAGAGTGTTTGATGCCAAGATGGTGTGTATGTAATTTGGAATTATATTTTTTCTAAACAATCACTTCCTAGTGAGGTTAAATTAGTATTTGTTTCTTGCCGTATATTTCTCTAATTGATGCTAGATGTGTTTAATGGATTTTCTAACATATTTTATTTTGCCTAGGTATAAAACAACTTTGTTGTTAACAGTTATGGAAGAAATTGAGCATTTTTACTGAGAGATGAAATTTTTACAGGCTATACCAAAAACTTCTCCACTTACTCAAGGACAGCTTCCTCCATCAGCCTTGGCTGCCATGCAACCTCAGATGCCTGTGGCAGTGTTTCCAACTGGTGGACAACAAATGTCTCCTCCCATACCACCACCGCAACCCCAGAAAATGCAAGCCCAACCACCACAACAGCAGAAAATGCCAGCGCCACCACCACAACCCCAACCTGCACCTCAGAAGGTGACAACCCAACCTCAACAGTCACCACCAGTACAGGCTCATCCTCAAAAGGTTGCAGCTCCTTCACAGCCTCAGCAGCAAAGGGCACCAGCCTCGTCGCAAGTTCGGCCTCAAGCACAGGTACACTGGGTAGCCTATTTTATTAAGTGTTTCAAGGCTTCTTCAGAATTATCACATGATTCGTTACTGAATTAAAAATTCTTTATTCTGTCATCAGTCATTCTATTATAAATAGTTTCCACAATAAGGTTAAGGATAGGAAGGAAGGCCAACTGTTACTACAGAAAATATCTAAAATTTTTGTGCAAAGCCCTACTTCAGTAGGTGGGCTTGTTACAGACCTTTGCATTTCATGTTAAGATGTACATATTTCAAAGCAGACTGACACACAAAATTACAGTCATTATGTCTCAAAAGATGTGTTTAAAAGGGTGGATGTTCCTGTGCTGAAGCATGTGTAACAAGCAATCATGCTCATGCTTAGCAATTCCAATGGTGACTAGCTATTATTCTAGTTGCTCTAAAACTACTAGATGCCATTTTCTATTTTGTTGTGAATTCTTGTTATATTCAGGACTTTTATTTTTTTCACCTTATATTTACAGCATCGAAATTTGTATCATGATTTAAAAAAAAGTTTTGGAGCTGTTTACTTTGAACTTGGGTTAAACGCTGATTTAGGATAGCAACTATCACTGTTCACAGGAATTTGTCATACGTTAAATGCAGGAAAATGAAATATCAAAAGTGTATTAAAACAGAAGTGAGAAAGATGAGACAGCAAAAGAACCAAGTAATAACACAGAATCAATAAAAAGTGTAGAAGATGACAAACTTTGAGTTCAGTCATTGATGATTCAAAATATAACACCTAGAATGACAGTGCACTAACTAATAATGAATATAATAACAGAAATTATAATGTTATGGCTACTGAATTCTAAAATTGAGAATTCTTATGCTTTGCTCTTGCGGACTTCAAAGAAGATGAATAATATAAAAAAAAAAAAAAGCAGAAATAATGGAATTTTGTTAAAAAGCAATGCTACCTATAATTCTTGGAAATAATTATACAGTTAAATTTAAAATGACAGAGAAGGCATATTGAACTCATATCAAATAAAGCTGTTAAAGGAATTTTCATTATTAAGAGACTTAAAGGTACAGTGACAAATGAAGTCTATTTATATTATGGTTATGTCCACTCCTTCCCAGGTTTTGGAACTATCCTTTGGGGAAGTAGTCCGTACTCACAGTGTCTCTTTATCTTACAAACAAAAGCAGTTTGTCTAATATATTGGAGCATTACCCAGAACACACTGTAAAAAAAATAAAAATAAAAAAAAGAGTGTGAAGTGAGACACCAGGCAGGGTGAGGTGTGTACACAGAGACAGCCATCTGATCACCAGATGGCCGTATATGTGTAAACACCTGATCCTACCTGGTGTCTCACTTCTGCATGATTAAGGCTGTATGCTGTAATATTGCGCTTTTCTTGTGTCTATTTTTTTTGTGTTCGTCGTTTCCAGTTGCCTTCATCTGTGGTAAGTGTTGGGTCATATTTCCCTATCCTTCTTTATTTTTATCGCCTTAAAGCATTTTCCTGCTCATTGTTATTATATCAGAGTTTACTTTTTGTTAAGAAAAATCCACATTTCTTTAAAAGCCATAGTGATGTACATGATATAGATAAGCACAATAAAAGAATTTAATATTGATCACTTAGCATTAGTAAAAATGGTTTTAAGTCAATGGGAATCAGATTCTTCAACCATCTACTTATTGCCTCTAAATAAATTCAATACATGTCCATATCATAAATTATTTGATATAATCTAAATTTTCTAACATTATTAATCATATATCATTAATTGTATTACCAGTGACTATATTAAGGAAAAAGGAAATCGCTTTTAGGCAATATAAATACCAAAGGATAGGGAAAATGACTCATCACTCACCAAATTTGAAGGCTGCGATGAATGAAAACATTTGAGGTGAACCAAAACATGTACAATATTTCGGTGTAAAACTGAAATATTTTATATGTTTTTGTTCATCTCTTATGACCAGATGTAATATAACCTAAATTTTGCTCATAAATTACCAAAATCTGTTTAAAGAGTATCAAGCTAACCTAAATACAACAGTAAAACATGTTTAAAACTATTTCTTACAAGTTTCAAGGGATAAGTAAAAGTAAACTGTGATATTTGATTAAAAACAAATGTGTAAACATTGCCACTGTATAGGATTCTGCTTATTTTATAATAGAAAATGCTACATTCATTTCCAGAGGTACAGTAGGACACTTCATAGGTATAAAATTGTACTGAAGAGATGGTTTATTTTGAAGATTGAATCAACCACGTTTTGCAACCAACGAAATAAACAGTTAAATAATTCCTGAGCTCTTAGTTTTCAATATATATATATGACTTATAGCTTACAATATACACTGATTTTTTTTAGAAAATTATGTGAAAGTTTGAAATTGATAGCTAAAACTTAAGTAATGCTTTTGTACAAAAATTCATGGTTTCAAGAAGAAGGATTTGTTTCCACATAGTAGAATTCAGTTAAATTCAAAGAGGGTAGTGTATTTAAAAGAAAGTAGAATTTTTTGTGAGCATAATACAGAAGTTTTTATGAAAATCCATGCAGTACTTTGGCCAGAATGGAAAAAAGTAAATAAATGACAAATTCATGATAATTGATACTTCCGGTTGCCAGGCTCAGCGAAATAAGCTCAAAAGGAAAATAACTAAGATGTCTGAAACAATAAGAAGGCAACTAAAGAGTAATTGTAGAAGTTGAATAGCATCACTATGTTATAGGAAATTGAATGTAGAAACATTTAAAACAAATTTTAGCTCTGTAGCTTCAATAATATCAGAGAGATGAATTGGCATGAATTAATAAAATGGTAACATTCTTGTGTTTAGAAAAAAGACTGAAATGAATATATTTTTGTTTTGTTTTTTAGATCACATAATGTAAATAAGGGATTATATTTTAATAAACTCTGCTATTAATTGGGTCTTTTTAGGTACAAAAATACTGAGGGTGAGAGGAAAACTTCTCCTTTGTACTCAATAACTAATAAAAAAAATATAAAAAGTATAGGCTGGCTACATTGAATGAACTTAGTTCTTCACACTAATTTAATTATATATCAAGTAATTTTAATCAGCATTAATAAATTTCTTTCTGACTAATTAAATGCAGTTTCGACTAAAGAAATAATTATAAGCAGGAAAATAATTGGTAGTAATTATTCTAAACAGTATGCTAATACAATTTAATGTATCTGTGTCATAGAATGAACCAGGCAGCATATATGTTCCACCAGTCACACAACCTCAAAGTGGACGAGCCCAAGTGGGCTCTATCTACATCCCACCAATACAGCAGCAGGAACAGGAGCAGCAGAGAACTGCTAGTCCCCTGTCTCCAGTGTTAAACAAGGCTCCAACACCCTGGATGAGTCAACGGCCACAGCAGCAGCAAGTGCCAGCATGGGCAAATCGTGAGGATTCTCCTGTTCAGAAGCAGACTCCTGCACCAGCTGGCACTAGGATTATACCCATTCATGTGAGTTTTTAATATTGTAACAAAAGACATTAACAGTAGAAACTATCGAAAATAAAAATCTTGGTAGTTTAATTTTCAGACTGAATCAGTTTTGTTTTTTAATCTTTCATTCCTACAGTGCCGAATATTACAAAGAAACTACTGTAATTCAACCAAATTTGGATTCAAAATGAAGGTGTTCCCTCAACAATTTTAATATTTTACTTCATGACTTCTATGAATCTCTCAGAGGCAGATTTTCATGCAAGTAATTAATTAACTTTTCATCATTATCATCTGTTTTATGGACTTTTTCCACTTTTGTTGGTCAGTCCTGACACTCCCTTTTAGAAGGTTTGTGCTCATGGGCGCCGGGAGGGGGGTGCAAGGGAGTGCACTTGCACCCCCCTGGCATCCCGGGTCACCGTCTGGGCAGTAGTAGAGCTAAAAAAAAGGGTCGCCCAGCCCGGAAATTTTTGGGCCGATAGGGGGGGGGGGGGCACCAATGCAGCCCTGGTGCACCCACCTAGAAACAATCCTGCCGGCGCCCATGTTTGTGCTTATTTTGCAAAAGCATACTTATCAGTCAGACTATGAGTTTGCTAGGCCTGTCATAATTTTATGGGGAGGAAAATGAATTGTCACCTGTCTGTGAAATGTATAACCATGTTCTCTGTGCAATAATTGTATTTCGTGTTTGTCCAGGCTATTTTATGAGGTGGAATTTAGAAATTGTCCAAGCATTCACCTCAGTGATTGCAGAAAACTGCCTAAAAACCACAATCAGGGCAGCCAGAAAACAGGGGACAGGACTAAAACTTGGCCCTGTTGCACCTCTCCAACCCAGAGTGGTGGCACCTTAATGCATGCAGCCACACTACTGGGCTAATTATCCTTTAATGAGTACAATTCATATAATTTCCTGTTTAATTGTGACATTTATATAGATTTTGTTACTTCTTTAAACTCATTTGTTTGGCAAATTCTTTAATAACTCTATTAGGAAGCAACATATTTGCACGATATTTCATAGCAATGTCTGAAAATGACATTAATAGCTGTAATAAATTTCATAACAGTTGACCATGTGTTAATTCTTGATTGTTTATTAATGGAGCAAATGGTAACCTTTCTTGAACATATCTATATGGAAAGGTAAAAAGTATCTATATGGAAAGGATAGGTAAAATACACCCAACACTCACCAAAGTTGAAGGGAGGAGGGCAGCAGCAACACAAAACAACACACAAACAAAGAAAATACAATATTTCGGGTGAAAACCCCTTTTTCAAGTTAACAGAGGTAGGTGGCTGGGCATGACTTGCGTTAGACGCAGCCACTCATAGCCTGTGGCTGCATCTAACGCAAGTCTTGCGCAAGTCCAGCCACCTACCTCTGTTAACTTGAAAATGGGGTTTTCACCTGAAATATTGTATTTTCTTTGTTTTGTGTTGCTGCTGCC
>JARYHS010013631.1:93086119-93127555 GCA_031002005.1 Vandiemenella viatica
TTGTTTTTCTAATAAGGTTCTACTTACCATAGTGAAAGACACCAACTTTAAAATGCCAGTTATTTTCTTCTCCATTTGCCATAGTCATGTTTACAGAACGTATTTCCAATGAGTCACCAATAGGTAGCAGAATTCAGGTTTGCTTTTTTTAGCTTTATGCCTCATCAACGTCATTAGAGGTGGGAAAGGACTTGCGGCAGGAAATGGGAAGGAGTTCAACAATCATTTTAAAGAAATTGTCCCTGAGTTCACCTGCAGTGATTTGGGGAAAACCTAAATCTGGATGGTCGGGTGTGGATTCAAATCTGCATCCTCCTCAGTGTGAAAACCACTGCATTACCACTCACCCCACCACACTTGATTCTGTTTGCTGACAGAGCCTTGTTAAATGGGTAGTGTTCTGGGACTTTATAGTGTGCATGTGCTGGCCTAAGTGGATGTTAATTAAATGGCAGAAATTTCATCAATGAACATTTATGTGTATAAAAATTCTCCGGCCTGGGAGAACTCATCAAGCAAATGCACCATTTTGAAGCCATTCTAATACTTAATCTTCTTGTTAGATACCAGCTTCAAAAGATAGCATGTACTTGACATGCTCCCCAGTAAAACAATTAAACACCAGGAAAGCCTTCATTCTTCCAACATTTATCTTTTTTAACAATAAAATTATGGAATTTTCAATTGCAGTTTGTAAATTTATTAACCATTGCTGCTTTATTTACTTGAACATTATTCATTCTCTTATCTGATGGTATTCAATACTGGAAATCAGTGCTGAACATCTCTGACAGTTAATTATCCAAATGAACTAGTTATACAGTAATATATCATTAATATAGTAATAAATTATTTAAGTATAATTCAAGTGTCTATTGGTATCGAATCAACTAGAGAAAAGAGTGTGGTTTATAAGTCTCTTTGGGATTTCAGACATTTAGTGTGCAGTAGCTATGGCATATACAGCAAAAATGATTGCATCTATGGAAACAGAATCTTTCGAAGCTTCAGTTTATAATAGGTGCCTTGGCACATTTTCCTATTTACCGGTAGTCACTAGATGATTTTTTCTTAAGCGGTTATGTTACAGATCATGTGTTCATATATCCTTTGCCACATGATTTAGCACAACTGCTATCATAAACGTAGTCACTGACATTGACCATGAGATGTTAGGTTGTGTGTGGTAGGAACTTCAATACATGATTGTCTCTCATGTCACCATAAGTGCACACATTGATCAGCTGTAATGTGCGTCAAAAGCTTAATAAATAGTTGTGACTGTTTTCACCCAAATCGTTGAGAGTCTTATGAATACCCTGTAATGATTTGAAAATATGGTAAGCTGCCATTAACCAGTAAAAATAGTGTGTAAGGATTTCTATCAATGCACTTCATTAATGTTTTATCTAATTTTGGAAACACAGAAATGTTATTTGTTTGTTATTATAATTTAATTTTTATCATGTAGATGAAAAAATCATGACATATACAGTGAATGAAGAATTTGGAATGTCACTCAGGCCATACATATTAATACTAGTTGCAGCCACTATTTGTATTATTTCCAGTTACATATTATTTCTTCTTCATAATTTTTTAAAATTCTGCATAACTGGATGCAATCTTTAACTCACATAGTCTGTCTAATACTAAAAAGGTCAAGAGTGCAACTGTTTGTAAACATTATGCTCTTTCAATATACTAATAGTAAAAACAAAACAAATGTATTATTAGAAATTTTTGAAAATTATACTGTTGAAGGTATAGGACCACTTCTACATTTTTTTAAATTGTTTTCTCAGGAAATTTGGAGGATTTTAAATTGTATTTATACTACTCAGAAAATTATTTACTGCCTTATTTAGGTTTTATTCTTTTATATCTCACTTGCTTATGTATACTGTATTGTAAGAGGATGGGCTATATGAAATTTTATTTGTAATTGTATTTTAACTTAATGACTCATAAGATCTTGTGAGGCCATTATGATTTAAATACTAAAAACACTGTTGATTATGTTGTGTCACTAAAAAGAATTCAACCAATTCAATATCCTTTAAGTAAGATCTGTAAATTAAAAAAGTTGATCTGTGTTCATAAGTTTTTGAAACATAACTAACAATGGAAAATGGAGGCCAACATAAAATATTTGTTGTTTGCTATAATTTTGATTCATAACTGTTAAAAGTTCAGACAAAAACACAATATCATTTACAATTATAGAGTGCTGAATCTGAGGAGAGTGAGGGGGGGGGGGGGCGGAGTGATCCGGGGTGGGTCAGTAAATTTGTGTGGAGGTGACCTTTTTTTTTTTTTAGCTCTTTCTCTTTAGCCGGCAAAATGATGTTTCAAGGGGCGGCTATCTCAAGCTTGAAAAATTCATAGATCTATCACTGTAATTGAATCATAACTGGTATGTTGAAAAATTTTTTGGTTGTTAAGTTATATTAAGGTGTGAAGGAGAAGTGGAAAATGCACAGTTAAGTCATCATTCACTTTGGTCAGAATAAGTGCATAAACCATGTTCTGAAACATAGCATGACTGGAAATAGCAAAGTAAAATGTAGAAAAGGTAGAATGTAGTTTAAATAACAAAAGGGAAAATTATTATAGTATACCATAAGTAATACACTACTTGCAGATCATATTTCAAAAAGAGGTTTGCAGCACAAAAGCGAAAACTGCATTCAGATTGCAGGAAATTATACACATGCCATCCAGAGAGCCTATTTGTTAAATGAAAATTTTATTTGATATATTCAAACTTTGCTATCATTTTAGAAAGCATGTGATTGAAGAGAAATTTTAAGGAGATATTTTTTAAATGTAAATAAAAGTAGATAATAGAAACACAGCTACCACTTTCCTCTCGCTCCCATCCAATTCATATCAGATTTCCCCCAATGGAAGAGTTAGCAATGAGAACATCCACTCTTCTGCTATCATCCAAAATAATAACAATAATAATATTTTTCGACACACACAAAATCTCATCTCTTTTGCTCATGTTAATAAATAGGAATAAGCTGGGGAAAAAGAGGGTATTACAAGAATTTTATATCGGACAGGAATACTGATTGCTAACCAACTGGCTTGAAAATAATATTATGGCTTGAAAGATGGAGCAAGTGTATGGATTGCAGGATGATGCACTGGTGCTATCTAAATGACCTGTTTATAATGTGTTGTTGAAATCAGACAAAAATTTGAATTGAAGTTAAAAGAAGACACTTCTGAATGGAGAGGAGATAAGCTACTTTATTTCTAACATTTTTTACACAATTAAGCTTGGTGAAAGGTTGAATTATTTCATGTTGGAGTACATTCTGTGACAGCTCCTGTATTTACAATAATTCTGGCATCTCTATAGTACTTCATTGGAAAATTAAAATCGTGTTTGGCATCAGGTTTATATATTCCAGACTTAGACAAAACTTGGTCAAGAGCACTGTCATATCATTGTTAACATACTGGATAAAATATCAAATGATAAACTAAAGTATGGAGTATTTCATAATGCTGATTCTGAAAAATGGAGTTACACAATTGATGTAATATTGAAATCATATTTATTAAGAATTATGCTATTAAAATAATGGACCTTAAATCCAAAAGTTTATTTAATAATTTTTGGGGAAGTTCAGTTTGCACCTGCTAACTTGATTATAGAGTTTAAACAATTTTCTATTATCATGTAGGAAATTCTGAACTTTTTTCCAATTCTTGTTTCACTAATTACACACACAAAAAACAAAATAGCACTTCTCACACATAACACACTAAACATTAGTGACACTTGATCCTCCTGCCCCATCCCATGCCAGATCGGCTATTGCAACAAGTCAGTTGATACATACAAACTATCACCATTCATCTACATAATAATCTCCACAACATTTTTAAAAAACACTTTTAACGCTCTTTTTAAGATGCAATGGGTTTTTTATTACAGTCAACGTATGTTTTCTGTTCTTTTATTTTGTTTCCAAATGCATAGTAGGCTTTTTAAATGAAGTTTCACTCAGTTTAAACACTTTTTGTTTATTGCTACTTTGCTTCTATACAACAGCATATCTCAAAAGATATATTTCTTTGGTTATGTTATGAAACTGGGAATAAGATAGGACACTCAGACAATCACATAGAACCATGGTGAAAAAGCTGCTGAGGAAATGCACATTAAACAACTTTTTTGATGCAACGATTATGCTTAGAGACTTTCATGAATTGGTAGTGAAAATATCATGGCATAAATGTAACCACATATGTAGAAAAGAGCAAACTAGGAAGTTAGAATCAGATCCTTGAAGATGAATTGCGAAGGTGAAAGGGGATGAATCAGAGAAGTGCAGAAGCTGGGATACAAAACCATGGCTGAGCCATGGCTTAAATATATTGGAGACCACATTCTAGTTATCAGAAACAGAATTTCTAGGGGCCCAAAGAAGTGCAGCAAGATTTTTTTGTGAAAATCTCCACACAGCAATCACTAAGTAAAAAGAGTTTGATTTGAAAACAACAGGCAGGTGAATAAGAGTGCTGGGAGTGTATACCATAAGACAAACATTAGCTGTAACTGGCTAGATATGGAGAGGAAAAGGGGGGGGGGGAATCAGGAAGCAGTACGTAAAAGGAAAGAGACAACAAAGATCATAAATTATCACTTGATTTAATCCATAAGATAGATGGAAGATTTTCATTTGTGGGAATCATATCAAGGTGGTTGTTGAGACAATTTAGTACAAACAGTGAAAGAATTTAAAGTAATAATTAATGTAATGCACAGGTGAGTGTGCTGGTAAATTGACACTGGAATTAAGACTCCATTACAACAAATAATGAAGACAGTAAAAAATAATGTACACAAAAACATTATTACTAAAATATTGTCTGCAGAAGATAGGTGCATGCTAAACAATAAAGTTCATGAAGGATGTAACTGAATGATTCTGATAGATTTTCCAGTGTATATTTTTGTATTTTGCCACTATTACCCAGGCTTCTTTTGTGATTTTACATCCTCAGTATTGCCACATCTTTTGTCTGCATTACTAGTAACTCTTGTTCTCAAAGAGTGATCGTAACCATGTAGAACATGTTAAGTTAGCAAATATCTCTTGGGTACATTAGACTCTGTAAGTTTTTATTGGATTTTATTCTTTGCTATATCTTGCAATATCTATCCCCAGCATTTCAAGTGAAAGGATTTTACTAGTCTTCAGGGCACTTGATAAAATGTATTTTTTCATAATACATTAGAGACTACTGTTATGTAACTAAATTAACTTAGTCCACAACCTGAAGGTTGGTTGAATCCTCCCAAAGCAGGAATACTAAGCCATTGTGTCAGATATAGGACAGTCAGTTTCCTTTCCTCTGAGACCTACAGTTTAACATGGAATCTTGACCATGGAACAGGAAATGAAACTCAAATTTAAGCAAAGAATTATATTAGAATGCCAGTCCGTCTAGTGAAGCTTGAGCCAAACTCGTAACCATGTAAACATTTTAATTTCAAGTAGATGATGAAAAATGCATTATGGTAGTGAATCTAGCTTCACTAATTTATGTATTAATTTCATTCCAGATATTGACAAAAATAGATTTTTTGGTATTTTAATATTCCAGTTACTTAAACATTTTTAAAAATAATACTATTTGCAGAAGTAACATTTACATATATTTTTGTTAATCCCAATTCAACACCATAGCCTTTTGCATCACACAGTGCATAACTTTAATAAATTACTTCAAAACAAACATAAGTACATTTCTCCCACTGCTATCATCCATATTTAATGCTTTTTATGGACTAAAAAACTTTGTCATGACATCCAGTAACTTTTGATTTAACAATTAAGTTTGATGATTATTTTGTATAATTTATCACCTTTTCAAATCAAGTATCTTTTTAAATTTTATATATCAGTGTGGAATTGCTGGTTAGTCAATAAACCTGGTGAACAGACTGGAGTTTGGACTCTGGGGAACCCAAGCAAACCATGATCATAGAGAAAGTCCGAATTCTCTATCAGACTTCCACACAAAAACTTCATTGATACCTTCAACATCAATACATTAATTCAAATTGGAAAACTACACACAAATCTGATAAACCAATCAAAAAGCAAAATGGTAGAAATAACAGGCAGGTACTTGGTAAAAAAATTCAAACCAAAATAACACAAAAGGCGAAGGAACTAATCCCCTGGTGGGATGTCAGAAGGTGAAAAAGCACTAGAAGGATGCTAACAAGTTTTTTAAATACCACTGGAAAATAAACAATACTTTTATGAAATCAGAAAACCAGTGATGAAAGTCATTAGGCAAATCAAGAGGAAATTCCTAAAGGAACAACTGGAGTCCATTGAAGAAAACTTTCACAACTACTACACCCAAGACTTCTATAGAACTGTCACAGGAACAATCCAGGGTTTCTGTTTCAGGAAATGGGTTGGAAGGCTCACATTGACTAATCAGGAATATTGTCAGGAATTATCACAATACTTTTCTGAACTTCTCAGTTGCCCTGCACACCCTTCAAGAATTCCCAAAGAAACCCCATCTACAACTACCCATAGTCCCCACAAACTCATAAGAGGAAATTCACAGACATATTCTCAAACTAAAAACAAGAGAGCATATGATGATGTATCATGTAAGCTATCTGTTAAAATTTTGTAACTGGCGTACAACATTTTATTCTTAGAACCACTAGTTAGATTGGATAGAATAATTAGTGCATTTCATTTTTATAGTTAGTTTCTATGGTTATTCAAGTTAGAAAGCAGTTTTGCAGTTTTTAAGATAGTATTTTCTGTTACATCAGTTTTCGGCATTCGCCTGAAGTGGAAGTTCATATTTAAATTATTTATTTTTGGTTAAAGTATTAATGTTGCCAAATTTTGTATGATAACTAAATTAACGTTTACATAAAGATCTAGCGACTTGAAAAATTTCAGAGTGATTGAATTATTTTTATTGTCAAGGTCAAATTTTATGTTGAAACTTTTTCTGATGTGTGATTTGATATCTGATCAGCACACCAGCAGCCATCCATGTGAATAAGGAAAGAGTTTGTTCCCATGGTTCGTGAGAAAGCAGTCGCTAGGAATCTTCGAGAAGCGGGAAGCGCTAGGTGATATAGACGAATACGTTCAGTTGTTCTGTCTCAGTCGTGCAGAAGCAGTCAGCTTGATAACATGTAGCTCAGTCTTCAAGTAATAATCGGCACGACACCACGTTAGCTTCAGTAACCTGTAGCTCAGTAGGCAGTGCAAGTTTTATTCAAATTTTTATAATGTCGTGTTAAAAATAGTATTTCGCCAAGTGGTGCCTCGGAATTGTTTAAAGTAAACTAACAAGTTAAACAATGGGAGTGTGTGATTCAATTTGGTATAATTTCTGCAACTAAAAGTTTGAACTGTAAACTATTGGGGTGTGGTCTGGCTCGAACGGTTAATCGAACTTGTAAACATTTCTTTGGAAAAGTCGTCTGATTGCCTGTACAGTTTCTGGTTTTGTGAAATTGAAGAATATAGTTATTTAAATGGCAATGAACTATTTACTGACTTTACCTTTTCATAGTTTTTGGGTTAAAATCTGTGTGGCGACCTCTTTATTCTATCTAAGCCAGTACTGTAACATCCAAGGCTACTCACGGTCAAGGTTAAGGCAACATGTTTATGCACCACCCCAAGCATAAGCTGTTTACAATCACCAGAGAACTACTGCACTGAAGTTTCACAAAGAATGCACACAAATCATGACAGAGATCTGGCAGACAAAAGAAATACCAGAAGACTGAAAATGAACCATCATTCATTCACTACACAAAAGGGAGATAAAACGGACATAGAGAACAACTATAGAGAAATTTCCCTTCTTCAAATTTCACACAAAATTCTTTCATCCTATCTCCATCAAAGAGTGCAAGAATAACTGAATTGGTTGATACAAAACTAGCTTTCAGATTGGTTGGAACTGCACAGAACTAATATTCAACCTAAAAACAGCAATAAAATATAAAGTCATTTGTTCCTTTGTTGACTTCAGAAAAGGCATATGATTTGCCAGTTTTATGCTACTAATTACATCTTACTTTGAGATTATTATCAAGAGAGCATCTATAAATCACATGGTTCCATTTTGGTCTTCTCCTATTAATTCTAGAAGATTATGTTTTTTTTTTCTTTCCAGAATACTGTTAAAATTATTGTGTATCTAATGAACACAACTGATAGTTGTTTTGTATACTTTTTTATAATTATAAATATTCTGAATTAAATGGTGACACTAGTTACACCTGTAAATTATCAATTACTGGAAAATCTTCTCAGGTACAGCAAGAGGATCCTTTTCTTCTTAAGCTGTTATTCAAAAAACATTCTCCTCATCTCATTCATTAATTGGTAAAACAGAAGAAACTATACCTGCAGTGAAAAAAATAAGAAGAGTTGAATATTTTTAGTTTTGTTTTGCTTAAGTTATGCCACTTTTCTTCCTGCATTAACAGAAAATGATTCTTTGTTCTGATTAAAAAATTTCCATAGCTCACTGATGCTGCTTTGGATTTTGAAAACTCACTGGAAATTTTTTTTACATTTATCACACATCATTTCACATCCCAATCACACCTTAAACTTGAAATAACATTCAACAAGTACTAGAACTAAAGATGCACTGAAATTCACTTAAATGAACAAAATTAGAATTAATTTTTCATTGTGCAGTGTGGTGATCCACCACTAATCCAAATCAAAACAACTTTATTTGAAAATATCAACACTATATGAACTTCCACTGGCAGGTAGGATCCCATGTGACATCTGCTAGTAAAGTTTAGTCTAGTTATACAATGTGCTTAATGTTATTAATACATGGTTCCAGGCTGGCATGTTGCCTAGTTAAAGCATGCTGACTCCCTATCACACAAGGACTACAACTTGAAAAGTCACACCCTCATATAGCACTGTGATTATATAGAGCAGGGGTCTCCAAACTTTCCAGCCTTAGGGCCATACGATTACTCCAGTAAGTTCCGAGGGCCAAAACCAACATAAAATATGAATACTTCAGTAAACTAAATTTAATTTGCTATAAAAAATATGTTCTCTAAAAGGTTTTCAAGTATGCTAGCTCTCTGTGGACCAGACAAAATCTGTCCGCGGGCCGGATGTGGCCCGCGGGCCGTAGTTTGGAGACCCCTGATATAGAGTATTTAAAACAAGAAGAAATTAAATCATTGAGATAAATATCCTCATGCTTTTGAGTATTATGTAACAGGTTTTAACTGAGACAAATAAAATACACGAGAAACCATGTAGATTGGCTTTGACACCCCTCAGCCCTCCTTATGAAGCCCAGCATAGTTTTCTACCCAACCCCTCATCTTCCCCTTGATGGGCCACATGGATTCTTGGATGCTCCACAAGACAAAAGAATATTTCAACACTATGGAACACTAAAATATTTCTGTTCCTAACTCACTGTGGTCAGAAAAAGATCTTATGACTTTTTTTCGGTTTAATATTTTTTTTTTGAAGCTGAACTGAATTTTTCTGGTATTATAATACCAATAACATAGACCATACATTAATTGCAAGGAAAGGGAAAATGACTCATCACTCACCAAAGTTGAAGGCAGCTACGAGAGAAGAACATATATTACGAACACACAAATAAACTCAATATTTTGGTTATTGAACCTTATTCATGACGGAGAAAATGAGTCATGAGGCTCGGAGGTGTGCACACGCCGAGGGTTGCTACATGACTCTGCAACCCTCAGTGTGTGCACACCTCCCGAGCCTCATGACTCATTTTCTCCGTCATGAATAAGGTTCAATAACCGAAATATTGAGTTTATTTGTGTGTTCGTAATATATGTTCTTCTCTCGTCGCTGCCTTCAACTTTGGTGAGTGATGAGTCATTTTCCCTTTCCTTGCAATTAATGTATGGTCTATGTTATTGGTATTATAATACCAGAAAAATTCAGTTCAGCTTCAAAAAAAAATATTAAACCGAAAAAAAAGTCATAAGATCTTTTTCTGACCACAGTGAGTTAGGAACAGAAATATTTTAGTGTTCCATAGTGTTGAAATATTCTTTTGTCTTGTGGAGCATCCAAGAATCCATGTGGCTCCATCAAGGGGAAGATGAGGGGTTGGGTAGAAAACTATGCTGGGCTTCATAAGGAGGGCTGAGGGGTGTCAAAGCCAATCTACATGGTTTCTCGTGTATTTTATTTGTCTCAGTTAAAACCTGTTACATAATACTCAAAAGCATGAGGATATTTATCTCAATGATTTAATTTCTTCTTGTTTTAAATACTCTATATCAGGGGTCTCCAAACTACGGCCCGCGGGCCACATCCGGCCCGCGGACAGATTTTGTCTGGTCCACAGAGAGCTAGCATACTTGAAAACCTTTTAGAGAACATATTTTTTATAGCAAATTAAATTTAGTTTACTGAAGTATTCATATTTTATGTTGGTTTTGGCCTCGGAACTTACTGGAGTAATCGGTATGGCCCTAAGGCTGGAAAGTTTGGAGACCCCTGCTCTATATAATCACAGTGCTATATGAGGGTGTGACTTTTAAGTTGTAGTCCTTGTGTGATAGGGAGTCAGCATGCTTTAACTAGGCAACATGCCAGCCTGGAAACCATGTATTAATAACATTAAGCACATTGTATAACTAGACTAAACTTTACTAGCAGATGTCACATGGGATCCTACCTGCCAGTGGAAGTTCATATAGTGTTGATATTTTCAAATAAAGTTGTTTTGATTTGGATTAGTGGTGGATCACCACACTGCACAATGAAAAATTAATTCTAATTTTGTTCATTTAAGTGAATTTCAGTGCATCTTTAGTTCTAGTACTTGTTGAATGTTATTTCAAGTTTAAGGTGTGATTGGGATGTGAAATGATGTTGTGTGATAAATGTAAAAAAATTTCCAGTGAGTTTTCAAAATCCAAAGCAGCATCAGTGAGCTATGGAAATTTTTTAATCAGAACAAAGAATCATTTTCTGTTAATGCAGGAAGAAAAGTGGCATAACTTAAGCAAAACAAAACTAAAAATATTCAACTCTTCTTTTTTTTTTCACTGCAGGTATAGTTTCTTCTGTTTTACCAATTAATGAATGAGATGAGGAGAATGTTTTTTGAATAACAGCTTAAGAAGAAAGGATCCTCTTGCTGTACCTGTGAAGATTTTCCAGTAATTGATAATTTACAGGTGTAACTAGTGTCACCATTTAATTCAGAATATTTATAATTATAAAAAAGTATATAAAACAACTATCAGTTGTGTTCATTAGATACACAATAATTTTAACAGTATTCTGGAAAGAAAAAAAAAACATAATCTTCTAGAATTAATAGGAGAAGACCAAAATGGAACCATGTGATTTATAGATGCTCTCTTGATAATAATCTCAAAGTAAGATGTAATTAGTAGCATAAAACTGGCAAATCATATGCCTTTTCTGAAGTCAACAATGGAACAAATGACTTTATATTTTATTGCTGTTTTTAGGTTGAATATTAGTTCTGTGCAGTTCCAACCAATCTGAAAGCTAGTTTTGTATCAACCAATTCAGTTATTCTTGCACTCTTTGATGGAGATAGGATGAAAGAATTTTGTGTGAAATTTGAAGAAGGGAAATTTCTCTATAGTTGTTGATGTCCGTTTTATCTCCCTTTTGTGTAGTGAATGAATGATGGTTCATTTTCAGTCTTCTGGTATTTCTTTTGTCTGCCAGATCTCTGTCATGATTTGTGTGCATTCTTTGTGAAAAATTCAGTGCAGTAGTTCTCTGGTGATTGTAAACAGCTTATGCTTGGGGTGGTGCATAAACATGTTGCCTTAACCTTGACCGTGAGTAGCCTTGGATGTTACAGTACTGGCTTAGATAGAATAAAGAGGTCGCCACACAGATTTTAACCCAAAAACTATGAAAAGGTAAAGTCAGTAAATAGTTCATTGCCATTTAAATAACTATATTCTTCAATTTCACAAAACCAGAAACTGTACAGGCAATCAGACGACTTTTCCAAAGAAATGTTTACAAGTTCGATTAACCGTTCGAGCCAGACCACACCCCAATAGTTTACAGTATCAAACTTTTAGTTGCAGAAATTATACCAAATTGAATCACACACTCCCATTGTTTAACTTGTTAGTTTACTTTAAACAATTCCGAGGCACCACTTGGCGAAATACTATTTTTAACACGACATTATAATAAAATTTGAATAAAACTTGCACTGCCTACTGAGCTACAGGTTACTGAAGCTAACGTGGTGTCGTGCCGATTATTATTGAAGACTGAGCTACATGTTATCAAGCTGACTGCTTCTGCACGACTGAGACAGAACAACTGAACGTATTCGTCTATATCACCTAGCGCTTCCCGCTTCTCGAAGATTCCTAGCGACTGCTTTCTCACGAACCATGGGAACAAACTCTTTTCCTTATTCACATGGATGGCTGCTGGTGTGCTGATCAGATATCAAATCACACATCAGAAAAAGTTTCAACATAAAATTTGACCTTGACAATAAAAATAATTCAATCACTCTGGAATTTTTCAAGTCGCTAGATCTTTATGTAAACGTTAAATTTAGTTATCATACAAAATTTGGCAACATTAATACTTTAACCGAAAATAAATAATTTAAATATGAACTTCCACTTCAGGCGAATGCCGAAAACTGATGTAATAGAAAATACTATCTTAAAAACTGCTTTCTAACTTGAATAAACGTAGAAACTAACTATAAAAATGAAATGCACTAATATTCTATCCAATCTAACTAGTGGTTCTAAGAATAAAATGTTGTTACGCAGTTACAAAATTTAACAGATAGCTTACATGATACATCATCATATGCTCTCTTGTTTTTTAGTTTGAGAATATGTCTGTGAATTTCCTCTTATGAGTTTGGTGGGGACTATGGGTAGTTGTAGATGGGGGTTTCTTTGGGAATTCTTGAAGGGTGTGCAGGGCAACTGAGAAGTTCAGAAAAGTATTGTGATAATTCCTGACGATATTCCTGATTAGTCAATGTGAGCCTTCCAACCCATTTCCTGAAACAGAAACCCTGGATTGTTCCTGTGACAGTTCTATAGAAGTCTTGGGTGTAGTAGTTGTGAAAGTTTTCTTCAATGGACTCCAGTTGTTCCTTTAGGAATTTCCTCTTGATTTGCCTAATGACTTTCATCACTGGTTTTCTGATTTCATAAAAGTATTGTTTATTTTCCAGTGGTATTTAAAAAACTTGTTAGCATCCTTCTAGTGCTTTTTCACCTTCTGACATCCCACCAGGGGGATTAGTTCTTTCGCCTTTTGTGTTATTTTGGTTTGAAATTTTTTACCAAGTACCTGCCTGTTATTTCTACCATTTTGCTTTTTGATTGGTTTATCAGATTTTCCTTGTGTCAATTTTTGTATGTTTGCTTTCTTGTGGCATAATCTCTGTGGGGTGAATTTCACTTTAATTCTTTTTAAGCATTGGTTCGAGTTGGTGTTTGCACCCTTGGCAGAATTTTATGTCATGGACTTCTTTATGCAGTGGAAATGAAATGGCTATGTGATTAATCTGGTATTCACAAGTCTCTGGTATGGCGATCTCCAAGTCTTTTGTTTCTGGTGATCTTTCCTCAACAATGTTGACAGATTTTTAAATCGTTTTGCTGGCATAGTTCGATGAGTCTATGCTATTATTTTTTGTGAATCTGTGGGGTGATATATTTACCTGCAATTTTCTTTTACTGTCTTTTTCAAGTTGCTCATTAAAGTTCCCCTACAAGGTTTTTGCATCATTTTTAAGAATTTTGCCAATGACTTTCTTCATTTTGATCCAGAATTTTTGGGCTTTCTGGGGTTTTTTTCTTATTATCTGTGATGGTAGGTGCATGGATATTAATCAGCGTGTACTTTTTATGACACTTTGTATTAGTGCAGTTGTTTATGGAGAACATTGATTATAATTTTATATGTATAATAATAAAGGCCATATCCAGAAGTGGAGCACCATTGGCCACTTGATTTTGTGTTTTACTTTTGAGATGTGATTGTTACCATAGTTGACTGTTTCATCATAGGTAAATCACTCAAACGTAAGCACAAGTATTAAGATTTTTTTTTATCTTACTCCAGTAATAGGGTGTGTAGTTTTCCAATTTGAATTAATGTATTGATGTTGAAGGTATCAATGAAGTTTTTGTGTGGAAGTCTGATAGAGAATTCGGACTTTCTCTATGATCATGGTTGCTTGGGTTCCCCAGAGTCCAAACTCCCAGTCTGTTCACAGGTTTATTGACTAACCAGCAATTCCACACTGAATATATAAAATTAAAAGATACTTGATTTGAAAAGGTGATAAATTATACAAAATAATCATCAAACTTAATTGTTAAATCAAAAGTTACTGGATGTCATGACAAAGTTTTTTAGTCCATAAAAAGCATTAAATATGGATGATAGCAGTGGGAGAAATGTACTTATGTTTGTTTTGAAGTAATTTATTAAAGTTATGCACTGTGTGATGCAAAAGGCTATGGTGTTGAATGTGGGATTAACAAAAAAAATATATGTAAATGTTACTTCTGCAAATAGTATTATTTTTAAAAATGTTTAGTAACTGAATATTAAAATACCAAAAATCTATTTTTGTCGATATCTGGAAATGAAATTAATACATAAATTAGTGAAGCTAGATTCAACTACCATAATGCATTTTTTCATCATCTACTTGAAAATAAAATGTTTTACATGGTTACGAGTTTGGCTCAAGCTTCACTAGACGGACTGGCATTCTAATATAATTCTTTGCTTAAATTTGAGTTCATTTCCTGTTCCATGGTCAAGATTCCATGTTAAACTGTAGGTCTCAGAGGAAAGGAACTGACTGTCCTATATCTGACACAATGGCTTAGTATTCCTGCTTTGGGAGGATTCAACCAACCTTCAGGTTGTGGACTAAGTTAATTTAGTTACATAACAGTAGTCTCTAATGTATTATGAAAAAATACATTTTATCAAGTGCCCTGAAGACTAGTAAAATCCTTTCACTTGAAATGCTGGGGATAGATATTGCAAGATATAGCAAAGAATAAAATCCAATAAAAACTTACAGAGTCTAATGTACCCAAGAGATATTTGCTAACTTAACATGTTCTACATGGTTACGATCACTCTTTGAGAACTTTTCAAAGAGTTACTAGTAATGCAGACAAAAGATGTGGCAATACTGAGGATGTAAAATCACAAAAGAAGCCTGGGTAATAGTGGCAAAATACAAAAATATACACTGGAAAATCTATCAGAATCATTCAGTGACATCCTTCATGAACTTTATTGTTTAGCATGCACCTATCTTCTGCAGACAAATATTTTAGTAATAATGTTTTTGTGTACATTATTTGTTGTAATGGAGTCTTAATTCCAGTGTCAATTTACCAGCACACTCACCTGTGCATTACATTAATTATTACTTTAAATTCTTTCACTGTTTGTACTAAATTGTCTCAACAACCACCTTGATATGATTTCCCACAAATGAAAATCTTCCATCTATCTTATGGATTAAATCAAGTGATAATTTATGATCTTTGTTGTCTCTTTCCTTTTACGTACTGCTCCTGATTCCCCCCCCCCCTTTTTCCTCTCCATATCTAGCCAGTTACAGCTAATGTTTGTCTTATGGTATACACTCCCAGCACTCTTATTCACCTGCCTGTTGTTTTCAAATCAAACTCTTTTTACTTAGTGATTGCTGTGTGGAGATTTTCACAAAAAATCTTGCTGCACTTCTTTGGGCCCCTAGAAATTCTGTTTCTGATAACTAGAATGTGGTCTCCAATATATTTAAGCCATGGCTCAGCCATGGTTTTGTATCCCAGCTTCTGCACTTCTCTGATTCATCCCCTTTCACCTTCGCAATTCATCTTCAAGGATCTGATTCTAACTTCCTAGTTTGCTCTTTTCTACATATGTGGTTACATTTATGCCATGATATTTTCCCTACCAATTCATGAAAGTCTCTAAGCATAATCGTTGCATCAAAAAAGTTGTTTAATGTGCATTTCCTCAGCAGCTTTTTCACCATGGTTCTATGTGATTGTCTGAGTGTCCTATCTTATTCCCAGTTTCATAACATAACCAAAGAAATATATCTTTTGAGATATGCTGTTGTATAGAAGCAAAGTAGCAATAAACAAAAAGTGTTTAAACTGAGTGAAACTTCATTTAAAAAGCCTACTATGCATTTGGAAACAAAATAAAAGAACAGAAAACATACGTTGACTGTAATAAAAAACCCATTGCATCTTAAAAAAGAGCGTTAAAAGTGTTTTTTTTAAAATGTTGTGAGATTATTATGTAGATGAATGGTGATAGTTTTGTATGTATCAACTGACTTGTTGCAATAGCCGATCTGGCATGGGGTGGGGCAGGAGGATCAAGTGTCACTAATGTTTAGTGTTGTTATGTGTGAGAAGTGCTATTTTGTTTTTTGTGTGTGTAATTAGTGAAACAAGAATTGGAAAAAAGTTCAGAATTTCCTACATGATAATAGAAAATTGTTTAAACTCTATAATCAAGTTAGCAGGTGCAAACTGAACTTCCCCAAAAATTATTAAATAAACTTTTGGATTTAAGTCCATTATTTTAATAGCATAATTCTTAATAAATATGATTTCAATATTACATCAATTGTGTAACTCCATTTTTCAGAATCAGCATTATGAAATACTCCATACTTTAGTTTATCATTTGATATTTTATCCTGTATGTTAACAATGATATGACAGTGCTCTTGACCAAGTTTTGTCTAAGTCTGGAATATATAAACCTGATGCCAAACAGGATTTTAATTTTCCAATGAAGTACTATAGAGATGCCAGAATTATTTTAATACAGGAGCTGTCACAGAATGTACTCCAACATGAAATAATTCAACCTTTCACCAAGCTTAATTGTGTAAAAAATGTTAGAAATAAAGTAGCTTATCTCCTCTCCATTCAGAAGTGTCTTCTTTTAACTTCAATTCAAATTTTTGTCTGATTTCAACAACACATTATAAACAGGTCATTTAGATAGCACCAGTGCATCATCCTGCAATCCATACACTTGCTCCATCTTTCAAGCCATAATATTATTTCAAGCCAGTTGGTTTAGCAATCAGTATTCCTGTCCGATATAAAATTCTTGTAATACCCTCTTTTTCCCCAGCTTATTCCTATTTATTAACATGAGCAAAAGAGATGAGATTTTGTGTGTGTCGAAAATATATTATTATTGTTATTATTTTGGATGATAGCAGAAGAGTGGATGTTCTCATTGCTAACTCTTCATTGGGGGAAATCTGATATGAATTGGATGGGAGCGAGAGGAAAGTGGTAGCTGTTGTTTCTATTATCTACTTTTATTTACATTAAAAATATCTCCTTAATTTCTCTTCAATCACATGCTTTCTAAAATGATAGCAAATTTTGAATATATCAAATAAAATTTTCATTTAACAAATAGGCTCTCTGGATGGCATGTGTATAATTTCCTGCAATCTGAATGCAGTTTTCGCTTTTGTGCTGCAAACCTCTTTTGAAATATGATCTGCAAGTAGTGTATTACTTATGGTATACTATAATAATTTTCCCTTTTGTTATTTAAACTACATTCTACCTTTTCTACATTTACTTTGCTATTTCCAGTCATGCTATGTTTCAGAACATGGTTTATGCACTTATTCTGACAAAAGTCAATGATGACTTAACTGTGCATTTTCCACTTCTTCACACCTTAATATAACTTAACAACCAAAAAATTTTTTCAACATTCCAGTTATGATTCAATTACAGTGATAGATCTATGAATTTTTCAAGCTTGAGATAGCCGCCCCTTGAAACATCATTTTGCCGCCTAAAGAGAAAGAGCTAAAAAAAAAGGTCACCTCCACACAAATTTACTGACCCCCCCCCCCCCCCGGATCACTCCGCCCCCCCCCCCCCCTCACTCTCCTCAGATTCAGCACTCTATAATTGTAATGATATTGTGTTTTTGTCTGAACTTTTAACAGTTATGAATCAAAATTATAGCAAACAACAAATATTTTATGTTGGCCTCCATTTTCCATTGTTAGTTATGTTTCAAACACTTGAAAAATTAAAAACCTTATGAACACAGATCGACTTTTTTAATTTACAGATCTTACTTAAAGGATATTGAATTGGTTGAATTCTTTTTAGTGACACAACACAATCAACAGTGTTTTTAGTATTTAAATCATAATGGCCTCACAAGATCTTATGAGTCATTAAGTTAAAATACAATTACAAATAAAATTTCATATAGCCCATCCTCTTACAATACAGTATACATAAGCAAGTGAGATATAAAAGAATAAAACCTAAATAAGGCAGTAAATAATTTTCTGAGTAGTATAAATACAATTTTAAAATCCTCCAAATTTCCTGAGAAAACAGTTTAAAAAAATGTAGAAGTGGTCCTATACCTTCAACAGTATAATTTTCAAAAATTTCTTATAATACATTTGTTTTGTTTTTACTATTAGTATATTGAAAGAGCATAATGTTTACAAACAGTTGCACTCTTGACCTTTTTAGTATTAGACAGACTATGTGAGTTAAAGATTGCATCCAGTTATGCAGAATTTTAAAAAATTATGAAGAAGAAATAATATGTAACTGGAAATAATACAAATAGTGGCTGCAACTAGTATTAATATGTTATGGCCTGAGTGACATTCCAAATTCTTCATTCACTGTATATGTCATGATTTTTTCATCTACATGATAAAAATTAAATTATAATAACAAACAAATAACATTTCTGTGTTTCCAAAATTAGATAAAACATTAATGAAGTGCATTGATAGAAATCCTTACACACTATTTTTACTGGTTAATGGCAGCTTACCATATTTTCAAATCATTTACAGGGTATTCATAAGACTCTCAACGATTTTGGGTGAAAACAGTCACAACTATTTATTAAGCTTTTGACGCACATTACAGCTGATCAATGTGTGCACTTATGGTGACATGAGAGACAATCATGTATTGAAGTTCCTACCACACACAACCTAACATCTCATGGTCAATGTCAGTGACTACGTTTATGATAGCAGTTGTGCTAAATCATGTGGCAAAGGATATATGAACACATGATCTATAACATAACCGCTTAAGAAAAAAATCATCTAGTGACTACCGGTAAATAGGAAAATGTGCCAAGGCACTTATAAACTGAAGCTTCGAAAGATTCTGTTTCCATAGATGCAATCATTTTTGCTGTATATGCCATAGCTACTGCACACTAAATGTCTGAAATCCCAAAAAGACTTATAAACCACACTCTTTTCTCTAGTTGATTCGATACCAATAGACACTTGAATTATACTTAAATAATTTATTACTATATTAATGATATATTACTGTATAACTAGTTCATTTGGGTAATTAACTGTCAGAGATGTTCAGCACTGATTTCCAGTACTGAATACTCATCAGATAAGAGAATGAATAATGTTCAAGTAAATAAAGCAGCAATGGTTAATAAATTTACAAACTGCAATTGAAAATTCCATAATTTTTATGTTAAAAAAGATAAATGTTGGAAGAATGAAGGCTTTCCTGGTGTTTTAATTGTTTTACTGGGGAGCATGTCAAGTACATGCTATCTTTTGAAGCTGGTATCTAACAAGAAGATTAAGTATTAGAATGGCTTCAAAATGGTGCATTCGCTTGATGAGTTCTCCCAGGCCGGAGAATTTTTATACACATAAATGTTCATTGATGAAATTTCTGCCATTTAATTAACATCCACTTAGGCCAGCACATGCACACTATAAAGTCCCAGAACACTACCCATTTAACAAGGCTCTGTCAGCAAACCAGAATCAAGTGTGGTGGGTGAGTGGTAATGCAGTGGTTTCACACTGAGGAGGATGCAGATTTGAATCCACACCCGACCATCCAGATTTAGGTTTTCCCCAAATCACTGCAGGTGAACTCAGGGACAATTTCTTTAAAATGATTGTTGAACTCCTTCCCATTTCCTGCCGCAAGTCCTTTCCCACCTCTAATGACGTTGATGAGGCATAAAGCTATAAAAAAGCAAACCTGAATTCTGCTACCTATTGGTGACTCATTGGAAATACGTTCTGTAAACATGACTATGGCAAATGGAGAAGAAAATAACTGGCATTTTAAAGTTGGTGTCTTTCACTATGGTAAGTAGAACCTTATTAGAAAACCAATAAAAATCTGTAAGTGAAAATAGGCAGACTTCCAAATAATGTTTGTAGAATTTGCAGATGAACCTCTTCTTACTGATCTAGGTTACAAAGCAAATGAGAGAGAGGAAGTTGGCTGCCTTGCATTCTCAAAGACATGGTCATATTGGAGGTATTAATGTGCCTATGTTTTACAAGTTAAGGGGATTGCCAGCCACAGAAAAGGATAAATTTCCAAAACAAATTCAGTCATCCACAGTGGGGATTATATGAGGGAAAATTTTACAACTGCTTTGGAAATGAAAAAAAAAAAAAAAACTTAGATATAGGAAAAAAGATTCTGGCTGAGCATATTGAATGTTAGAGCTTTATGTCACAAAGAAATCTTATTTGTGAATGAATTAGAACCTTCTGAAACTAAAAAATTGCAAGGATCCAAAGAATCAGATCATTATACAAATCATTTATTGATGTGGCCTCTTAAAGTCATGAATTCAGATGGAACCTGAGCAGTCTTCTCCAGGTTGCAAATCTTGGGTGATCTTCTGCCAGTTAACTCCGACAGCCCTGCAAATGTCCTTGTCCCATTGGTGTGGTGGTCTTCCTCTTGGTCTGTGATGATCTCTTGGGCTCCACTCTAACACTGTTTTTGTCCTTCTTTGGTCTTTTCTCTGCTCAATATGGCCAGCCCATTGCTACTTCAAGGATGCTGTCTTCTCTAATATGTCTAGTGACCTTCGTAACTGCCCTAATGTCAGGTTGCTTTTTTCTTGTTTTTCTCATTAAGCCTAAAATAGAGCTTTCCATAGCTTTTTGGGCATTCCTCAGTTTACCTTTTGTAAATTCATTTAGAGTACAGGTCTCACAGCAGTATGTCAACGTAGGAAGAATGCACTGGTCATAAACTATTTTCTTTAGATTTGTGGGCATATCAGATTTGAGGATAATAGAAGGCCTCAGAAATGCTTGCCATCCCAGCTGCTGATGAAAAATTTCGGGTGTAACAGCACCTTTCAAGTTTATGAACGGCCAAGATAAATGTACTCACTGACATTTTCTAAAGGTGGCCCATTTGTTAGACATAATTTTTGTTTTCTTGTTTTTGAAAGCTTCATTCTTAGGGCAACTGCTTTACACTCAGAGTTAAGGTCGGTAACCAATGTTTGGAGTTCATCAATGTCATTAGTCACAAATGCAATGTCATCAGCAAATCTCAAGTTGTTAAGTCTTCTGCCATTGATTTTAATTCAGTTTCCCTCCAATTCTAGCTTTGACACTGCCATCTCCAAGACCTTGCTTAACACCTCTTTTGATGTGGAACTCTGTTGTTGGTTCCCTCACACTGACAAAGACTAAGGAGGAGACATAAATGTTATGGAGCACTCTGATACAAGCTGTATCAATGCCATATTCAGCTAAGGCTTGCAGGACAGCTTGTGATTTACTGAATCTGATGCCTTTCTGAAATCAACAAAGACTGAACAAAGAGGCATCTGGTATTCATTTGAACAGCTAATTAGTTCTTGCAGGACAAGAATGTGGTCAATTGTGCTAAAGTTGCTGCAGAATCCTGCTTGCTCAATGGATTGGACAGAATCAAGGGTGGAACTGATTCTGCTCAACAAGATCTTTGTAAGAACTTTATACAGAACAGCCAGCAAGCATATAGGTCCTTAATCTTTGATGTTATAAATGCAGTAGAACTCCATTTATCTGAATCAATTGGGACTGGACCCCATTTGGATAATCAAAAATTCATAAAATTGGATTTTTACCATAAAATATTCATTTTTAATTAATTACTTTATGTGTGTTCAAAATGGGAGAAAATACTATTTTTAAAGAAAAAGAGTTTTTACTTAATTAAATGAAAAGACAACACTTTTACATGTTAAGTGCACTTACAAGTGCTGTACATTAGTACAATATATACATACTGTACTTTAAATAAAAATCATTGCTTGCTGAACATCTCGGTCAAAGTAAGCTGTTTGATGTATTCATCCACTTAACAGTGAGACGTTGCATGTCGTCACACTAGGGCTGACATTCCATCCACTTCAATGCAGTTTAATGGCCGGCATATGCTTGACTAGCTGATGGTCCTTTGTCTGTTTCAATTTTAAGGTCATCTTCTTCCTCAACACTTTCTTCTCTCACACTTTCAGTAAGTTCATCATCATTTCGAATTTCATACCTAGGTTCTGATGAATCACACACTACCCACTATCCTATATCTTCAGCACTAACTTCTGAACATCCAGGAATTTTCAAAACAATGTTTCCTCAAGTGACACATCATCCCCATCTTCTCCTGTCTCTTCTCTTTCCTTTCTTGAGCTACTTTTTCTCTTTTTCCTTATCTTCTTCAGTTAGTATGCCTTTCAACTTTTTCCATGCCTGTCTTAATGTGACTGCCTTAACCAAGTTCCAAGCGTCCGCTACCATATAAGTGTAATCTTTCAAATTTATTTTTTATGGCTAGCCAACACACCTTCTGCGTCTTCGCCCTCCACCAAAAGTTTCCCTAAAAGATGCTTTCTGTAATGGCATTTCATGGTTTCGATAACAGCCTGGTCCATTGGTTGCAACACGTTTGTGACATTTGGCAGTAAAAAATAGTTTTAATCTGGCCATTCCCTCCTTCCAACAATTCTTCAGTGGGATGAGTTAAAAAAGCGATTAAGATATTCAGTGATTTGGATAGTTGGAGTTTGGATAGTTGGAGTTCTACTGTACTTCCCTTTTTGTGTAGCAGAATGATTTTAGCTTTATTCCATTGATACATTATGTAGGCAGAAAGAGAAGACTTTAGCCAAGTTGCCTGATAGTTACTTCACAAACTAGCTTCAACATATCAACGCAGAGACCATTGCCCTTTGCGGCTGTTCCTTTTTTCATGGTATCTATAGCATAACTGACTTCAGATGGAAGTATATCTGGCACTGTGGATACATTAGAGAGGGCAGAGAATCTCACAGTTTCCTCTAAGTGCCATATAGGTTACTATAAAAGTCTCTGTAATTCTGCCATTTTTTCCTTCCATTGCTATTATCTGCTTCTTACCAAATATAAACTGTCACTTTGCTCTCTTTAAACCTTTTTCTTTTCTCAACTATCCCTTACAATGTTTTCATTGTACAACTTTATATCAATCAGCCTTCATGTTTTTCCTCCAAGTTTTACACAGCTCAGAATACTCTATCATGTCATAATCAGACCGAATCTTCATTTCCCTCCTCTTGTTCAGTAGATCTTTGTTTTGTTGCTGAATTTGTTCTTTTGGATGTTGTTACTTTTAACTTTCATCTAAGGGTTAGGAGGAAGTTGCTTACTGTGATAGGATGGTATAACCTGTAATCATTTAGTTCGGATAGAAGTCTGATGCTTTTCTATCAGGCCTAAGCTGGTATTGAGTTTATGAAAGAACATTTGCAAAATATATAACTTCGAATTTATCAAGAAGTCTAGAGTTTTTGAGAAAATACCTTTATACCTTGAGGTAATTACGAGGGATTGGCGACCGTTAAACAGAATCCGTTAAGATACCAGACATGATCACAGTTAAGGCTAATTGCTTTATGCTACAAAAGTCTTACAATGTATAACAATAGTAATAATAATTTATAAAATTGCAATGGAGCGCACGCTCTGATGACAATTTCCTTATACATCCATCCTTCTCCCTTCCTCCTCCTGCCAACATTTGCCCTCAAACAATTTTTGCTTTAAATTCTTTCAGTGTTTTCGATAAATTATTCATCAGTTCTCTTGGCAATTTATTCTGATCCCTTACACCTTTCCCATAAAACAAAATTTTCCCGCACCATTAGGCCTGAAATCAAGTGCCAGACTGTGGTCATCTTTACCCTTCCAAGCAACTCTCATAATTTTCCCACCAATATCTTTCCACGATTCATCACCAATATAGGCCTTGTACAGTCCCATGACTCTCTTCACCCTCCTTCTATCCTCCAATGAATCCCACTTCAGCTCCTTTATTACATTAGTTACCGATTGTGTTTTGTGACAAAGACAGAGCTTGCTGCCCTTCTCTGCACTCCCTCCAACTCCTGTATTTGATACCCAAAATGTGGGTCCCATACTATAACACCATTTTCCAGCAGTAGTATGACCAGAGTTTTGTACTCCAATTCCCTTATTTCTCTAGTGCATCCCATCATCACTCTCTCCAACAGATAAAGGATTTTGAACCCTTTCCGTACTATCTGTCCAATGTGCCCTACCCACTTAAGTCTGCTATCAAATGTTACACTGAGGTATTTACATTTCAAGTCTTCAATAAGTAGCTCCTTCCCCACTTTATAATCATCAACCTTTAGCTTTTTATCTGTGTATCTAATATGCTGGCTCTTCTTTGCATGTATCTTCATCCCATGTTCACTCACCCAGCTAGTTATCCTATCCAAATCACCCTGCAGCTGATTAAAGTCTTCTATTGTTTTGATCCTTTTATATAATATTATGTCATCTGCAAACAATCTAACTTCTGACAGTAAACCATTAACACAATCATTCATTAGAATAACAAATAGCAATGGTCCTAATACATTACACTGTGGAACTCCCATGTTCACTCCTAATTCTTTTGATACTGCTGTTCCTACTCTGACTTTTTGTTTTCAACCTTTTAGGAATTATTCTACCCAGCTAATCACCTTTTTATCAACGGACAGGGAATCGAACCTGTTAAAGGGTTTTAACATTATTTTATACATGCAGTCAATGTTACCTGAAAAGCCACAAGAAATCAAATTTTCAAATTTGTATAGCTTCTATTGGCATTGTAAAGGCTTTTGATGGAGTCAACAGAAATAGGCTGTTGGACATCGTGATGAAGAGATGTTTTCCAAGACACAAAAATTGCAATAAAAATCCTTTATGTAGAAACAATGATTTGAGTGAGAAATAGTTTGTACAAAAATAATGAGATGCAACAGAAGGATATTCTTTCTTATCAGTTCTTATTAATTTGTCAAATAGTGATGTCATTATGAAATAACAACTCACTTTTAAACAAAATATTAAAATGGAACATACAGATGTGGACACATTTGCTTTTTGCCAATAATCAGATAATTATAGCTGTGGATGAGGATATTTTGTAAAGAGCCTGTACAGTTCAAACACAATTGGCAATAAATACAATTTCAGAAAATCAGAAAGCAAAACAAACATTATGCCCTTCTGTGAAAAAGATAATTTGAGGATAAAAATAATTATGAACAACAGTGTTGCAGAACAAAAATGAATTTCAGTTATTTATGAATGTTTTCATGAGAGGAATAATGATCCTCATCATTCTCAAGCTCGTCTCCTGGGTGTGATCACAAGCACTCTGTACTTCTTCCTGTCCATGAATATATGATGTTCCAGAACAGTCCTCTGATCAAGCCTTATGTCTTCCTGATCCCTCTTGATTTGGTCTACCGATTTTTCTTTTGGGGCTTACCAAATTTCTTTTCCCTTTGTTTTTGTTTTTTACTACATTGTTTGAACATGTCCATACTACCTCAGGTAAGACTGCTGTTAGGATTTTGGCAAACTGATGTTTATACAGGGTTCTGAACTATTGATTTTATTTGTTAATTTGTTCTTTTGTGTCCTCATGCTTCAGAGTAATAATCAAAAGTTATATTTAAAGGAGGTGGGGGGGGGGGAGGGGGGAGGTGAAACGAGATGTTTGTCAGAAATCTATAAAGTTTTACCGCTGTGAATTTAGTTTAATGATTCAGAATGGTTGACCCAAATCTCTTACAAAATGACCTTAGCTGATTATGAATTTTTATGAATTATGATAGTATAGATAGATGAAGTTTGTAGGGAATTGAAGATGCCCAGTTCAAGTAACAAAATTGAGAAATATAGAGGAAATTTATGTCAGCACTATAATTGACATTGAGTGTGTTGCTGTCAAAATTTTGAAGTAGCGGTAGACCCATTAAAATGGGTAAACACAATTCATTTTTAAACTGAAGCTGAAGGTTTAATTACTTTGACTGAAAATTCTGTACAGATTACAAACAGAAGCAAGGTAGATAATAAACACATTCTTGAGACAAACTCAGCCTCACATTTGGGAGAACATGGGTTAAAATCACCATCCAGTCATTCTGATATCAGTCTTGCATGGTTTCCCAAAATCACTCCTTCATAAGACCATGGTAAAATTCCTTGTCTCCATCCTCTCCCAGCTCTAATTACCTCAGCATCAATGAGCTGTATAGCCCAAAGCAAGTAATAATAATGAATAAATATTTTGAGATAAACAAGAATTTTTTAGCAGTTCAATGATTCTTTGGTAAGATGTCTAACTAAGGATCAAAAGATTTCAGGTGAATTCTGCTCTCACCTGGGATTTTCAGAGATTCCTGTCTTTGCTTTACTCAAATACTTCTGTATGCTGAGTAGGTGTAAAACTGAAGTTCCCCTTTGTGTGGTAGGTTTGCTGAGTTAGATTAGGTTGCTACATAATGCATAGCTAGTAGAAATTCTGTTATTAGGTTGTAGCTTTGATTCATATTACCCTTGTTTGAAACTATGCCACTACTTTTTAATTACTTAATTGATACATTGAAATGTTTACAATGAGGATATTATTTGATACTGCTTTTAAAATGTTTAGTAAAGATATATGGTTGGTATTTGTTTCTCAGAATTATTTATAATAGCTTCATAGTCTTCCTTCCTTCTAAAGCCTCTATTACCAATTTTATTATAATCTACTAGTATCATGATTTGAATCTTACTTTTTTGTTATTATGATTTGGTCTGCAAATTTGTTTCTTGCTAAAAATATAGTAATTCTGACTAAATTTTCATATTATAGTCACCAATAGATTAAAGATGAAGAAAATGGTTTGTTCAAGACTATAAAAACTAAGAAAAATCTGTCTAATTTTTTTTTTTTTTTCTTGAACAAATAGGATATCACATGAATGCAAATTCTACTTACCACAGTTTTCTGGCGCTGTCATTGCCTGTAACATCCTAAATGAACGTGAAGGAATACAACCACCAGTATACTTTTTTGGTTCTTGAACCTGTTGCTCTGATGGAGGTATGTAAGGTTGAGATGGTTCTAAAAATAAATAAAAACACTATCTGTGATAGAAATACGGAAGTTCATCTTTAATAAATACGAATACAATTTTTATTCTTAAGTTAAGCATTGAGTGAATCAGCTGTATGAGAAATGGGTAATATACGCATTTCTACAATCAGAGGCTTTCTCAGATGGCTACCTGGGTGGCACCGCATTCTAATGTTAAATGATGACATTTTGGCTGATCTTCATGAGCCTTCTTCTAGGACAGTTCTGCCCTGAAAAATTCCAAAGCAGATTGGCGAAAACATCAGCATTTAACACTAATGTATGACACCACCTGTGTATCATGGAAACTATGAGCATTTGTGATTTATTTAGGTGAAGACTTCAATAACCAGGTTGTAGTGCTTTATCATCTGAAATTCCACTTTTGATTAAATTGATGAGAAAAAAAAAAAAAATCAGAAACAGAATTGTGAGAGAACTGTATTTTCTCTATGGTTGTAGCTGTGTTAATGGACATCAGGATATAGGATGAAGCAAAGTAATAATTTTAATTTCTGTGTCGTTACAAAAGAACTGTTGTATGCTTCAAAAACTTAATAAAAATTCTGAAAGCTATTTTATATAAATTGCACTTCCAAAGAAAACAGTTATATGCAAAAAAATTATTACAGACACTTTGAGTCCTTACCAAAATAAATTTTTATTTTATAGACACAAAAATAAACATACTGGGAATAAAATTAGGAACTAAAAGATTGATAAATAAACAGTGTTAAATGAATAAAGAATGGGGAGTCATTCAGAAAGTATGTAAAAACCACTGGTAAATAAATCCAAAGAAAAATCCTTCCAGTCATTAATTTATGTAATAATTATTGTTTCAGTGATTACAGAGTAGGCAAAGAATGGAAATATTTAGTGATCATGAGAATAGTGAAGCAGTTACTTATTTCTTAAAAAAAATATAATGAGCTCAAGTGACAGATATTTTTAAGGTATTCCTGATATGGAAAAATTGAGTGGCTTATGTTCTCAGAGGCCTGTTTAGACTACTTCCTTCCAAAAAATTTTCCCCTGAAGTCTTGTTGGGAATATTAATAAATGTTCAACAAAGCAGTGACAATTCCAGCAGAAAATGATTTTTTGGATCAGAATGGTTTGAGTAATTACTCTGGATTAAATTGATGGAAATAAAACAAAACAAAAAATATGTCAGAGTTAAAGCAACAAATCACAAAAATCTTAAAGTGGTATACATAGGAATTAGCTGTATTTAGAATGACAACTGTAATTATAATAATCTGTAGCAAAAATGATAATGGGAAGAATATGAAGCCTTTCAGAAAAAAAGATCTGAGAAACACATTTTCATTGTACTTTTCCCATTCTTCTTCCCATAAAGCCCTCCATCATCTTTTGCATCTCTAGCAAAATAGACTTTTGCTTAAACTTCAAACCGTAGTGCTCATAAATCACCCTATAGCTCCTTCCATTGCAACAGGGCTTGTTGCAATGTGTATCTGCCCACCGCAATCTATTGTAACCCTGCCACCTGTACCATGTCCCATCTCATATACCCATTCACCTGCCCCCATTGCTAGCCAATAGTCTCACCATAAACAAATTATCCATTGGAAGAATGATCACAGACCAACAGTTTACTCACTCTCAAAATCTAGACCACCTTGTTGCTGTCTATGCCAGCTCTCACAACTCTGTAATCTCAACATCTGTTTCATTGTGACTCAAACCACATAACCATCTGAATTTTGGAGGTTGGAATTAAGGTCGGGCCACACTTGCCCAACACTAGTCTGTACCATCAGTGCACCGACAGTCAGCTGAGTGACGGCTCACCTCCTTGCATCCACACTTGTCTGTAGCTCATCCATGTGACGGATGGGTTCTTTACTCAGTTTTCAGTCTCCTTTAACATTTTCACTTCGTTATTTTACATAATATAAAATTATCATAAAAGTGAGTTGGGGATCGCAGCTATGGTTACCACCCATACTTTATTTCAGAGTATTGTACTTTATTTTGAGTAGGCATTCTTTATAATCTATGAAAGTAATAAAGTATGTTAAAATACTTTTTCTTTTTATCTGACTCACATTATCACCTCACTGGTTGATCTCCTATGAACAAATATAGTATCCCAATGTAGTGTTAACAAATCATCATCACACTGTACTGGGATTCCCGCATACCTCAATGCAATCCCAATGAAATTTCAACCATCACTAACTTCACATTTGACATTTGGCATTTGACATGTTTATTTTGGTTGAGGTTCCTTTTGATTCACTCAATATTACTTGTTAATTGAGAATGAGATTATTATATATTTTAATTTAAATATAGACCACAAAGGTTCTATATAATAATAATAATAATCTCATGTGATCTCAATGTTCTAGTCACAGAACTTCTTATTAGCTGTGCAGTTCAACTTTATCGTTGTTACCTAATTTGAAAAGGAGAACTACAAGTTAATGTGATATTTGAACAACAGCTCGTCCTAGCATCTTCACATTAACAAATCAAAGCTTTGTCAGAGGTCTGTAAAAATTACAGCTGACACTGGATATGGGCCAGGATCTTTAGTACCCCAATTATATGCTGTAGCCATTTGAATCAACAGACAAATCTGGGTGTAATGAAAAATAAGTATTCAAACATAATAAAATAAATGTATTCTTTTTCTATACCACTAGCTGGTACCCACAACTTCGTTCGTATTTGCAAAGAATTTGAATTGACAGCTACCGACATCTAACAACCATAGTGCACAATGGGAGAGTCGATGCTATTACCACACACAAATGCCAGTCATCTGCACTATGTAGTTCAGGCAGCAAAGTAAAATTTACAGATACACATGTCTTTGGACAAACTACAAAAATATCCTTGATCGACCACCTTCAACCACCATATCTCCCACACTCCCAAAGTTACCGAAATTCGGCCAACGTTGTGATTGATGGGTGACTCTGTGTTACCACCACACACAAAGACCAGTGATCTGTGCTAGGTAGTTTTGGCTGAAAAGTGATACACAGGGACACACACGTTTTTGGTAGAAATTTGAAAGTGCCGCAGGTCGACCAGTTTCAACCCCCTCTACCTCCCACACCCCCATAGCTACCGGCATCTAACAACCATAGTGCATGACAGGAGACATGATTCTACTACCACATATAAACACCAATGGTCTATGCCATGTAGTAGTGGCAGAAAAGTGACATATGCGGATACACATATATTTGGTCGAAATACGAAAATATCCTTGATCAGCCACTTTCAACCACCATATCTCCCACACTCTCACCGTTACTGAAATTCAGCCAACTTTGTGATCGAAGGTGACTCGGTGTTACTACCACACACAAACGCCAGTGATCTGAGATAGATAGTTTTGGCTGAAAAGTGATACACCAAGACACATACGTTTTTGGCAGAAATATGAAATTGCTGCAGATCGACCACTTTCAACCCCCATATCTGCCACACCCCATAGCTACCGATATCTAACAACTATAGTACGTGACACGGGACAGGATTCTACTACCACACACAAATATCAATGGTCTATGCTATGTAGTTGTGGCAGAAAAATGACATATGCCAAGACACATGTCTTTGGTCGAAATGCGAAAATATCCTTGATCGGCCAATTTCAACCACCATATCTCCCACACACCCACAGTTACTGAAATTCGACCAATGTTGTGGTCGAAAGGCAACTCTGTGTTACTACCACATACAAACGCCAGTGATCTGTGATAGATAGTTTTCGCTGAAAAGTGATACACCAAGACACATGTGTCTTTGGCAGAAAAATGAAATTGCTGCAGGTCGACCACTTTCAACCCCCATATCTGCCACGCCCCCTAGCTACCAATATCTAACAACCATAGTGCATGATAGGAGACATGATTCTACTACCACACACAAACACTTTGCTTTGTAGTTGTGGCAGGAAAGGGAAGTATAAGGAGACACAAATTTTCAGGTGAAATATGAAAACACCCTGCGTTGACAAACTTTAATAATCATATCTCCCACATCCCCACAGCTATCGGCATTTGGCCAATGTTGTGCACGACAGGAAACTCCATGCTACTTCCACACACAAACACCAGTGATCTGTGCTAGGTAGTTGTGCCTGAAAAATAAAATATGGGAAAACACACGTCTAATATATATATGATTTATTTTTGCAATCTCAAAATACAGATGTTCATTTATATGTTTGAATACATATTTTTCAGTATTTCTAAATTTGTCTGGTGACAGATGGTTATGCCATGTGATTCAGGTGTGGTAGGTCCCCAGTTCAAATCTGGGTCTTAGTTACAGTTGTTACAGACCTTAAAATTAACCTTTATCTCTGACAAAGTTATAATTTATTAGTGCGGACATGTTAGGACTCTCCATACATTTTAGTAACATCTGATCAACCTCAAAGTAAGGTTGAAAAATAAATTAATAAAGAACAACATTTGGTCATAAAGAACTGAAAATTTCCAGATTCTCTCTAAACACTTTGCCACATCCACCTGCCCAACACTGATCCACACAATTGAAAGTGAACCAAACTAATAACGGCTGGGTGTCAGTCAGGTATCCGACAACACGTGGTGTTGTTTAAACCAATTTCAATTGAGTGAGCACCAACAATAAAAGAAAGTATTGTTGCAGTGGAGGTGTGGACCAGAATCAAGCAAGTGTGGCCTGACCTTTAGTTTAACATTACATTCTAGATACTGGATACCCCTAGGCCCCAATCTTAGATAATAGTTATATTCTTCAGTCTGGTATACCCTCAGTTGCTAGTTTAATTGATTTAAATACACAGATTTTATTTAGATTTATTTATTTATTGCCTTTGACTTTTTTGAATAAATTTTCACCTCTTTTATATGGCCCTTTTTTTTATTAATTTCTTTTTAACAATCAACGTTTCGACTGATACTGCTGTGAGTGTATGAGGCAAACATTGGTGATGAGGCATGGAGATAATATTAAGAGAAGATTAAGAATATAAGTGGAAGGGAAATGATGATCACGAAAATAAACAAGAAATTGATTTCATGTCTAAGTAGGTATAGAAATTTTCATTTCTGATTGGGGATGTCAGAGAATGGAATAAATTATTGAGGGATATGCTGGGAAAATTACCTAAAACACTAGAAGAATTCATTGTCTATTGTTTGCATTAATGATATAAAGATTCACAGATTTCATCAGAAGCTAAAAGTTGTAGAGAGTGTCTGTTATCAAATTTGTTTAAATTTATCATTTATATTTTGCATGCTTTGTGTGCTAGAGTCTGAGAATATTTTCAACCTTATTTGTAATTTGTTTTCGCAGCTAATGTTTAGTAAAGATAAACTCTTGATTTCATGTCCGAGTCTGTTAACAATCATAAAAATTGTATCATCAGTGTTTTTGCATCATTTTTATAATACGAATATGATTATGATTTTTGGAGTATAGGGTTAGTAGTATATTTTTTTAAACATTTTATCATAGCTGTTGTAGAGCTGGTAAGTTTTTGATATGTATAAGTTTAAAATCAGTATTTCTAACCCTGGTGTGCACCATTTTCATTTGGCTAACAGTTGATCTTTATGATGAGAATTTCTGTTGATACTATTTTACTGGTAACAAAAATCTTTAATACTGTTAGCAAGGAATGTGATATCTGTAGGTTGGTTATTCAAAAAAAAAAAAAAAAAAAAAAAAATTACAGTGTACTCTGCCATTGAAGTACTGTCCTTTTACTATACCATCCAGTGGTCTGCATAACACTGATAAGTCAAGAAAACCTCATTTCATACATGGAATGATCCTGGCATATTTGTTTCAATGGCCTAATGATAGCTTTCATATGAGTGGTAACTTTATATTGTGAGTCTTAAAATACAGCTAATATTTGGTTATCTGTTTGATTACCTTCAATCCTAAAGCAGGATTCATCTTGAATCATCACCATAATCTTTAATTCTGATTGGTGACCATGCTATTCTATTATTTTTACTCTTGCCAGGTCTTGTTTACCAGTATAGATTCCAGGCTGCAGATCTCCCCCTTGTTTTCTGCCATGCTTCCTCAAGCCTAACAGATTCCATTCAAGATTCTGTTTTGCTGTTATTATTTCCACTTCCTTTTCTTGATATGCTCCTATATATGTTTCTGTTTGACTTTTTGCAAAAGTTCCTTATGGGACATCACGTGTGGGCAACATGTTTCCAGTATATTTATCAAGCATCTGTTCGTAACTGTGTGGATTTTAGTGTTCAACATTCTATTCTTAGCTTAGCACTACTACAAAGTTGTGTACACTTCCAGCCAGTTCTCATATGTGTGAAGGTGCCCTTTTATTTATTTATACGGCTCTGAATAAACCCTACCATCTTCTCTAAGGCTGCTGCTGATATAATAGAACAGAAGGGAGTCAGGGAATGGAATAAATTACCAAGGGAAATAATGGACAGTTTACCAGAAACACTGAAGGAGTTTAAAGTTTCAATTCGTAAAGGGCAGGCATAGGTAGGTGGCGAAAAAATAAAAATAAAAACTCAACACAGAAAGGTGGGGGTGTAGGGATATTTCCAACAGAGTGTGTATGCTCCATCTCAATTGAAATTAAAAATTAAAAAAAAAAAAAAAATTCTCCTCATTGATGTCTTCCCTGTCCAGCAAATAACTATTTGCAAATATTGAATTGAGTTTTATTTCTTAGATCTTCTCACCTTTAATTTTGATTCCTGTTTTATTGATTCCAGGTTTACTGCCTTGTCTCAGAATGATTGGATGAGTATACATAGATTGTCCATATAATAAAGGTCTTCAATATAAGATAATGGGCTGCATTGAATCCTTTGGTCGTTCCATGTTACTTTTTTCATAAAGCAGAGTGTGTTCAGGAGTCATTCATGGCCTTCATCAGTGCAACAATCTTGTCTGGCACCCCTAAATTGTGCATAACTTTCCATATTCACCTTCATTTAATGGAATCAAACATTTATCAGAATCCACAAATTTCAAATATTAGGATCCTTCAAACTCTAAAGAATATTCTATAATGATTCTGAGAGTGTAATGTGGCCTACATATAAATGTCCTTGCTAAACTGTAATGTTATCACAATTTTATAATGTATGTACCAACTAAACAACTATCATTTCCTTTAGGAACCAGAAAAACGACTATTCATTGCATCGGAGAAGAACAATTACAGTAATATTTTAATAGTGCATGGGTAAATCCAATGTTGAAAGCTATTTTTTAAAACTCTTCATTGGAGTAATATGTAGCAATTGCATAACTATTTTTCTGCATTGCCTCTTTTGCATTGCACTGGAAGTTTTCAGTCCTCTTCAGTAACTTTCTTCAACTGCTGCATTGATTTTGTAAACATTTATTCACATGTCTTCATGAATAAGGTCTTGTAAATAATAAAGGAAACGAAATTAACTCATCACATATCAAACTTGACAGATGTGACAAGAGAAAAAACAAATACAATATTTTGGTATTAACCTTCTTCATTGAATAGAGAATGAGTCATTTGGTTCCAGATGTGTGTGCACAGAATGTTAACCAATGAATAATGTCTTGGATTTGTAAAGCTGTCTGCATTCTGATGCTAGTTCTGGAATGACATGCATGTGTGAGGTTAGATACTACTGTCTGACTTTTAGAGAAGAATATGTGCCACCTGTATGATTAATCAACTTTACAAACAACCTTGTGACATTTAGCATGTCAAAGTACTCATACCAAACTATGTGCTGTTACCACATTATCCAGTGCTAAAAAATACTGCACCTACTAAATATATCTTTTTTTTATCCTGATTTTAATTGGTTTAGTACTTTGGTGAATTCAGTTTGGTTAGTGGTTATAGAGTCAAAGAAGTAATTACCTGTAGCTGGCTGAACAGCTGAAGGCCTTGGCTGAGGTCCTCGAGCTGGACTTGGAGCTGGTGGAACTGGAAAATTAAATCTTAATTATTATTTTTAATTAAAAGCAAGCAAGTGATTCAATGTCAAAAAAGAATTATTCTGCATATTGTGCAATCAAAACAGCAAGATTTCTGGAGCAACAAATGTTAGTAGAATTTTCCATTTAAAGTCATTAACCCTTGCAGTGTTACCACCAAAAACTTCATCATAATATTTTTATTTTTTCAAAAATTTGTGTCAAATACAGCTTTGAAATAAAAACATTAACACAGGCTAGAAATATGAAATGTGTGTTAAAAGATTAATTAATATCTAGAAATGTATAGCATCTTGTGAACCAATGTCATGATAATGGAGACATATTCTTTGTCCTCTAGGCAATGCATAGCTTACAAAATACGACAAAGGACAATTTAATTATTGTGATGGAGCATTTGTCACTGGCTCCTTTACCTACAAGAGAAAGTTTCCCACTTCCTTATGCCTAAAATCAAGAGTTATCTTTTGTCCATGATCAACTTTTCACTTCCATGTACAACTCTTAATTCTTGTAGCACTCAAACCTGATGACCAGCATATGCGATGTACATTCTCAGTATTATCTTTACCCTCCTCCCACATTTGAATGACTCTCAACACAGTTCCTTTATAATGCCAGTTACTCATTGTGTTCTGTGATAATTTCCGAACAAATAATAACGGGGTCTCGCAAACATTATATCACAGAGAAGATTTTTTTCTTATCGTATATATATTGGTGAGAGTATGCAGAAACAAGTTTTCGACCTCCGACACCCTCGGCACAATTTTCTGTGGCCAAAAAATGTTTTGTTTTTTTTTGTAGTTTTCCATCTGTAACTCCTTCCTGATAAGTACTAGCAAGAAATACATTATTTCCAATTTGGAAGAGGACAAAATTTCCTTCAACTTTTGTATTACAAAGTTTTTTCTAAAATCAAAACTAAGCAAGCTACAGTTCTTCAAAAATTAGCAAATTTTCACACTTTTCCTAAAAGTTGGGTTTCCACCTACTTTGTCACTCTAGATGACTGAGAACCATGTATATATATAATTGATACATATGTATTTCTGTATGACACTTTATGTACTGCACTTTGATTATTGATTGTCAATTGAATAATCGTATCACATTGTTGGCTGGGAGATGCTGAAGAATTGACCGGCCACCAGGTGACTGTTTTCAATTCGCCGCACAATGCACCCATTTGTTGCTACCTAACCCCACCAGGTAATCATTCAGGGTAAAGGGAACCTTCAGCTTAATGTGGAATCTGAACAGCAAAAAGTGTTCTGGCAATCTTCATATTACACAGCAAGCTGTGGCAAAGCTGAAGGTCAGGTTAATGGCCTTTAAAAATCATAGCCAAAACCAGTATTTCAATCTCCAGTCAGATGCCTTAATCACTGAGCTACCAGAGTGCTCTATAACTGATGTTTATTTGTACCAGTTTGAAAAAAGTGTTTGAAAAAATGAAAACATAATGTTTTGGCACAATGTTTATTTACACAATCAAAATGAAGTCATAATAAGTCAAAACTTAGTCATAAACCAATTTCTTTTCCATTTGGATGGCTTAAAACACTGCTTTCCATTTGATTCTCTCCATACTTCAAGGGAGCAAAATTGTCTGTTTATCAGGCTCTTTAAGAAAGATGAAACATCCAACAAAAAAAGCTTTGTTGTGGATGGAAGATGCCTCCTGCATATGGCATTGCAGTGAAAACTTTGGCTGGCTCCATCTGTGGAAAATATGAAGCCTAATTGAGAACGCACTATGGATCCAACATCACCGTTATATTTGATGGATACCAAAGTGATGCTCCTGAGAGAAGAATAAAGTCACCTGAAAGGTTTTGACATTTGAAAACATCAGCTACTTCAGCAGAGATCATTTTAAGTGAGGAAACAAACTTCTGCAGTGACACAGTAAATGAGTACAGCATGAAATGTGTAATTCTGGTAGTAATGAAAAAACTGAAAAAGGAGACATGCAAGTTCAACAGCCAAAAGAAGATACAGCTGGATTGATTGTTGACACAGCTAGTTCCCTAGCAGCAAAATCTGACAGGGTGATAATTCTAAGTGAGTATATTGACTGTTTTGTTCTGTTACTGGACCTTGCTACCACTTACGAGAATTTGGGCTTCCATAAACCAGGGAAGGCAAGAAAGCAGGATTATGATACTTCCTTCCAGTTTGAACCCACACATACCCTCTCATCCATGCATTAACAGGATGTGATCCAATATCCCAGCATTTTTTGGCTATGGGTAAGAAAAATTCTGGTGCCTCATTCAACACCAACCACATCTGAAAGTAACATGCATGCTAAATACTCACAGCTCCTAGCCTCCGGAAACTGGGATATGGAGAACACACAGGGGATCAGCTCATCTTGGAACAGTATGGAAAAATTGCTTGTGGAACATTGGAAGGCTCAGATACGAAATCTGCCCAAAAAATGCATTCTGCCTAGCACGGTTGCCACCAACATCAGATGTGGTAACGTTTCACTCAATACACACATACCACCAAGTGCAAGCATGGCTGGGTCGAGAAACATACCCATTGCCATGGGGATGAAGGAAAGGCTCATCCAGTCTTTTTCCATTTTCAATAATAAAAGCCACTGAATCTGAGTTTATGCTGAAGGTGGTATCACGTTAATGCAAGAACCTGGTACTTCACGATGTAGCTGTCGCAAATCAGGACTGCACTGTTTGGCTGCTTGCAAAAACTACTCTGGCCTGTCTTGTGAAAACATTCCTCAGACTGAAGTAGATGAAGGAGAGAAAGCATTCTTTAACCTCTAGGAATCTGCCCCTGATGAAATGAATGAGTGAGACCCAATTCCATATGAGGACATTGATAAGCTGGTACAATCCAAAAGGAAAAGAAATTCATTTATAACCAATTTCTAACCTTATTATTAATTTATTATGGCTTAATAATTTTGTGCCATAACATGATGCATTCATTTCTGCTCTATTACCATCAGTAATAGTCTGGTAGCTCAGTGGTTAAGGCGTCTGACAGAAGATCAAAATCCCGATCTCAGTTGTGAGTTTCAAAGGCCATTAACCCGACCTTCATCTCCACCACAGCTTGCTGTGTAATATGAAGTAAGGCAGAATACTTCTGTGGTTTGGATTCCATGTTAAGCAATAGGTTCCCATACCTAGTACGATTACCTTGTTAGGTTAGATAGCCACTAAGAGGTGTATTGTGCGGCAAATTGAAAACACTGTCACCTGACGACCGAACAATACTTGGGGATCTCCCAGCCAATAATGCCATATGAATGAAAGAATTTAAAGATAAAATTTGTAGAGGGCAAATGTAGGTGGCTGCAGGATAGGGGGAAGATGGGGGTGTAGGGAAAGTTGCCACCGGAGCCTGTGCTCCATTGCAATTAAATTAAATTATTGAATTGACCATCAGTAATCAAAGTATATATATACTATGTAAAACAGAAATACATATATGTCAATTATATGGAAACCAGATCATTTAGAGCGACAAAATTGGTGGAAACTCAACTTTTAGGAAAAGTGTGATATTTTGCTAATTCTCAAAGAACTGTAGCTCGCTTAGTTTTGAATTTAGAAAAAACTTTGTGCTACATATATGGTAGGAAATTTTGTCCTCTTTCAAATTGGAAATAAAGTATTTCTTGCTAGAACTCATCGGAAAGTAATTATAGACAAAAAACTGAAAAAGTACCAAAATTTTTAAGTTATTTGGCCACAGAAAATTATGCAAGGGTGTCGGAGGTCAACAACTTGGTTTCTGCATACTCTCACCAACTATATACAAGAGAAGAAAAAAAAATCTTCTATGTGATATACTGCAAGGTAAAATTACCCCATTACTGGACTATTAGTGGTAACATTCTTAGGAGAAAATGCAGAGGTGCGTAGTTACAAACCTTGAGAACACTAATCTGATTTATGCCCTCCTATCCCTGAACAGTAGTCCATATTGGTCTCACTAAACCAGTTCCTTTATATCCCTACCGTTTGAAAATTCTCGGTAACTTATTCTCCATCCTTATCTACAATTGTTTCAGTACCTTCCATTCCCATTAGTTTTCTTACAAAGCCAATAGAATTTCTAGATTAATCATTCAGTGTCCTCTCTGCATCCATAATATTCTTGATAAATCTGCCTTTAATTCTTTCTCTTTGCTCTTATTAATTCCTTGTTTAGTTGTTTCAAGTGTGCCCTACTGCTCTTCTGTCTCTTAACTCTGTTCTTTTCTCTTCTTACCTATCTGTTTAGCATCCAAACCTCCCCATTATATTATTATTATTAATTTAACTGCAATGGAGCTAACACTCTGGTGTTAATTCCTCCAGTCATCCATTTACTCCTATTTTGTATAATTTTTTAAAATTTTCTTTTACATTTGGAATGTTAAATTCCTCCCCATTTACTATTATGATTTACAAATTTTAATTCTAAATTCCTTAATCGTTTTTGGAAAATTATTCATCTCTACACCTGGTAATTTGTTCCAATCCCTGACACGCTACCAACAAAAGAAAACTTTCCCACTCCCTTATGCATGAAATCGAGCGCCAACTTGTGGTCGTGATTGCCTTTCCCCTTCCGTGTTATTCCTAATTTTTCACCAATATCCCTCCAGCTCCATCACCAACATTTGCTATTCCCAGCTCTCTCTTCACCCTCTTCTTTCCTCCAATGACTTCCAGTCCAGCTCCTTTATCATATCAGTTACTGACTGGGTCCTGTGATAATTTCCACAAACAAATCTCTTTTCTTGTTCTTATTACCTCTCTGAACTCCTCTCCCTGACTCACTGTATTTGTGCTCTCCTTTCATATACTGAAATATATCTTCATTTATGAAATAATTGCCTTTTTATAACTTACCTATAACTATATTTTACTTTGGCTACTGATTTACTGAACTATCTAGTACACATCAGAACTACTTCATGATGACAAATCATGTTTTAGTAAATTATGAAAAATGGGAGACATTATTGACACACTTTTTTCAAGAGCTTTATAGATCACTGAATTAAAATGTTAGTCATACATTTCTGTGTTATCTATGGATTGGGAATTAGTGAGAATAACACATCTTAGGCCTTAAGGTCTAATTTGTATGTCTTCTCAGTGGGATTTGTGATGAAAAAAGGCATCGGGCAATTTTTGGGAGGAAGGGGGAAAAATCTACCTGTACCAAATGATATGAAGGAAAGTGAAATTATTATGCAGAAAGGAGAGACTGAAATTGGTGACTGAGTGGTAATACTTGGGAGTCACAGTCTGATGAATGAAGGTTCAAATCCCCATGTGACAATTCAGATTTCAGTTTTCTTTGGTTTTGCAAAATTGCTCATGGCAAACACTGAGATTGTTCTTTAAATGACCATAGCTGAATTCCTTCCGGTTCCTTACCCACTTTTTTCTCGCCTCTAATAGTCTCATTGTTGACAAGGCGTAAAAATATTTAAAAGAAAAAAAAAGAATAAGAAAAAGAAAGAGCAATTACCAAAGCCATAATCTTAAAATCAGTGTTTTTTGTGTTAATTTCATGAGTATAACAACATGTTAGTTTGATATCAGGTAAAACATAGTAATTTTTCCTAGCCATATGTTTTTTCACTATAAGATATAGCAATCTCTATAAATGTTAGAAAGTGACAATGAAAAGAAATTGCATATGTAGAACAATGTCAGTAACTAGAAAATGTATTTAGAAATGCAGGAAAGAATAGTAGTTTCTCTTTTAAAATAACAGGAAAATAAGTTTTATTGCTGATTAAGAGGTGTCTGGCCAATTATTTCAAGAAGCCTCTCAAGAGGTTTACATTTTTGCACCCAGTTGTAGATGAATACGAATAACAACTATTACATAGAAACTATGAGTGTAACTACATGAAATTGATTTTAACATTTAACCTCTAGAAGCTTAGTAATGTCCATAATTTTAAGCATCAGAAAATGTGAAGAATGCAGATTTTCTGTGCATCCATTCTTTTGCTTTGGGAATGATATTCAGGTTTGTAACATTTTTAAATGGACTGAAAATTTTCAAAATGATGCGTAATCATGCACACA
>JARYHS010013631.1:93128555-93329959 GCA_031002005.1 Vandiemenella viatica
TTGTTTTTCTAATAAGGTTCTACTTACCATAGTGAAAGACACCAACTTTAAAATGCCAGTTATTTTCTTCTCCATTTGCCATAGTCATGTTTACAGAACGTATTTCCAATGAGTCACCAATAGGTAGCAGAATTCAGGTTTGCTTTTTTTAGCTTTATGCCTCATCAACGTCATTAGAGGTGGGAAAGGACTTGCGGCAGGAAATGGGAAGGAGTTCAACAATCATTTTAAAGAAATTGTCCCTGAGTTCACCTGCAGTGATTTGGGGAAAACCTAAATCTGGATGGTCGGGTGTGGATTCAAATCTGCATCCTCCTCAGTGTGAAACCACTGCATTACCACTCACCCCCACACTTGATTCTGGTTTGCTGACAGAGCCTTGTTAAATGGGTAGTGTTCTGGGACTTTATAGTGTGCATGTGCTGGCCTAAGTGGATGTTAATTAAATGGCAGAAATTTCATCAATGAACATTTATGTGTATAAAAATTCTCCGGCCTGGGAGAACTCATCAAGCAATGCACCATTTTGAAGCCATTCTAATACTTAATCTTCTTGTTAGATACCAGCTTCAAAAGATAGCATGTACTTGACATGCTCCCCAGTAAAACAATTAAAACACCAGGAAAGCCTTCATTCTTCCAACATTTATCTTTTTTAACATAAAATTATGGAATTTTCAATTGCAGTTTGTAAATTTATTAACCATTGCTGCTTTATTTACTTGAACATTATTCATTCTCTTATCTGATGGTATTCAATACTGGAAATCAGTGCTGAACATCTCTGACAGTTAATTATCCAAATGAACTAGTTATACAGTAATATATCATTAATATAGTAATAAATTATTTAAGTATAATTCAAGTGTCTATTGGTATCGAATCAACTAGAGAAAAGAGTGTGGTTTATAAGTCTCTTTGGGATTTCAGACATTTAGTGTGCAGTAGCTATGGCATATACAGCAAAAATGATTGCATCTATGGAAACAGAATCTTTCGAAGCTTCAGTTTATAAGTGCCTTGGCACATTTTCCTATTTACCGGTAGTCACTAGATGATTTTTTCTTAAGCGGTTATGTTACAGATCATGTGTTCATATATCCTTTGCCACATGATTTAGCACAACTGCTATCATAAACGTAGTCACTGACATTGACCATGAGATGTTAGGTTGTGTGTGGTAGGAACTTCAATACATGATTGTCTCTCATGTCACCATAAGTGCACACATTGATCAGCTGTAATGTGCGTCAAAAGCTTAATAAATAGTTGTGACTGTTTTCACCCAAAATCGTTGAGAGTCTTATGAATACCCTGTAAATGATTTGAAAATATGGTAAGCTGCCATTAACCAGTAAAAATAGTGTGTAAGGATTTCTATCAATGCACTTCATTAATGTTTTATCTAATTTTGGAAACACAGAAATGTTATTTGTTTGTTATTATAATTTAATTTTTTATCATGTAGATGAAAAAATCATGACATATACAGTGAATGAAGAATTTGGAATGTCACTCAGGCCATAACATATTAATACTAGTTGCAGCCACTATTTGTATTATTTCCAGTTACATATTATTTCTTCTTCATAATTTTTTAAAATTCTGCATAACTGGATGCAATCTTTAACTCACATAGTCTGTCTAATACTAAAAAGGTCAAGAGTGCAACTGTTTGTAAACATTATGCTCTTTCAATATACTAATAGTAAAAACAAAACAAATGTATTATAAAAATTTTTGAAAATTATACTGTTGAAGGTATAGGACCACTTCTACATTTTTTTAAATGTTTTCTCAGGAAATTTGGAGGATTTTAAAATTGTATTTATACTACTCAGAAAATTATTTACTGCCTTATTTAGGTTTTATTCTTTTATATCTCACTTGCTTATGTATACTGTATTGTAAGAGGATGGGCTATATGAAATTTTATTTGTAATTGTATTTTAACTTAATGACTCATAAGATCTTGTGAGGCCATTATGATTTAAATACTAAAAACACTGTTGATTATGTTGTGTCACTAAAAAGAATTCAACCAATTCAATATCCTTTAAGTAAGATCTGTAAATTAAAAAAGTTGATCTGTGTTCATAAGTTTTTGAAACATAACTAACAATGGAAAATGGAGGCCAACATAAAATATTTGTTGTTTGCTATAATTTTGATTCATAACTGTTAAAAGTTCAGACAAAAACACAATATCATTACAATTATAGAGTGCTGAATCTGAGGAGAGAGGGGGTGGGGGGGGGGGGCGGAGTGATCCGGGGTGGGTCAGTAAATTTGTGTGGAGGTGACCTTTTTTTTTTTTGAGCTCTTTCTCTTTAGGCGGCAAAATGATGTTTCAAGGGGCGGCTATCTCAAGCTTGAAAAATTCATAGATCTATCACTGTAATTGAATCATAACTGGAATGTTGAAAAATTTTTTTGGTTGTTAAGTTATATTAAGGTGTGAAGAAGTGGAAAATGCACAGTTAAGTCATCATTCACTTTTGTCAGAATAAGTGCATAAACCATGTTCTGAAACATAGCATGACTGGAAATAGCAAAGTAAATGTAGAAAAGGTAGAATGTAGTTTAAATAACAAAAGGGAAAATTATTATAGTATACCATAAGTAATACACTACTTGCAGATCATATTTCAAAAGAGGTTTGCAGCACAAAAGCGAAAACTGCATTCAGATTGCAGGAAATTATACACATGCCATCCAGAGAGCCTATTTGTTAAATGAAAATTTTATTTGATATATTCAAAATTTGCTATCATTTTAGAAAGCATGTGATTGAAGAGAAATTAAGGAGATATTTTTTAAATGTAAATAAAAGTAGATAATAGAAACAGCTACCACTTTCCTCTCGCTCCCATCCAATTCATATCAGATTTCCCCCAATGAAGAGTTAGCAATGAGAACATCCACTCTTCTGCTATCATCCAAAATAATAACAATAATAATATATTTTCGACACACACAAAATCTCTCTCTTTTGCTCATGTTAATAAATAGGAATAAGCTGGGGAAAAGAGGGTATTACAAGAATTTTATATCGGACAGGAATACTGATTGCTAAACCAACTGGCTTGAAAATAATATTATGGCTTGAAAGATGGAGCAAGTGTATGGATTGCAGGATGATGCACTGGTGCTATCTAAATGACCTGTTTATAATGTGTTGTTGAAATCAGACAAAAATTTGAATTGAAGTTAAAAGAAGACACTTCTGAATGGAGAGGAGATAAGCTACTTTATTTCTAACATTTTTTACACAATTAAGCTTGGTGAAAGGTTGAATTATTTCATGTTGGAGTACATTCTGTGACAGCTCCTGTATTTACAATAATTCTGGCATCTCTATAGTACTTCATTGGAAAATTAAAATCGTGTTTGGCATCAGGTTTATATATTCCAGACTTAGACAAAACTTGGTCAAGAGCACTGTCATATCATTGTTAACATACTGGATAAAATATCAAATGATAAACTAAAGTATGGAGTATTTCATAATGCTGATTCTGAAAAATGGAGTTACACAATTGATGTAATATTGAAATCATATTTATTAAGAATTATGCTATTAAAATAATGGACTTAAATCCAAAAGTTTATTTAATAATTTTTGGGGAAGTTCAGTTTGCACCTGCTAACTTGATTATAGAGTTTAAACAATTTTCTATTATCATGTAGGAAATTCTGAACTTTTTTCCAATTCTTGTTTCACTAATTACACACAAACAAAATAGCACTTCTCACACATAACAACACTAAACATTAGTGACACTTGATCCTCCTGCCCCATCCCATGCCAGATCGGCTATTGCAACAAGTCAGTTGATACATACAAAACTATCACCATTCATCTACATAATAATCTCACAACATTTTTAAAAAACACTTTTAACGCTCTTTTTTAAGATGCAATGGGTTTTTTATTACAGTCAACGTATGTTTTCCTGTTCTTTTATTTTGTTTCCAAATGCATAGTAGGCTTTTTAAATGAAGTTTCACTCAGTTTAAACACTTTTTGTTTATTGCTACTTTGCTTCTATACAACAGCATATCTCAAAAGATATATTTCTTTGGTTATGTTATGAAACTGGGAATAAGATAGGACACTCAGACAATCACATAGAACCATGGTGAAAAAGCTGCTGAGGAAATGCACATTAAACAACTTTTTTGATGCAACGATTATGCTTAGAGACTTTCATGAATTGGTAGTGAAAATATCATGGCATAAATGTAACCACATATGTAGAAAAGAGCAAACTAGGAAGTTAGAATCAGATCCTTGAAGATGAATTGCGAAGGTGAAAGGGGATGAATCAGAGAAGTGCAGAAGCTGGGATACAAAACCATGGCTGAGCCATGGCTTAAATATATTGGAGACCACATTCTAGTTATCAGAAACAGAATTTCTAGGGGCCCAAAGAAGTGCAGCAAGATTTTTTGTGAAAATCTCCACACAGCAATCACTAAGTAAAAGAGTTTGATTTGAAAACAACAGGCAGGTGAATAAGAGTGCTGGGAGTGTATACCATAAGACAAACATTAGCTGTAACTGGCTAGATATGGAGAGGAAAAGGGGGGGGGGGAATCAGGAGCAGTACGTAAAAGGAAAGAGACAACAAAGATCATAAATTATCACTTGATTTAATCCATAAGATAGATGGAAGATTTTCATTTGTGGGAAATCATATCAAGGTGGTTGTTGAGACAATTTAGTACAAACAGTGAAAGAATTTAAAGTAATAATTAATGTAATGCACAGGTGAGTGTGCTGGTAAATTGACACTGGAATTAAGACTCCATTACAACAAATAATGAAGACAGTAAAAATAATGTACACAAAAAATTATTACTAAAATTACTGCAGAAGATAGGTGCATGCTAAACAATAAAGTTCATGAAGGATGTAACTGAATGATTCTGATAGATTTTCCAGTGTATATTTTTGTATTTTGCCACTATTACCCAGGCTTCTTTTGTGATTTTACATCCTCAGTATTGCCACATCTTTTGTCTGCATTACTAGTAACTCTTTGAAAAGTTCTCAAAGAGTGATCGTAACCATGTAGAACATGTTAAGTTAGCAAATATCTCTTGGGTACATTAGACTCTGTAAGTTTTTATTGGATTTTATTCTTTGCTATATCTTGCAATATCTATCCCCAGCATTTCAAGTGAAAGGATTTTACTAGTCTTCAGGGCACTTGATAAAATGTATTTTTTCATAATACATTAGAGACTACTGTTATGTAACTAAATTAACTTAGTCCACAACCTGAAGGTTGGTTGAATCCTCCCAAAGCAGGAATACTAAGCCATTGTGTCAGATATAGGACAGTCAGTTCCTTTCCTCTGAGACCTACAGTTTAACATGGAATCTTGACCATGGAACAGGAAATGAACTCAAATTTAAGCAAAGAATTATATTAGAATGCCAGTCCGTCTAGTGAAGCTTGAGCCAAACTCGTAACCATGTAAAACATTTTAATTTCAAGTAGATGATGAAAAAATGCATTATGGTAGTTGAATCTAGCTTCACTAATTTATGTATTAATTTCATTTCCAGATATTGACAAAAATAGATTTTTGGTATTTTAATATTCAGTTACTAAACATTTTTAAAAATAATACTATTTGCAGAAGTAACATTTACATATATTTTTTTTGTTAATCCCACATTCAACACCATAGCCTTTTGCATCACACAGTGCATAACTTTAATAAATTACTTCAAAACAAACATAAGTACATTTCTCCCACTGCTATCATCCATATTTAATGCTTTTTATGGACTAAAAAAAACTTTGTCATGACATCCAGTAACTTTTGATTTAACAATTAAGTTTGATGATTATTTTGTATAATTTATCACCTTTTCAAATCAAGTATCTTTTAAATTTTATATATTCAGTGTGGAATTGCTGGTTAGTCAATAAACCTGTGAACAGACTGGGAGTTTGGACTCTGGGGAACCCAAGCAACCATGATCATAGAGAAAGTCCGAATTCTCTATCAGACTTCCACACAAAAACTTCATTGATACCTTCAACATCAATACATTAATTCAAATTGGAAAACTACACACAAATCTGATAAACCAATCAAAAAGCAAAATGGTAGAAATAACAGGCAGGTACTTGGTAAAAAAATTCAAACCAAAATAACACAAAAGGCGAAAGAACTAATCCCCCTGGTGGGATGTCAGAAGGTGAAAAAGCACTAGAAGGATGCTAACAAGTTTTTTAAATACCACTGGAAAATAAACAATACTTTTATGAAATCAGAAAACCAGTGATGAAAGTCATTAGGCAAATCAAGAGGAAATTCCTAAAGGAACAACTGGAGTCCATTGAAGAAAACTTTCACAACTACTACACCCAAGACTTCTATAGAACTGTCACAGGAACAATCCAGGGTTTCTGTTTCAGGAAATGGGTTGGAAGGCTCACATTGACTAATCAGGAATATTGTCAGGAATTATCACAATACTTTTCTGAACTTCTCAGTTGCCCTGCACACCCTTCAAGAATTCCCAAAGAAACCCCCATCTACAACTACCCATAGTCCCCACCAAACTCATAAGAGGAAATTCACAGACATATTCTCAAACTAAAAAACAAGAGAGCATATGATGATGTATCATGTAAGCTATCTGTTAAATTTTGTAACTGCGTAACAACATTTTATTCTTAGAACCACTAGTTAGATTGGATAGAATATTAGTGCATTTCATTTTTATAGTTAGTTTCTATGTTTATTCAAGTTAGAAAGCAGTTTTGCAGTTTTTAAGATAGTATTTTCTGTTACATCAGTTTTCGGCATTCGCCTGAAGTGGAAGTTCATATTTAAATTATTTATTTTTGGTTAAAGTATTAATGTTGCCAAATTTTGTATGATAACTAAAATTAACGTTTACATAAAGATCTAGCGACTTGAAAAATTTCAGAGTGATTGAATTATTTTTATTGTCAAGGTCAAATTTTATGTTGAAACTTTTTCTGATGTGTGATTTGATATCTGATCAGCACACCAGCAGCCATCCATGTGAATAAGGAAAAGAGTTTGTTCCCATGGTTCGTGAGAAAGCAGTCGCTAGGAATCTTCGAGAAGCACTAGGTGATATAGACGAATACGTTCAGTTGTTCTGTCTCAGTCGTGCAGAAGCAGTCAGCTTGATAACATGTAGCTCAGTCTTCAATAATAATCGGCACGACACCACGTTAGCTTCAGTAACCTGTAGCTCAGTAGGCAGTGCAAGTTTTATTCAAATTTTATTATAATGTCGTGTTAAAAATAGTATTTCGCCAAGTGGTGCCTCGGAATTGTTTAAAGTAAACTAACAAGTTAAACAATGGGAGTGTGTGATTCAATTTGGTATAATTTCTGCAACTAAAAGTTTGATACTGTAAACTATTGGGGTGTGGTCTGGCTCGAACGGTTAATCGAACTTGTAAACATTTCTTTGGAAAAGTCGTCTGATTGCCTGTACAGTTTCTGGTTTTGTGAAATTGAAGAATATAGTTATTTAAATGGCAATGAACTATTTACTGACTTTACCTTTTCATAGTTTTTGGGTTAAAATCTGTGTGGCGACCTCTTTATTCTATCTAAGCCAGTACTGTAACATCCAAGGCTACTCACGGTCAAGGTTAAGGCAACATGTTTATGCACCACCCCAAGCATAAGCTGTTTACAATCACCAGAGAACTACTGCACTGAAGTTTCACAAAGAATGCACACAAATCATGACAGAGATCTGGCAGACAAAAGAAATACCAGAAGACTGAAAATGAACCATCATTCATTCACTACACAAAAGGGAGATAAAACGGACATAGAGAACAACTATAGAGAAATTTCCCTTCTTCAAATTTCACACAAAATTCTTTCATCCTATCTCCATCAAAGAGTGCAAGAATAACTGAATTGGTTGATACAAAACTAGCTTTCAGATTGGTTGGAACTGCACAGAACTAATATTCAACCTAAAAACAGCAATAAAATATAAAGTCATTTGTTCCTTTGTTGACTTCAGAAAAGGCATATGATTTGCCAGTTTTATGCTACTAATTACATCTTACTTTGAGATTATTATCAAGAGAGCATCTATAAATCACATGGTTCCATTTTGGTCTTCTCCTATTAATTCTAGAAGATTATGTGTATTTTTTTTTCTTTCCAGAATACTGTTAAAATTATTGTGTATCTAATGAACACAACTATCAGTTGTTTTGTATACTTTTTTATAATTATAAATATTCTGAATTAAATGGTGACACTAGTTACACCTGTAAATTATCAATTACTGGAAAATCTTCTCAGGTACAGCAAGAGGATCCTTTTCTTCTTAAGCTGTTATTCAAAAAACATTCTCCTCATCTCCTTCATTAATTGGTAAAACAGAAGAAACTATACCTGCAGTGAAAAAAAACTAAGAAGAGTTGAATATTTTTAGTTTTGTTTTGCTTAAGTTATGCCACTTTTCTTCCTGCATTAACAGAAAATGATTCTTTGTTCTGATTAAAAAATTTCCATAGCTCACTGATGCTGCTTTGGATTTTGAAAACTCACTGGAAATTTTTTTACATTTATCACACATCATTTCACATCCCAATCACACCTTAAACTTGAAATAACATTCAACAAGTACTAGAACTAAAGATGCACTGAAATTCACTTAAATGAACAAAATTAGAATTAATTTTTCATTGTGCAGTGTGGTGATCCACCACTAATCCAAATCAAAACAACTTTATTTGAAAATATCAACACTATATGAACTTCCACTGGCAGGTAGGATCCCATGTGACATCTGCTAGTAAAGTTTAGTCTAGTTATACAATGTGCTTAATGTTATTAATACATGGTTCCAGGCTGGCATGTTGCCTAGTTAAAGCATGCTGACTCCCTATCACACAAGGACTACAACTTGAAAGTCACACCCTCATATAGCACTGTGATTATATAGAGCAGGGGTCTCCAAACTTTCCAGCCTTAGGGCCATACTGATTACTCCAGTAAGTTCCGAGGGCGAAAACCAACATAAAATATGAATACTTCAGTAAACTAAATTTAATTTGCTATAAAAAATATGTTCTCTAAAAGGTTTTCAAGTATGCTAGCTCTCTGTGGACCAGACAAAATCTGTCCGCGGGCCGGATGTGGCCCGCGGGCCGTAGTTTGGAGACCCCTGATATAGAGTATTTAAAACAAGAAGAAATTAAATCATTGAGATAAATATCCTCATGCTTTTGAGTATTATGTAACAGGTTTTAACTGAGACAAATAAAATACACGAGAAACCATGTAGATTGGCTTTGACACCCCTCAGCCCTCCTTATGAAGCCCAGCATAGTTTTCTACCCAACCCCTCATCTTCCCCTTGATGGGGCCACATGGATTCTTGGATGCTCCACAAGACAAAAGAATATTTCAACACTATGGAACACTAAAATATTTCTGTTCCTAACTCACTGTGGTCAGAAAAAGATCTTATGACTTTTTTTCGGTTTAATATTTTTTTTTTTGAAGCTGAACTGAATTTTTCTGGTATTATAATACCAATAACATAGACCATACATTAATTGCAAGGAAAGGGAAAATGACTCATCACTCACCAAAGTTGAAGGCAGCGACGAGAGAAGAACATATATTACGAACACACAAATAAACTCAATATTTCGGTTATTGAACCTTATTCATGACGGAGAAAATGAGTCATGAGGCTCGGGAGGTGTGCACACACTGAGGGTTGCAGAGTCATGTAGCAACCCTCGGCGTGTGCACACCTCCCGAGCCTCATGACTCATTTTCTCCGTCATGAATAAGGTTCAATAACCAAAATATTGAGTTTATTTGTGTGTTCGTAATATATGTTCTTCTCTCGTAGCTGCCTTCAACTTTGGTGAGAGTCATTTTACCTTTCCTTGCAATTATATTGCCTAAAGCAGTTTCCTTTTTCCGTAGTTTAATTAGACCATACATTAAGTAATAGAATAGAAATGTTCTTTATAATTTAGTGGCATAATGCCTTTCATATTACAGTCATCATTTCTCCAGTGATCAAGTACTCAGTGTTAACAAAGGTGCAAGTGATTACAGCAGACATTACCTTATCATTTTAAAATTTGTAATTTATCACCTAGAATTCATGAATACTAGGTATAAGGGAAGCCATCACTGACCAAAGTACAAATTACAAGAATGAAAAAATAGAAAATATACTGGGTATACCCTTTATCAACAAAATTTGGCATGCATATTGCATGGCCAGTAGAACTTGTTGCAATGAGGAATAGTAAAGGCAACGAAAATTATGTTAGATAAGAATAATTATTTTGATCTATGTTCTGATCATCTTTGCTATAAAAAGTAAACAATTTGCGTATTTACAAATGTGAGAAAATTGAAATATAAATGAAACTTTACTAACAATATGTTGACAAGAAGATATCTTCAGTAATTTGATGGGCATAGAATTAGAACAAAGTAGGTGAATTTATAGCATGACATGTCAAGTATTTCACCATAAGGCTGTTTATCATAGAGGCTCTTCATTTATGAGAAAACAAGCATTCAAAATTATACATACTTAATATATAACAGCAGAGGAAAGGTAACACAATACAGCTCCCTAGCTCTGTTAATTAAGGTGTGAAATTTATCTGCTAAGGGCTTCGGGTTCGATCACAGTTCAAGAGAATTTTTGGCTGCATTTTTTTTTTTAAATTGCTATTCACTGTTTGTAACATTAAATGTTTACAGATACAAATATTGAACAAAGTAAATTCATTCTTTGGATGAGATTCTAGAGATTTGATACTGTATGTATTCTCTACGTATACAGGAAACCAGCAAATAAAAAAAAATGTTGGCCCAAGGATAAGCAAAGCTTGTAGTTATGATATAGATATCCTGCAATCTACTCCAAATCAGAAAGTTTGTACTGAGGAAAAAATTCAGATTTTAGAAATGTAAATCAGATATGCATCCTTACTACATACATTAATGAAAATTGTATGTGTTTGTGAAAGGTTATGTTTCATAAAATAGTCCTGGTATAGCAGCAACTTAATTTCAAATGTTTGTATGATAATTTTCAAATGAATGGAGGGGGGGGGGGGAGGAAAAAAGTGTATTCTACAAACAAAAGTAAATTTATATTTTGGTGAATTTTTCTGTAATCCATTTGTAACGTCAGAAACAGTGAATGGTACAAAAAAAAAGTTTCAGTCCAGGATCAGACCCAGTACTACTAGCACAAAACAAGTACTAGAGAATGCAACCATTTTTTAATCACAGTTTCTATACTCTTGTATATAGAGCATGCATATTTTTACAATTTTTTACCCTCGTAAACAAAGAGCTATTAAGAAAACAGCTTAATGTGAGAAATCTGGCATGTACTACTATACATTTATCCTGTTCACTCTTGAATTGCCATTCTCTCATTGGAGGTCCTGGAGAGAGTAGGAAGTATTTCCATGGTTCAAGTGTGATTGAAAACAATTTCTGTCTCCAAAGTACAAGGCAGTGCTGTTTGAAAATATTTCTTCTGGGGTGATAAATTCATACTTTAAGACAATGAGATTCAGGAAGGATTGGAAAATTCAACCCAATACTTACCATAGATGATAGCGGCTGGGAAAAAAAAAAAAAAAAAAAAAAGAACATGCGTTTCACAATATTTCAGTACTGAACCTAATTTGTGTAAGTAGATGAGACATGAGATGGTCAGATGTCATCAGACCACATCCAATGGGTGAATTTACTCAGTAGTGGGGAAGCGTCCATTAACTACGTATCTTGGTCTAGAGGGTGTGGGGAAAGGGGGGGGATTGACTGGAAAGCTACGCTGGGCTTTATGGGGTGGGGACGGCCAAGGCATGTAGCTTTTCATTCATATTATTTGTGACAGTAAAAATAAGGTGCAGACAATACAACGGCATCTGAATATATATTTCCATCATATAATTTTCTCTGTGTGTAATTTACAATAGTCTGACAAGAGAAATCAGTACAAAATGTTTTCTGGAATCAATAGGGAAGAAAGGCAAGTGCCATGTGAGGGGAGGGGGAAGAGGTAAAAGTATATCAGGCTACGTGTGGTGGAGGGGGGTTTCACAGGAGGCCAATGTTTATGGACACTCCGTAGTTGGTGTGATCACATCCAACCTATTCAATAAGTGTCTCATTTACTTGTAAGAATATTATGTTACATATGTTTGTCTTTTTTGTTTTGATTGATCCTGGCCTCCATCATGGGTTTATAATTATTCTTCCCCTTAGTTCTACATATAAAAAAAATGTCTTGATGAATTCAAAAATGTCTTGATGAATTCAAACAGGCTTTGACAGCCATGAAGATGATCCATGTACAATAAATGAAATAAAAGAAATCAATGAATAAATGCTTTTCATGGTTTTAGATGATAGGTGAGTTAAGGTGTGCAAAATTACTGAGTTTATAGATATTCCAATAGAATGTGTAAGATATATTTTGGGTGAAGATATATACATGAAAAAGTTTTCATAAAATGGATACTGACTGCATTTTCTAATTTTCAATCAAGTTTTATCGTGAATTATACTCTAACCAATGTTCATTCAACAAGAATTAAACTGGCTATTTGTCATTTTATAACTATGGATGAGATTTTGATTTGCCATTACATGCCAGAATTTAAAGAAATATCAAACCAATTGTTGCTTAGTATCAAAAGAATAAAAGCTGTTCAATCACAGGAAAAAATTATGATATTGGTTTTTATGATGCTAAAGGTATTTTATTTAGTAACTGATATCAGAAGGGTGAAATAATTACTGGGAAATAGTATTTTAAACCAAGAAAGAAAAAAATGAAGAAAAAATCTTGAGAAAAGACTTTTCAGAAGGAACAATGTTTTCATCAAGCCAATGCACCACATCTCCAAGCGTGGTTGCAAATTAAAAATTAAGAGATTTTAATTATAAATTGTTGAAACATACATATATCCTGTTACCACATTTGGAAACCTCTAAATCCATATGTTCCCAAAACTCAAACCTTTCCTTGTTGGGTGGCATTTTTCTTCAAATCAAGAAGTAATTGTAGAGAGTAAATTGCAGACATTAAATCAGTTTGGAACAATGCTAAGATACATTTATTTATCTTTAAAAAAATTATGAAATATTGATTCTTCTTTCATTATTAGGGAGAGAACTGTTCATACCATCTTCATATATATATATATGATAACAATGAGCAGGAAAATGCTGTAAGGCAATAAAACAAAGGAAGGATAGGGAAATTGATCCAACATTTACCACAGATGAAGGCGGCTGGGGACAACGAACACAAAAAGAACAAACACAAGAAACGCGCAATTTTTCGGCATATAGCCTTATTCTTGCAGAAGTGAGTCACTAGACGGAGCCAGATGTGTATACAACGATGTCTATCTGGTGAATGGAATGGCTGGCAAAGATGGTGGTGTAGGAGGGGGAGGGGGAAGTGCAAATACTGTATAGATAATCGATACTGTTGAAGGTATATTATCTTTGAAAGCGGTAGAGCAACATAATAACTGAATGACGATACACATATAAATCAAATTTTGAAAAACTTTAAGTACGAAAAATAAAATATAAGCAATATAAATAGTAGTGATAGTAAGTGCTGGGTCTGGGGGGAGGGATTTATTGGAGATTGTGGCCTGGAGGATGCCTGGTGTCCAGGATATTCTGATAGGCAAGTTAGCATCTACGTAGCTAAGAGGAGGTTGTGATATCAGTGAAACTGTTTCACAGTTAGGGCAATCCAAGTTTTCCCTGATAACACAACCTCCTCTGAACTAGATGGGAACTAGCCTATCAGAGTAACCTGGACATCAGACATCCTCCAGGCCTCAATATATAAATAGTTACCAGGAAATAATAGGAGCTAATTATCAAATGGATTTACAAAAAAAAAAAAAAAGGGATAGCGAAATGAACCAGCACCTACCTTAGGTGATGGTATCATGTGGTGAACACATAAATAAGCACAAAACAAAGGAAAAACAATGAATATTTTGGGGCTTGGCCCTTCGTCAACAGGAGAACAAAATGGAGAAAGGGTGGTGTAGGAGACCATCTCACAAAATGACTGTTAGTCAGGAACATGGTGGGGGAAAATTCAAACAGAGGACAGGGAGAGGAGGACAGTGAATTGGAGCTAGTATCTGAGCAATGCAAAATATTTCAAAAAGTGCAGAAAAATACATTAAAATGTTCATAACGTAAATTTGAGAAAGTAAACAAGAAAAAAAAGAATCTATGTAGTTAAACATCACCTCTGGTATGTGATAGTTCAATACAGACAGTGGGCATTGAGGCAAGGAGAGGATAGAGGGAAGGAAAAGTACTGACTGGGTATTATCTGAATTTGAGACCAGGAGGTTGCCTAGTGCCTAGTTTGTATTGGTAGGCAAGTTCCCACCTTCTGAGTTCAGAGGAGCTGCTGTTGTTTGGGAGGACTCTGATAGCACGGACCGTGAAACCAGAATTAAAATTATTAGTGTCATGGGAGAGGGCATGGATAGCTACTGAATGTTTTGGATTCTGAGTGAAAACTGCTTGACGGTGGCCATTCATTCTAATGGCACTTGATTGCATATCAGTACCGCTGTCTGTGTTCAGAAAATTCTCATAGTTTCCTAATAAATAACAAAATTTACTGTTTTATCAGCTTCAAAATTAATTGTTTTTGATTTAAATCATTTTTTAAAACTTGAGATGAAATTTCTTAGACATAATTAAAATGTTTTTTTTTTGCATTGTATTAATTAGTTTAATATACTGTAATCTTCAATCAAATTATGTTTACTGAAATTACCTAGACATAGCTTGTAATCTGAATCTTTGAATTATTACTCTTATAAATAATATTTTCTGTTAGTAGGATAAACAATGTTTTAATAAAAAAAATAGTACAGATGGAAATAAAAACAACTTTAAAAAAAATTGTTTGAATAGTCAAATAAATTTCTGTATTTTTTAAACAAAAATACCTCTTTCACTCAGAATTTATTACAGAATATATATTACAGTTTGAAAGAAAGATCTGGATTAACACAGAATCATACACTCTAAAAATTAAGAGAAATGGTGAATATGTAATCTGTTTTTACAGATTCAGTTTGAAACATTTATGCTTTTTTTTATATATAAAAATCTGTAATCTATGCTTTTCTTAAGTGTATTCTTTCAATTCATTTTCTAAGAAATACATTCATAAAAGGAAACTTAAAACATTATTATACATATGAAATTTCATGCTGTGTTATTTACTCCTAAAAATCATTAATAATTTCAAAGGCAAATTACAAATCAGATATCACAGATATAATATTTTAAACTATAAATTTTCGTAACAATATTTTGGGTAGTAATAGTGTAATTTTTGAGAGACATTTAAGTGTTTCACAAGATTATTTTTTAATGAAATATTTTTGCTTAAAAACTTGTTAGACTATTCCATGGACAGTTTCATAATAAGTTACAAAAACAAGCCTTATCTCCCCAATTCTTATTTTTATTTGTTGTAGCTAGAGTCCCGTCATCAGACGGACGTGAGACCCCTGTCTCTGTCTCACATCAAGGCTATGATGAGTGTGCTGCTGGGCCATGGAGTCATTATGATCCTAATATTTCACCTATTCCTCCTTACTGGGGTCCTGAGGCTTGGTGGGGATATTACTCTAATCCTAGTACAGATGGACAGAAGAATCAAGTTCTTCCTCCACAGTTCTGGGACCCATACTCAGCTATGTATGCCTACATGGCAGAAATGAATGCAGCATATGGGTATCCACCAGTATCTTACCCTCCAGTATATTCACCCCATCACTTTGCACCACCACGTCACTTCCGATATCCCCAAGGAGGAAGTGATTCTGATGAATGTTCTGGATATTCCTCAACTGATGAAATGGCATATTATGGAGCAAATTTCACCAATGCTGGAAAGCCGCTGCAACCACACAGTACAGACACTCAAGCAGACTGTACTCAAAGAAATACCCCTAGTATCCAAGTTAATAATCAGTTTGATGAGAAAAGTAAAAACTCTGGTAACCATATTCCAAATTCAAAAATAAATAATGAAAATAAGTCCAATGTTACCTTGGAAACAAGTAAACCAAAGCAGACTTCTGATAAGAAGGAAGAAAGCAGCAGTTCTGAAGAAGATGAAACCAGTGATTCAGACACAGAAGTTGAGGATGAAGAAGAAAACAAACATGAAGGGTCAACAGAAAAAAGTGGAAGCAATCTCCAGATGATACGATCGGTTTCTGATATTAATGTCTATAACAACAACTCTGGATCGGATGTTGTATCTCATAGTTCTGAAACCAATGATGAAGAGACAGAGAGAGAGGATGAGACAGATGAGGATGAGGACTATGAAGAACATAATGAGCAACAAATTTATAATGAGGAAGACTCTTGTCTTCCTCATCAACTAAGTGTAATATTTGAGGAAAGTGAACACAGTGATGTTGAGAGTATTAAACGCGTGCAGTCAGTGGAAACATGTGACGGTCAACACGTCAGTGATGAAGCAGACAGTTCAACAGCAACCTTAGACAACGGAGATGATGACAGTGATGATTATGATGCAATGGACCCAAGTTCATCAACAGTTACAGTGCGCTTACCACTGAAACTTAAATTTAGTAGGTCAGAGAATGATGAGGAAGTGACAACTCTGATTGTTGGGAACAGCCAAGTCAAAAGAGCAACTGATGAAAATAAAGCTGTTGAAAAGCCTAAAGCTATTAATTCAAACACTGTAAGTGTTGAAACAATTCAGAGTGACAAAAGTGACACTGATGTGTCAGTCACAGTTTCTTTAACACCATGGTCTAATTCTAATAGTAAAATAGAACAGTGGAGAACAGATGTTAATGAACATTTAAGCAAACACATTGATATTTTACAATATAACGGAATTCAAAATACTGCAGGAACAGTCCCTGGAAATTCTGAAAATGATTTACATCATCAAAAAAGTGCTTCAGATTTGGATGTATATGAGACTGCTGAATCAGATTCAGATGTGTCTGTATGTCTGTCATTACCTCTGAAGAAACCTATAGAAAAAAGTTCCCAGAATCATCATTCAGCTGAAGCAAGTAGTAATGTCTCTGAAGAAGATGAGGAAGCAAAAACTAAGGGAGAGGACAGTGACAGTGCTTTTAACCATTGGGAAGATGATTCAAGCAGTACAAGCATTCAGACAGTCAAGCTTGCTTCAAATGTGCCTGATAAAATTGAAAGTAAGTCAGACAGTGAAAACAGTAGCAAATGTGCTGAGTGTGTTGGGAAAATGTCAAAAGAGGTTGAAGAAAGACATTGCAAGAAACTTGTTGCTTCTGATAAGGAAGATCATCATAATTTTATGTCCTCCAAACAAGAAACTAAGATATGTAAAAGAGGAAGTAATAGTGCAACTGAGAAAGAAATTGAGATTAATGAAGAAGAGGACTCATCAGAGTCTGAAAGTGAAAGCAGTAGCAGCTGTGTTAGCAGCAATGAAAATAAACTGAAAAGTGAAAATGTTCTCAGAAAAGAATTTTCAACCTCAATTAAAACTGCTTCTGTGGATCACATATCTGAAGATGAAAACACAGATGATTCTGAAGAAAGTGATTGTGATGATAATGTTTTGGTAGATAAATTGATCAGTATTTGCTCAGATAATAACATTAAGAATACCTCTCAGTGCGCCACAGAGACAAATAGCAATTACGGCGAACGAATTGAGGTATCTAGTAACAGTGCTAAATCCGCTGTGCAAAGTAATGAAAAAGCAAATAGCACTATAAATCAAAATTCAATACAGAAAAACACAAAATGTCAAGAGGAAAGTGAAGAAGATGATTCAGGGGTAACATCAGATATTAGCCGTCCAATTTCTGATGCTGATACAGAATCAGAAATGAATTTGAGCGAACTGCAATTACTATCAAAATGTCAACGTGCTGCAACACATTCACGTCTTTTTAAGCTCTTACAGGATGAGTGTGGAAAAAGTGATGATGAAGAGGAAGATGAAAAGGGAGAACAGGTAGATACAGAATCAGTAGGAGCTCTCAAATCTAGGAAGGAGCAACTAACATTACCCTTACGTCAGAACAGCTCAAGTGATCCTGATAGCTTGTCATCTTCGTCGGGTATTGCATCACCTGCCTCTCCAACTGTGACTGATCGCCTGGTTAAGGAGCTAGTGAAAAGTTTATTGCAGAAAAAGAAAGGAAAGCGGCTAAAAAAACTGCCTTTAGCAAAACTACATGCAGCTGCATTACGCATACTTCAAGAAGACATGGATCCATATGACACAGTCAGTTCACCAGGATCTGAAGACAGCAATGGTTTTCACCTCTCCCCTGCCCAGTCACACATTCAGTCTCAGCATTCCACTAATTATAGTATTAACACTAACGCCAGCCCAGCCAATAGCAACACTGCCACTCCAATGATGCCTCCAACACATATTCCATTTGGTACTAATTACTATGATTACTGCGATTATTATGACTCTTGGGCAAATGCAGGTACATATTACAATACAGATCAGTCATTTGAGTATGACATTGTTCCTTCAAGAGCATTTAAACTGTTACAAGAACATGTACAGCCAAATGGTTTTGGTACAGGTATCATAAATGGACTTTGGGCAAAATGCCCAAGAATACCAAGTTCCAAAAATCTTCCCAAGGATCTTGCATCAGTGGGAGTTCCAAATGAGGATAAGACTGTCAGTCAAAATGGCTCTATTCCTGAACCTTCTGTAATCCCACAAAATGAGTCCAGTGCACAGGTCCCAGCCTCAGCCCAAGTTTCATGATGTGAGAAAGATGAGACAGGTGGACTGTGAACAGAGGGTGGTCACTTGTTCGAATGTTCGAGCTTTTTGGTAGACATTTGAGATGTCTGTGGCAGGTCGACCAGCTGGGTCATACCCAGGAGGTACTCGGCTTCACCCTCTTCTTTAAAGTTTTGTGATTTTTAGTATTTTCTAATCTTTTTTATGCGTACTGTAGTTACTTATTAATTGTTCCTTGGTATTTTGATCTGCAGATTTTTAATATTTTTTGTTTGACTTGCACTACTTAAAAGCTACAGATTATGTCTCTCTGGAGTAAACTCCACCTTACTAGAAAACTTAAAGGCACATAAAACACATCTTGTTTAAAATTCCCAGACACACCAGAAATAAAAATTTTATTTACTTCCTCACATCAAATGCTGTCTTTATTAAAAGTAAAATTAACTGAGCAGTTTTACTCGCTTAAAATAAAGCTGCTGTGTACCTCACTTGCAGTTACTATAATAATAACTAGTCTGTGATTTATAAAACATACTGTATTTAGGAAATATTGAAAGTTTATGAGTAATATAATGGGTTTTCTTAAACCACTGTCTTCATTTTAATAAAAAATAAATGAGACAAGCCATCAAATATTCCCTGCATCTTGCATTATCTGTGCACAATTCATCAAAATAATACATTAACTGTTTACAGCGAGTATTTTCTATAATTTAATGGCATTCAGTTTAATTATCAGATAGTAATAATTATCAGATAATAACTGATACTTTACCAGATTGCTTGCAAAGGTGCAGTTTGCTTCAAAGAGATTTAAAATTCATTTTAAAGTTTATCCTAACCTCTCACATGAATGTTTTGATGGTGTGCTTGTTGTTGTATTACATTTTTTTTTAAACTAATTCCTAAGCAGCATGAACAAAGTCTGTGATGGAACATCATACTATGCTGAATGCATCTTTTCACACCTTTTCAGTGTGAATATACAATTTGGAAAAAATGTTAATTCAGATTCCAAAAACACAAAATCAAATACAAAGTTCACAAATGAGGTAAAAATTCACCACAGACTTCAATTTGTTATTACAGTTTTATACTAATTTGAATGAATAACAAATGCATGTGAGTATAAGTGAATAGAACAACTTAATAATTTAGATAACCATTATACTAAAGAATATATGTATCTGTCTGTAAACAATATTTTAAAAAGTATGCATTAAATTGTTTTGTTAGATTTCTGTATGGTTAATTTGATTTACATATATCAGAGACTATAATTCTAAAATAATCATTCTGTTGGAAAAATAAAAATTCTGTAATTGGAGTTTAGAACTATGAAAGAAAAAGATGTTCTCTTCTATCATTGTCAATGAGGCAAATCATATAAAAACCAGGGCAAATCTGTGAAATTCCATCTAACTGTAATATTTTTTCATCAAAATCTCTATATTAATTAATTTAATATGTGGATCGCATACATAGCTGAAAATACTTCTATGGCACATTCAGCTAAAAGCTTCGAATCTTAGAAACATTTGAATAGGGTTTGATAACAATGCTGTACAATAAAATTAGTATAGTTTTAAAGTTATCTGATTAGTATTAATTACTATATATACAAACCATTTTCTGTATTCAAGTTTAATACTTTTGTTTAGCTGTAGCAGGCATGGAAAATTTAATTCTAAGCCTACTTTAGTTGTGTTCACAGCATGCTGTTCACTTAGGCCAGTAATAAAATTTAACTCATAATACTTAAGCTACTCTATAGGTAACAATTGAAAGGAAATAAATGCTGCTAGGCAATATTTACATGGAAAAGAAAGGGAAAATACACCCAACACTCACCAAAGTTTAAGGGAGGAGGGCAGCAGCAACACAAAAAAAACACACAACAAAGAAAAAACAATATTTCGACACGAGTCTTAATCTTGTGAGGCGAGTCAGATGGCGGGGGAAATCTAAACCCCACAGGTGGGAACTGTCTTATCAACACATCCTGCAGACTAGACATCCCCCAGGCCTTAATTTCCGTTAATTTCTTCCATCCTCACCCCTATACACCCATCACTGCACAATAGTTTCATATATTTTTTTCAAAATTTTTACAATTATATTTTTATTTATTTATTTATTTAATATATTTATATATATATATATATATTTCTATCTCCCTTTATTTTCATCTAAATAAAATTATAACTTTTTAAATTATGCTACACAAAGATTATTTTGTTTCACTTTTATCGCTGGTCATGTTTATCCCCCCCCCCCCATCCCAACAAATCTACCGCCACCACGCATTTTCCACCTGTGCTTCATTCATGTGGTGGGCTGGGATGTGACCACATCTTTCCCCCTGCCATATGTCTCGCCTCACATGATTAAGACTCGTGTCGAAATATTGTTTTTTCTTTGTTGTGTGGTGTGTGTGTTTTTTTTTGTGTGCTGCTGCCCTCCTCCCTTCAACTTTGGTGAGTGTTGGGTGTATTTTCCCTTTCTTTTCCAAGTATATTAATTATGCCAAACAGCAATCAAACAAATTTAATTTGAATTTGTAAAATTTCATACAGTTCCATCCTCATATTTGCAAGAAAGAAACTGTTGAAGATATATTTTAAAATGTTAAGACACTTCCTGAAATAATATTTAACAGATATAATACTTTGAGGATTAAAATCCTTTTATTTGCACTTTTTTTTCAGGAATATACAGGAAAATTTTCAAGTGTGAACAAAATTCAAGATTTAATTATTATTTAAAATTATTTGTAAGATATAATTAATTTTGCAAACACTTTTGTTGTGAAAACTTTGTTGACCTTTATGCACTGTATACACCAACATTAATTCATCCGAGATGTATTGATTAAATTGAAAACATTTCTGTACTTTTAGGAAGTAACTGAATCAAATGAATGTCAATGCTAAATGTAGTCATGGGAACCTGGGATAGTAGAAGATAACATTTTCAAAAACTAATAATATTTATTGTTGTTATTATAGATTACTTGCTTCAGCAGTTTGTTAGCTCTGATGAATAATTGTGGTTCAAGATGTACCTGATTCAAATCCTGGTCTTGTTCATGTCAACTTTAATTTGATTTCATTTAAGTGTGATGGAGCATATGCTCTGGTGACATTTTTCATACACACCTATTTTTCTATTTCTTGTTTTAAACTTAAATTCTTTGAATGAAATTTCCCTAACCATCCTTGCCAATTTTAATTTTAAAATCATTCAACATTTTTGGCAAATTGTTCAGCACTTCCCTTGATTATTTATTGCAATTCTTGAACTCCATGATCTAGAAGAGGAAATTTTCACACTCACTTATTCCTGAAATCGAGAGCCATCTTTTCCCTTCAATGCACTACTATTCTTAATTCTTCCATCAACATCTTTTCAAGCCTTGTGCTCTCAGCACTTTCCTCTCCCTCCTGTCATCCAGTGACTCTCAGATTAAATCCTTTATCATATTGGTTGCTGAATCTATTTGGCAATAAAGTCCACAGACTAATCTAGTTGCCCTCCATTGCAAGTTTACTAGGATGCTCCATATAAAACTGTAGTTCCTCTTCACCTGTTAGGTCATTGAGTTGGGTTAGGGAGGCCATAACAGAAGAATAGTGAATTCAAACTCTGTGACTTCAGAGGCCAAACTACCATCCACGGTCTCGTAGCCTATAGTGCCATAAACATTTACTTTTTTTAAGCTCATTTACTATACATTCCAAAACCACAAAAGTTTCTTATGTTAAATACAAACACATGATTTTATATATTAATTACTATTTTTAATGGAATTTCCAAAACTATTGCTAGTTGCTAGATTTGTACAATATCACCCTAAAATACCATAACCACATCTTTCACCATCAATACATTTTCCACCTTCCCTTTCTTATTTCAGAAAACTGAAACTCTATTACAGATTATAAAGGTATCAGAAGCTGAAAATCTTTCAGTTCAAACTTAAAACTGATAGCTTTTCAAAGTTAACATTTTATTTCCACTGGAATGCAACCTGCAAAGACTAATAACATTTTAATTTGAGAAAACACACTGATTCATTCAGTTTCAGAGGATTTCTTACCATACACTTAACAATGACACATACCATTGTAATACTCATATAGAAAGGAAAGATAAACTAGTCCCAACATTCAACAAAGCTGAAGAAAGGAGGGTTACAGTGACAAAAGGCACTACAGAAACACCTAGCTTAGTCAAACACTTCACTTCTAAAGTGTGTTACAACAAGAGTGCAAGATATGAATTTTAAATAAAACATGGTTTTCTGTAACGAAGTATTTATTGATTTATAATGTACACATTTGGGAATTATGTATGGAACAACTCATCTGGTGGAATACATGTACTCTTCTGGCAACATTTTCAGCAATGGTTTTGCATAAATATTATGGAATTTCATTGATACCACATTCAGTTTTGGCCTTTAATGCCTGAGACTTCAGAAAATCTCACAGAATAAAAAATTTACATACATTTTAAATCACAATACTGTGGTGCTCGATTCTGGCCAAAAACAGGAGATGATGCAACCAGGAAAATACTTATGTAAGACCATCCATGTTACATGGGCAACATCAAGTGGCACTGTCTTGCTGAAACCACACGTCTTCAAGAGCAATATCTTCCAACTGAGGCACAAAGAACTGGGTTGATAATGTTCGCCATTTACCGCTAAAGTGTTACATGCCTTGTCTATCTCTTTTCTTCCTTTTTTTCCCAGTCCATAATGCATATCAAACAGTAACACGTTGGGGATGCATTTCTTTTTCATGAATCATTCATGGATTTTCTGAGACCCAAATGAGGCAATAATACCTGTTAACAAAACTATTGAGTTGAAAATGGGCCTCATCACTAAAGATGATTTTGATACCACAACAACAGCATTCAGTTCTTGTTGTTCAGTAACCTAATTGGTGAACTCTCTTCGCTGTGCATGGTCAGTTGGCATAAGTTCTTGAGACAAATGGATTTTTTAAGCATGGAGATACAAATCCTCAGTGAGAAAGCAGTGAAGAGTGGCTACTGACATGTTCAGTTTTTGTGCATGATGATGAAATGAGGTCCCATGACTCCCATGAACTGTTGCAACAACCACTACAAGCTCATGTGTGTTTAGCATCAACAACCAACCAGTATTTTTGAATTTCTTGATTGTTCTTTGCACAGTTGATTAATAAGAACATAAGTTCCACCAAAAAGTGAATGTAGTTTATGAATCAGAGCAACCAAACTTTCAGCATTTTGATAGTAAAGTTTAAGAATAAGGATTGTTTCGTGTAGCAATCCATATTTACTAACTCTTATCTGCCTGCTATCGACCTATCAAATCATAACAGCCAAAATGGCAGACTTGGGGCAACGAACAGGAAGAAATTTGGTCATGCACTTTTGAAGGAACTATCCTGGCATTCACCTGGAATTATTTTGGAAAACCATGGAAAACCAAATTTGGATGGCTAGAAGAGGATACATACTCGCATCCTCCAAAATACGACGCTAGAGTTTTACCGCTCATTCGCCACACTCAGTCATGCAATGAGTATGAAATATAAATATACCAATTTTCTTGTTCCCATGTCAGATAATCTAATTCTTATTATTAACTGAAAAGTTGCAGAGCTAAATTTGCTTCATTTATTTCAAACTGCAAACTATCAGAAATAACTATCAGAAAATAACTATCTCGAAATAGTAATAAAGACAGTATAATTAATGGTGTGATAGATAGGCTAAAAGAAAGGGAAATAGAAACCTCTGGTTGAGTTAATGGCACTGAGGGAGTAACTAGTTTTTGTGCACTGGCATATACAATGGCAAACTGAAACAATAAAAACAAGATATAGTTGAGTTTTGTATGATGAGAATTACAAGAAACATTGTGGAGAAGATACCAAACAGATTGGACATTAATAAAACTGAAAAGAAAGAACACTTAAAACTATTTTATATGGCTTTGCTAATGTAGTTCTTAATTATTTACCGTACAGAACAGCACCTTAGATATCTGTGACAGGCCTAAACTAAAGTAATATACTTGCTGAAAAAAGTGATAGGTAAATATGTTTGCCACACTGAATGAGATTAAGAGGCAGTCATCCACAGCAATCCCCGACATCTGTAACATTTTTTAAAATAAATAAATAAATGTACAATAGAGATCAGAGCCAAATCAATTAATATTGACACTATATATGTCTCAACTGTTCATTTGCAATGATCTCACTATTTAAAGATTTGAAGAATTAAAATATTTTAGAAAGTGGGAGACAGTGGAAGAGGAGAGATGGTGGTTGGATAGGAAGTGATGGCGAGGCTTTTGTTCCCAGCAGACCCGGCCAGTGGCTGGTAGCTGCCCTAGATGATGAAGAAGAAAGTGAATAACTAACCCTGTCACGATTTTTTAGATAAGAGAAATATATAAGCTCTGTTTTATATTTTATACTTTTCCTCTATCAAATAATGTTTCTAATCATTTAGAGAATTTGTGTTACATGTGATCTTCATTCTTGTTTTGACTTCTACACTATCAGAGCTTGTGACAAACTGAGGGAGAAGTGGTTCTTTAACGAGTATGGATATGAAGCAATAAGTAGCTGTGTTATCAATGATTTTTTTACTATGTATTTCTGTTTAAAATTCCTTAGGTATGCTCTGAGATAAGTCTAAGGAACATAATTGTCCTGAATTCTTTTCTGCATACTACTCAGTTCAATGACTAATTTTTGTTAAAAAATTTTAAAATAATGAAGACAGAGGTACAATCCTGAGTTTTTTTGGGAATAAAAACAGTCCATACTCCACTTTCAACAACTTTTATTCCATACCATTACTGAGGTGATTACTTTCAGCTAACAAATACAACAAGCTCATCAGTTTCAAAGATACATACTAATTCTTGTACTCCTGAATAGACTTGATGTACAGCAAGAAAATCTTAACTATTTAATTTATTGAACAGATTTACATTCTTATACTGCTATTTGAAAATTGGATAGTCACATTAAAATTGCTGCTATACTTGACGAGAAGAGTATCGGTTTGAAATACATATTCATGACTCGTTACTATAGTCTTTGGACAGTTTTATGTAATTAGTTAGGTAAATGATGGTGTGGTCGCTGATTTCTACCTCTAAATCATACATTTCACCCCCCCCCCTAAAAAAAGTGAAAAACTGAGTATTAAGTTTACACAGTTACTGAACAGATGTTAACATTTGTGCTCCACTCTATTCCTGCAATCTCTTCTTACCATATGGATCAATGACATGCTGGATGATAACAGAACTATAACATTAGCTGAAGAAATGGTTTTTGGAAATTGCGTACTGTAAGCCTTAAGTGTGTGTGTATATATATATATATATATATAATAAAGGCGCTAAAAGCGGATATATTGAACATTAGATTAGGATAAAAAACCACCGCTTACCAAAGAAGGGGATTCCTGGGGCGTTGGTACACGAACACACAAGGAATAGAATTTTTGAGCATGGCTCTTCCTCAGCAGAAGTGAGATGGCTGCACGCAAGTGGCCAGCAGCCAACTGCGTGAGCCACAATGTCAGTGGCTCATGGTGGGGGAGAAAACAACATGGCAGGAAGTGAGGGTGGGGGTAGAAGAGCACAGGCTGGAAAACGATGAGGAATAGCAAGTATGAAGCAAAACTGTACACAAGGACCCGTCACGGAAGGGCAGTATACCTCATTTAATCAAGTAATAGACACATACGCGAACAACTGAAGGAAAAAAAATCATAATTTTAAGTTAAAACTAAAAATAAGCAAAATTCAAAGTCACAAACTATAAAGATAGGCTCTGGTGAGTGGTGGTTCTATGAGGGAAGGTGGAAGTGAGGCGGATGGGTGGGAGGAAACTTGGTGCTATCTTAAATTTAGACCTGGAGATTGTCTGGTCCCCAGTTGGTACTGATAGGCCAGTTCGCACTTTCTAAGTTCTGAAATACTGCTTTTATCTGAGAGGACTCTGGTGGCCCAGACCGAGAAGCAGGTGTTAAAATTGTTGGTGCCATGTATAGTGGCATGATGAGATACAGGGTGGTCAGGGTTCTTGGTGTGTACTGTTTGTCAGTGTCCATTCATTATGATGGCCAGTGGATTTGTTGTGAGTCCAATGTAGGAGGCTGGGCAATGGTTACAAGTGAGTTGGTATATAAGGTGGGAGGATGCACAAGTGGCGAATCCTGAGATGGGAAAGCTTTCCCCAGTAACAGGGTTGGTAAAGGTGGTGGAAGGCGGGTGCATACTGCATAATTTGCAACCGGATCTGTTGCAAGGCTGCCTTGCAGGCTGGGGGACCCCGTGCTTATGGACCAAGAGTTGGTTGAGGTTTGTAGGTCTGCTGAAGCAGGTTCTGGGTGGGTGAGGGAGGATTTTAGGAAGGAGGTTTCTCATCTCAGGGTAGGCTCGAAGGAAGTCGTAACCTTGTCTCAAGACTCGGTTAACGGATTCCTAGCGTGGGAAGTAACGGGTGATCAAAACAGGGCTATGGTGGGTTTTAGAGAGTTGTGGATTGTTGATAGGTTGAGTAGGTTGTGATATGGCATGAGAAACCTGTTTGTGAACTAAATCTGGTGGGTAATTGCAGGAAATCAGGGCTTCAAAGATATTGCTGGCACATTGTTGAAGGGCTTGTTGATTGGAACAAATGTGCCTAGGCTGTAGGGGAGGGAACGTTTGATGTGATGAGGGTGGCAGCTATCATAATGAAGGTACTGTTGTAGGTTGGTGGGTTTGATATGGTTAGCTGTGTGGATATAGCCATTCGTGAGGGGAAGGTCGACATCCAGGAAAGTGGCCTGTGTATGGGAGTAAGTCCATGTGAATTTCAAGGAGCTGACAGTGTTAAGTTTATTGAGGAAACTGAGTAGATTGTCTTCCCCGTGGGTCCAGATTATGAAAATATCATCAATGAATCTGACCCACAAGAGGGGTTTCAGATGGGCTGCAGCTATGAATGATTGTTCTAGGCAGCCTACGTAGAGGTTAGCGTATGAGGGAGCCATACGAGTGCCCATGGCAGTGCCGCTCACTTGGTGATAGATTTTCCCTTCAAATGAAAAAAAGTTGTTGTTTAGTATTAGTTCCACCAAGGTGAGCAGGAAAGATCTGGTTGGAAGGCTATTGGATGGACGCTGGTCTAGAAAATGCTCCATGGCACTAAGCCCATGGCAATGTATAAGGAGGTCACATCTACCGTTACAAGAAGGGAGTCAGGGGGAAGAGGTATGGGTACAGTAGCCTGTCGAGAGAGGAACTGTCGGGTGTCCTTGATGTGGGAGGGAAGCTGGCTGACAATGGGCTGTAGATGCTGGTCAACCAGGGCAGAGATACGATCAGTGGGTGAGCCATATGCAGCAACTATGGGACTTCCTGGGTTGCCAGGCTTATGAATTTTAGGAAGCAGGTATAGTGAAGGTGTGCATGGCTTTTTTGGAGTGAGGAGTTAGACAGAATGGGGAGTGAGTCCTTCGAGAGGTCCACTAACCTGTACATACACTTTTATTCTGTCATTCACTGCAGGTGTGGGATCATGGTTGAGGCGGCGGTAAGTGTTAGTATCAGACAGCTAATGCAGTGCTTCACTGACATAGTCACTGCGTCAGCTGTCTGATACTAACACTTACCGCCCCCTCAAACATTATCCCACACCTGCAGTGACTGATACCAGTACAGCAGCTGTTTATTATTGTTATTTTAATTATTTGAAGAAGGTATAAATCTTAAATATGAGATAACTTAATTTCAGATTTCTAGAATTTCAAATATCTGAAGATAAGATGCGTTATTTGAGTACCGGTCAGTTCTGGCCAAAATAATTACAGGTAAATTAGAAATGCCTATATTTCATCAGCTGATGATATTACACTGAAAAGTTTCTATTACTCTAAACAAAACAATGATTAATTTATTGCATTAGGAGCTATTTGTATCATGATAATTGAACAGGTTCATATCGAAAAGAAAGATATAGTACATTGTTACTGAGGTAATAATTGAACGGTTAGAACAGGATGAAAACATAGAACAGAATCAGATAATGGTTGCACTCCTAAGCATTATGTGGTAAAAACTTTTCATCTTTTTAACATAATAAAGGATTTATTTAGACCCACTGCATACTTGAAATGAACACTGGACTGAAAAAACGGACGGTGACTGATATTTCCATTAATTCTGGATATTCTTTAAAATTGTCATGATAAATGTAGTTTTAAGTAGTAGGTTATTGTATTATTATTTATTTATGCAGGATAAGGCATTTGTGTGGAAATATAATCTGTTGTTAGTATGATGATTTATACATACATTTGTTTATAACTCACTTCTAAGGGCTATTATTATATCATGTATATATTTTTTAAAAAGGGTAATAGAAACTATTTTTTTGGTTGTTCTGGCTCACTTTACAATTCAATTCTTGCCTATTGAGACAGATTAATAAACCATTACCGGTACCACTTATAAATCTGCAATTAAATAAACATGGAAAGATGATAACAAAGGAGACACATTGTCAAATATGAATAAGAAATACCGTTAATGGCTGAAAGATCTATCCATTAGTGTGATCTGTCCATGAGCTGTTTATTCACTTCTTTGTATACTTTTCTTGTTTATTAATCAATTATCAAAATAAATAATGTTTTACAGAAATTGAATCAGCTATCCTATTCAGTTACATGATATAATAATATCATTAGATGATTGTCTACAAGTGTGGTTTGAAAAGTTCTTGCCTTCAACAGTAGAATATTATCTATATGATTCTGTGGCACAGTGGCAAATAAATTTGGATTTTCTGATGAAGAGAGATAATAATCAAATTTCTGTGTTTTGTATTTTATACTTGCTGATAACATTTCATCTATGGCTGAGGCAGAGAAATTTAAAAGTCCACACTAAGAATTCAGAAAATTACTAAATCAATAACAGATCCTATTTCTTAGGTCTGCAGTATTTTTTTTCTTTTCTGTTTAGTGTGTGCATGCTGCTCTTTTACAGTGTTTAGTCATATGGTGTGCTTATAAATAAATATTTCACGTTAACTTTAGATTTATTGATTTTTTGACAGAATTTATTAAAATTTATTATTAATAAAAAATAAAAACTTAGTATCCATATTGCCATAAAAATTTGAGATATGTTTATTCCTTATTGAACTAATTTTTAAAAAACCTAACTACATTAAACAAATTTTAAAAAGTTATTTCACAAAAATTAAAAAAAAAAGAAGACAAATTTTACCTTATTTTAATGTATGATATGTTTTATATTTTGCATACAAAAATTACTGAACAATTTGCTAATTCACATCACTTGATGTTTCAGGTCCCGGGCAATCCGATATGTGAAGCAAGAAATGACTAGAATTCTTTTATGTAAATTTGATGTTTAATGAAGTTGTTTGGAGTGGATAACTGAACAGCTTGTGCTGACTATTTGTTCACTATGGAAGTAATTTAATATTTATCTTTAAGTTTGCTGAGGGATTCGTAGAAAGCAAATGCCCTTTTGCTTTTTAATGTTGTTCTTGAAAACCGTTCCAGATGTGTTTAAAGAGTGAGCTCATCTTTATCAGTGACTTGAGTATATCATATGGCCACTGAAGTTTTACATACTAGGGAGAGAATACGCTCATTTCATTCATACACCTTTTTGCAAAAAAGGTATTAGGAATGATTAAATGGCAATATTGTCTTGCTTTCCGATTAGAAAAAATGAAAAAATATACAATAATAACATAATACCAGCATGTCCGATAATAATGCTCATATCTGTTTTAAATAATGGATATATATAATTTATCTGTGATAAGTTGAATCTGAGTGTGGTTTAAAATGTTAGAAGTTTATAACTTTATGCATTATGTAGAAAGAGGTCAGCAGATAAAACAACAAGAGAGATTTAGAAACATTGTGAAATTAAAACCTGTAGGAAATGATGTGATAATTGTAAGAAGGCATATGCTGTTCACCATAACAGTATGCCAAACTTATTTCAACATAAAAATATGTCAATTCAGCAATTTGTTTTCCTATACCTACCATTAATTGTAGGGTCAAAAAATACAAACCACAAAATGTAACATGTAATATAAACTTTAAATAGACATTGAAGTGTGTATATAGTACAGCAAAAAAAGTAATCAGTACTAACCGTAAAATTGTTTCAAATATTTAGTAATTTTGTATAGAGTTTTCATATTATAGCAATGTTTTGTTTTGTTTCCCCTAGTAATGTTAAACATCTTTTTTTAAAAAATAAATAAATAAATAATAATAATAAGAGCCATAAAGTGCCCCATGAGAGCAACAGTTCTTCGAAAATAAATGATGTAATTTTTCTTCATAATTGTTTTAGCCTTTATGTCAAATTAAGCTACAACTGTTGTACTCTGGGGATATTAACATTACAAAACGTATCAACAGTAACTGATTAGTGTTTTTATTCCAGAATAATTGCTTAAAACACAGTTTAAGGATGTATTTGAAACAGTATGATTTTAGTGAGTTGTAAAGTGGGTAATTTTTTCTTCCAAGTTTAAAATCAAACTGAGCAGACAGAAGGGAATTATTCACACTATTTGTTTTAATTATTATGAAAGAAAATCTTTTGTGTTTTGAAGAAATAAGATGTAACAGAAACAATCAACTTGAAGGGAGATTTGAAACTGAATATAAAAATCTTTCTTTGGGTGTTTCTGTTAAAGTGGTATAATATGTAAACATCAGATACAAAAAAAGAAGAAGTAAGTTGTTGGATGTGAACACTTGAGACACATGTGTCCATTTATTTCAGTTAGTTATATCCTAAACATGCCTTTCTTATCTAAGAAAAAAAGGAAATGGAAGTACTCTTTTTCACATGAAAAACCCTCAATTTTTTAAAGTAATAAGTTACCTACTTGTGTAATCTCAATTATAAATGTCTTTGTAAATCATGCACATTTCTCCTCATCCATAATATTGTCTTCAGTAACAAAATACATGTATTATCATGACAATCAACTATTAATAATTTCAATGTATCATTTGCATGTAAAATAAAATAAAACTTGTTTTTACTTTAATATTCCCTGTCATTTTTATCAGCATATAATTTTGTGGTCTTTAAACCTTTCAAACCAATAAGAATACTGTCAGATTTTAAACTGAAACAAAAATTCAACTTTATTCTCATTTTACTTGTGAATACAAACTACTGTTAGTGAAAACTGCAACACCATGAAGGAGACCTGTGATTAACATGAAATTTATTCCACAGATTTGTGACATGACGATACACAAATGATTAGAATTACAGAACTGAACATTCACTATGACCACAAGTAAGGTGTGAAGCCACAATATACTGCAATCAGAGCCTCAATAAGAGCCTGGATATGCTGCTGGGGAATAAAATGCCAAACAGTTTGTAGGAACATCCAGAAAGCATCCACAGTGATTGGAGGAGGACCAGAATGAATGAGTTGCTGACTGACCTTATCCCAGACATGTTCAATGGGTGACATGTCAGTCAAATGTGCAGGCTAGGAAAATAGTGTTATGCGCTTTTCTTGAAAGAAGGCTTCCATATTCCTTGCCAAATGTGGCTGGACATTGTCTTGCTGGGGTATCATGGTTACGTGAAGTGACTGCAGTAGGGGCAGTGCATCATGCTTTAAAACCTGTAGCAGTTGCTGTTCAGGTTGCCTTCAATCGCATTTGATAGACAGTGGCACCTCAAACCATCAAACTTGGGTTTTGTACATTATGGCACTCAACAAGTCCACCTGATTGTATTCTCTGCAGCAGCATCCAACATATACACAGCCAGCACAGTAGAACATAGATTTCCAACCTTTTTTGGCCTACCACCCATTTTTCCTTAAATAAAATTACTCACTGCTCCCTTTTCAGAAAAAATACAAATCAACTCCACTACTTGTAATAAATAATCCAACACACAGTGTACCCACCTTTTTAACTCATAACCAACTATCTGAAACAATGACTTGATGGTGTTCAACTTAGGTTAAATGTATAGGGTGATTATAATTAAAGTTTAAGTTTCAAAACGCTCTAAAAAACGAACCACAGATTAGAATGACGTCAAAAATGAATGGCGTATTATTGAAGAAGGGGGAAAGAACATGAAATAATAAAATAAAAAAATGGTTCCACGTTTTAGCGACAGATGGCGCTGTAAGCATCACAATTTCGTCTACAAATGACAAATTGTAAAACATATCCAGTCAGATGGAAATGGGCTTCGTCTGTCCACAGAATTTTCCACGGCCAATCATTGTCCACTTCCTTATGAGCAAGAAATTCCAAAGCAAAACCCTCTCTTGCTGGCAGGTGAGAAGGAAACAACTCCTGCACATGACAAATTTTGTAAGGATAGCATTGCAAGATGTTTCGTAGAATGTTATGCACCGTGCTCCCAAGCCTGTCCAATGTTTGGGCAATTCTCCGTGCACTGCATGGTTGCACACCACTGCTCGACGCCTCCTGAACTGCTGTGGCCACGTCTTCAACTACCGCCGAATCACATCTTTTCCTTCCTCTACCAGACTACACACCAAATGAACCTTAATTTTCGAATTTTTTCATCATTTTCACCAGACCTATGACAGTCATCGGTCCAATGCCTTTTTTCATACCCTTGAGGGTCCTGAACTTCTGCAGAGCTACTGGTGCAGAATCACCGTCCATGTTCTTTCCCCCTTCTTCAATAATATGCCGCACAATTTTGACGTCATTCTAACCAGTGGTTCATTTTTTAGAGCATTTTGCAACTTAAACTTTAATTATAATCACTCTGTACAATAACATATATAGAAAAACAAGGAGAGATTTCTAAAATTACTTTATTAAAATATATTAATATTTTAGAGTGCTTGACTTGGTGTAACTGGTGACTACTATGAATCCTCTTATTACTGCATATGATGATGGGAATGCAATTAATAACTTCTTTGATGTAGCCCTTAATGCCAGATGTAATGATCGAAAGCAGGGGACAGTGGTTGTTCCTCGACGCCCTATAAATTTACCTTGGCTCAGATAAATCTCCTATGATCTCTTCAGCCCTCCTCCCTCCCCCTCATGAGTGGTACCACCCCCATTGGAAACCATTGCTATAGAACAAGTTGAATAAGGACTTATCCAAAAACACTACATTTTGGTACTCATTATGCCCATGATGGCGTTCATTTGCCCATTGCAGTCTGACGCGTTAGTGGTTTCTGGTCATTGGAAGCCAACGCAATGACATGTGCCATTAGTTCAGTCCTTAGCAAATGGCGTCAAAGTGTGGATGCAGACATGGCCACTGGTTTTGCAGTGTACCAAAGCTGAGCCATCACTGTGGATGAAGTTGTGCTGTCAGTTACAGCAATGTGGACAAGATGGCAGTCATGCAGCGCTGTGGTCTAATTGTAAAGTCCAGTACTCACATGTCCCAGTGTATGACCTTCTTTTATCCACTGACTCCATACATGCATCACTGTTGTAGCAGTGTGTCCTCCAATGTCATGGTACAACAATCCCATTTCATGGAGACCAACAATTCTGCCACATTTGAACTCACTCACATGTTGATGTTGCGTCCTTTGATGTCAAACATCCTCATATTTCGTAGTTATTCAAAAAATTCCTTCTGTGTGCTGCAATTTTCACACACAGAAGTTAACACTTCCTATTTTATATACAGTTACTGAAAGTTACTAACAGATATTTTACAAGAAAATAAAATATGATAGATAACAAATTAAAATTATTAATTGTAATGCAAATAATACCCTGTTTAAATTTTCCTTCATATGCAAGTAATTTTTTTACATATTTTTACGGTCAAATCTTACACATTCTTAGGTGTATTGTTCATTAACTGCTAATATATAAACAAATCCACACTGAGGTTTACTGAATTTGGGCACGAAGTCTGTCATTTGCAATAACATACAGAAATTCAAATTGAAATAATCTTTTCAAATGTTAACTGAATATTTTCTAATTTGATGACTGTAAAATAAGCACAAGGTAAGAAAGACTTGTGCTATTTGCTTGATATTAATGACACACGTTCCTGTGGTCATATTTTTTGTGAAAAAGTGTACATGAAAGCGAAATGAAAGATACCTTAGACGTGGTGCTTCACGAATGTTACGAAATGATGCATTTCAATAGTAAAAAAAAACCGCCATTTGCAGTAAAAGTATCTTTGCCAAACATAGCATGTGCACTCTACAGCAATGAATCTGAAACTAATTCCTCACATCTAATACTGTTGTAACAAAGAACGTGTTTTTTACACTGTGGTCCAGGCTGCATTACAACCTAACCATCAGTGGCGGATCCAGGATTTTGTTTTGGGGGTGGGGGGCTAGGATTTGCTTTGGGGGGGGGGGGGCTTGACTCGGGGAGGAGGGGTTCACCGACAGAAATCTCATTATTCCAGATTGCCACCCTTATTAAAACTGTAGGGAAAAAAAAACTGCTAACCACCATGCCAGTATATTGCCGCCGTATTTCATCAATCTGGTCCAGCTGGTCTGTTATCACGTAAACGTGACAGCGATTTACATTCATTACAATAGAATGTAGATACTATCTTTGGCGTGAACAACTTGAATGGAAATGGCAGTCTGTACTGTTTCAGTGCATCGATTCGTAACTTTCGTGTGGCACCACATCTATAGTACATTTCATTTCGCTTTCGTGTACACTTTTTCTCAAAATGTATGACCTAAGAAATTTCAAACGAATAATACAATTCCTTATTACATTGTTCTTATTTTACTACTGCCTCTAATATTTATAGGCTGTGGCACACAGGTAGAGGAGGAATAGGTGAAGAGAGATTTTCATATTGGTTAGCAAAGACTACTACGTTTAACTGTCATTTAAACATCATATTTATAAATTTCTTATGACAGAATTCTGGGATGATAAAAAAAAATTAAGGATTAATCATGAGGATGAGGCATTTAGGAAGAATCTAAATTCATATTCAAAGTTCAGAGACAAGTATAGAATTTGACATTTTTCAGGTGGGACTTAAATTTACCAGGCATTGACTGGAAAGGAAATAAGCTTAGTAACAAAAAGGAACAGAGATTTGCAAATACCTTCATTAGGATAAGAGACTTCACACAAGTAGAACAAGGGGGCCAAACATGTTAAATATCCTTGTATTATAGCCTGGTGATAATCTTGTGGGGTCTTAAATAACTGAGGAATAAGTGATCTTAAAACAGTTCTGATGAATAGAAGAGGGTTCAGTAAACCAGTGACCTAAATTGAAGGCGGGAATAGGTACAGGTATAAAAAGTACATATCTGGTACTATAGAACTGATAAGATATTTCAGGGGATGGATGAATATATGGAAGAAGAGCGCAATTATAATGGAGTCAATGTGGTTACAGTTCAAGGAGATAATATGAGAATGTGGAGAAATATTTATTGCAACACAGAAAATAAACAAAGTAGGTAACCTACATGCTATTTAATAAATACTAAAAAAAAAAATAAAGGTCGGTGAAGATAATGCTACTACAGATTTATTAAAGACAATCAAATATTATCGCCCAAGGAATGTGTGTACCAAATTTCATACCGATAGCGGATCCAGGGCGGGGGGGGGGGGGGCTAGGGGGCTCAAGCCCCCCCCCCAAACGTATCTAGGTCCACCCCTGACATTGTAGTTTTGAGACCTTTTTTTTTTAGCTCTATGGATTTGAGGTTATAAATACTACCTTTTTCCCAACTCAAGCCCCCCCCCCCCAAAACCAAAATCCACTGAACGCAAGCCCTCTGGACCAAAATTCACTCAAGCCAAGCCCCCCCCCCCCCAAAAAAAAACAAAATCCTGAATCCGCCCCTGTTTGTAGGTTCCGATGTAGGTATTAGCGTGGAGCCACAGATTGAATCAAAATCATGCCATTTAATAGTTAGATCGATTTTGGAGACTTACTGCCTGTCAGACAGCTGGAAAGTCACAAGTTACTAAGTAATTATGAGAGTCAGAGGCTGGAATAAATTACCAATGGAATTGCGGAACAATTTATATATTGGCCTATATATATAAACTGAAAGAATTTAAAATTTACAAAGAAGCAATAACTTAATATTTAGTTTTCCTAACTACCTTTTGTGTCTGTATTAGCTATAATAAAGAATAGTTTCCGTGCCTGTATTTAAAACCGAGCGGGGCGGTGTAACGGATAGCATTCTCGCCTCGCATTCGGGAGGACGGCGGTTCGAATCCCTGTCCGGGCATCCAGATTTGGGTTTTCCATGGTTTCCCCAAATCACTCCAGGCAAATGCCAGGATGCTTCCTTCAAAAAGGCCATGGCCGAATTCCTTCCCATTCCTTGCCCCCATCCTTGCCCCCCATCCTTACCCCCCATCCTTTCCCGTCTCTAAAGACCTCGATGTTAAAAAGAGACGTAAAGCAGTTACAAAGAAAAAAAAAATGTATTTAAAAATGAGAATAAGCAAGTAGGCCCTACGCTTACCACCAATCACTCCTTAGTAATTCCAATTTCGAGTCTCTTCAAATTCAATTGTTGGTGAGATTACGTAATATCTTCTAGAAAGACAATTTGAAATACTGTATTCTTCCATATCCAAAGGTTTGGTTACTAATCTACATTGTCTCTGCTAATCTAGTTCAGAATTCGCGGTTTTCTGCAAAGTCAAAGATTTAGTTATTCAATATTTTTACTTATACAATATCTTTGAACTCGGTTCCAGTCGATAGGATACACACAGTTAATAATATAAAACGTCACAATATATATATTGTACGTATGAAATGAAACAAAAAGTCAAACAAGTAAAGAAAAATAGTATTTTTTCTTTTAACTGTGACACACTTATCTTCCAAATACACTGGCAACGAATATGTTTACATTCTTTTTTCAAAATTATATATCGGTTTGCATATTCCAGTGTTACTGGTATGTTGTGAACAAATTACAAAGTCAATATTTCCAACAAAGTCAATATTTCCAACAGAAGGTTTAAAAACTTCCTAATTAAGAAGGTGCATGTGTGGGAATTTTTTTTTTTTTAATGGACAACAGAAGACTAAGTCTTGTAATTACATTGTTGCAGTCGCGGCAGTCTAATGATAAGTTTAGATGACTGAAACAGTTATGGCAAAAGGTGACTATCAATGAAGAAAACTCAAATCCTTGGTGAATTTGTACTTTGAAATAATGTGGCTACATAGTTACTCTACCTTTGGTATGTTTAGGGTGTGCGTTTATGTTTAGGTCAGTAAGAAAGTAAGCACTGGACCTAGTGTTGCCAACTTAGTGGATTTTCCACTAAAACTGGCGGTTTCTACCCCCCTTTTAGTGCAGAAATATTGCTTTTAGTGGCTAGTGGTATTTTCTAGTGATGCAGTAGAATTCAGTTTCAATTATTGAAAAGATAATCATCACTCAACTCCTAAGCCACTTACCCGTTTCGAAATACATTTCTACCTCAGTATTTACTCTTACTGTATAGGTAACACTGAAGTTGATTGAGTTTTTGCATCATTTCACGTTTAAAGGGTACAATGACAGGTGTCACTTTATTGATATATAGTTTTTACATTGCTTAGTTGAAATGATTATTATCGATTAAGGATGCTAAGAAATTGAACAAGCACTTAGTCACAACAAAGAAAATCCAACTGAGCTAAATGGTTCAGTTCAATAACAGTGCAAAATTAAAAGCCAACAGTCAATGATCACACTCGTAAATGAAACAAGCCAATCGAATGATCATAAATTAATTCAATTTCAATTATCAGTGACAACAAATTCATTTACTGGACTGGAATGAAACAAAAGATACAAAAAAATGGTATGAAGTATGGCTTTTCAAAGATATCCTAGGATATACGACTATTGCAATTACTCTTTTAAAACTGCCGCATTCCAATGCCGATGTTGAAAGACTATTTAGCAGTATGAATGTAATAAAACACAAGCAGAGGAATAGAATGAACTTTTTTAACTGCAGTTTTAAGAGTACGCTGTGGTTTGAGGTTGGTATCAAATTGCTGCAAAGACTGATGTACCTATAAACGTTATAAAATAAATTGCTACCAAGAAATCGTATCAGTCTGTAATTAATGATGATTGTGCCAACAAAAATTACTTATCTGAAGAAGACTATTTAATATAGAATAGCAGTTGATTAAATAATTTGTTGATATTTCGTTGGTTTACTAATTACATGTTGATTTACTGATTATTCATACAGAAATTAAATGAGTAAAATGTAATAATAAATGTAACTTTTTTACCAATGTATCCATTATTTCCTTTCGTAATAACCAAACATTTGTTTGGTGAAAAATTTAGGCATTATGAGAGGAGCGCCGCTTTTTCTTAGTGGTTTTCTGATGGTTTTAGAAGCTGAATCTGGTAGAGAGCTAGTTTAACAGTTGGCAACACTACTGGACGAGGACTGAATGCGGGAACTCCCTTAATCGCAGTTACTTGTGCAAGGTTCTTTCCTAAGTTCTCAGTTACCCATCTTTATATCTGTCTACCGGAAGTAGTAGAAACACTAGGGGAAAGAAAGGTTCTCCAAGTTGATATATTAAAATGCCAAGAAGAAGATTGTTTTTTGAGCACTCATTCGACATAAGACACACTTCACGCGATTGAATATAGTGTTTTTTCTACCTCTGTTTCGTACTTCATAAACAACAGCAGCAGTTACATACACACACATACATACACAAGAGGCAACAATACAACAAGCGTGTGGTATGAAGGACATAATGACAAGAAAAATCAGGCGGCTTTTTTGGGGAAAGGAGAGCAGGTGAACTGAGAGGTTTTCTGGCAAGGAACAGGAATGAATTTGACCAGGGCACTTTGGATGAACAATACAATATACTTATTTTACAAGGATCCCAAAATAAGAGACTGGCTCTGTGGAATGCGGAAAGTTGTCAATTTAGAGATAAACTATTGCATAATAAAAAAGATAAATACACCAAAATATGTACAGTCATAGCATAATATATATATTAATTATATCAACTACATTTACACAGACTACTGGAAATTATTTTGTAGATACTTTAAAAATAAATTCTTCGATGGATTAGAAGGTATTGTAAATTAAAAAACTCTTTCAGTCTTTTCCTGAATTTAATTTTCTCACTTACTAGACATTTAAGATGTGTTGGGAGCTTATATTGGACCCCTTTTTGAACAAACGACAATGGCTTGAAATCCTTGTGAAGATCATTCTTACTGCTAGTGCCATAGTTGTGTATTTTACTATTTATCTGAAATAGCGTATAACTTGTGACTACAAAGTATATATATATATATATATATATATATATACTCAGCCACCAATGTTAAAATCCCTAACTTCTTGAACAGCTCTCTGCTAGAGCTGTAAAAGTAACGAAAAATTCTGTACCCGTATGTATTCGTTACTAAACCAATCAATACTGTTACTTTCAAATCGTTACTCGTTACTTTCGGTACAATCGAACAATAGCATGAAGCATTGTACCGCGTCGCGCCGCGTAATGGATAACTTCGTTACTATCGTATCGTTTCGTTACTCGTTACTTTCGGTACAATCGAACACTAGCATTAAGCATCACATCGCATATGGGACGACTTCGTTCATACTTGGTAAAGTTCAAGTTAATAGTTTAGCTAAGTTGTACATTTGGATAAAACTTAAAGTAATTAGCACATGGATCTTACGGAAAATCTCTGAATGTACACTTGATTTACTGTAATGAATATTATATACGAAAGAATAACCCAATATCAAAACAAACACCTGTTTGCATACAAAAAAGGACCTGATTTTCCACCTGACAGTGATATATCTAGTGACAATAATTAGACCTAATGACGGTTATTTTTTAAAGTAGCCTGCTCAAAACCCTGAATAGAAGCCTGATGTGATCAGTGGCGTAGCTAGGCCAATAAGGGCCCCGGTGCAAAAAACTTATTTTGGGCCCTCAGGCCAGATGGGCGACCCTTTTTTTGCTTTGTGTTGCTGGTAAGGGCTCCCTCAGCTGAGGATGGGGCTCTTGAGCTGTGCTTAGGGCCCCCCCCCCTGAGCAGTGAGAGGCCCTTAGTGAGGGGCTCCCTGTGTCTCAGGGGCCTCCTTAGACGACTGTAGAGCTAAAAAAAAAGAAGAAGATTGCCAGTTTGCCATGAAGTCTCTTGGGCCTCTGAAATGCGCTTGGGGCCCCCCAGAGATGCGCTTTGGGGCCCCCATGGGTATACTTGGGGGCCCCCTGAGCGTAGGGGCAACGGTGCACTGCACCGCCTAGTCCCATAGTAGCTACTAGTGATGTGCCGGATCGTTAAAAATGTATATCCGCGGATACGGATACGGATACGGATCTTTAGCGTCTAGATCCGCGAATACGGATACGGATACGGACCTTGTGACGTGTGACCTTGGACCGACGGTTAAAGTCGCTACTACGATCGACTATCGACAAACCTCCCGCATACGCGACTTGTTTCGACCTTGCACTGTATGTATTTTTGTTTATAGTTTAGTGTGAGGTAGGCTAGTGTAGATTATGTACGTTTGTGTTTTTTTGGAAGCAGTTATAAGTGAAATTGAAATAAAAACAATGTCCACAAAAAAGTTTAGCAGTGTAATATGGAAGTATTTTACAATAGTAAAAGACGAATCTGCAAAATGCAAAATCTGTGAAGGAGTATATTCCCGTAAAGGTAAAGGCACAACTTCATTAAAAAATCATCTTCAGAGGAAACACCCGCAAGAATATGATTTATTCTTAAAAGAAGACTCAGCTAAGAAGACTGCCGACGAAAACATTCAGCAGGGAACATCTTTACAAACGATAAAAAGAGAATTTAGGCAAACATTTTTTGATGAATACTTAGAAAAAGTAAAAATGTGGGATAATACAAACCCCAAATCATTAAAAATTGATTATTTAATTGCAGAAATGATAGCTTTATCCGACTTACCTTTTCAACACGTAGAAGATATGGGGTTCCGACGATTGATGGATCATGTTGTTCCAAATTATGTTCTAAAAGGGAGGAAATATTTTACGGAACTTGTTTGCAACGATCTTTACGATAAAGTGTCATCGAAAATAAAGAACGTGTTGAAGGATTTTGAGAAAGTTTCCTTCACATCAGATATCTGGTCAGATTCTTCCTCAGGTGTTTTATTATTATCTTTAACATGTCATGGAATTACAAAAGACTTTATTAGAAAAAATATCGTTTTGAAAGCGGAGATTCTTGAAGAACGTCACTCGGGAGATTACGTTTCTGCGATATTTGAAAGTATGCTTGAAGAGTGGGGAATCCTGAAACAGAATGTGCACTGCATGGTAAGAGACGGGGGATCCAACATGAAGCGCGCCTGCACTTTATCTGACATAAACAATATTGACTGTACAGCACATCAGCTGCATCTGGTGGTGAAAGAAGCTATTGCGAGAGTTGATGCAATCTCCATATTACTTACAAAATGCAGAAAAATTGCAGGACATTTCAATCATTCTACAGTGGCAAAGCAAGAATTAAAAAAAATACAAGGTCGACTCAATCAAAAAGTTTTAAAAGTTTTGCAAGACTCGCCGACACGCTGGAATTCTACTTATTATATGTTGGAAAGACTTGGTTGTATAAAGAATTCGCTATCACTTTATTCTACTAATAATAAAATAGACCAGCTTGGTGCCGAAGAGTGGATTTTAATTAAAGAATTAGTGAGTGTTTTGAAGCCTCTGGAGGAAACCACAAAAAATTTGAGCACACAAAACACGTGCATATCCGACGTTATTCCTCTAGTACGAGCATTAAATAAATTGTATGACGAGATTCAAATTCCTGCTAACAGAGGGGAAACTTCCAATATCAGCACACCCGTCGTTCTTGAGTTTTTGTCTTGTTTGAAGAATGAATTAAATTATCGTTTTTCAGAAATTGACAAAAATATATTGTTCCAAATTGCAACGTTTTTAGACCCACGCTACAAAGGTAAATTCTTCAGTGACTTTCGCATCAATGATATCAAGCAACAATTACTTACAGAAACGGAGAAAAAATGTCACAACTACAATTAGCACAGAAAAACTAAATGCTGTAAGAAAAGTACACTGCAACAACTTAGAAGACTCTATGGCCAAAATGTTAGATAGCGACGATGATGACGAGGAATCTGGAAACCAAATGGCATGTACGAATGCTAATTTGTTCGTAGAATATGCCAATGAAAAAAGATTACCAAGATACCAAGATCCGTTAAAGTATTGGGATTAATAGTAAAAAATTTGGAAGTCTAAGCCACATAGCCCGCACATACTTATCGACACCTGCAACAAGCGTTCCGAGTGAGCAGTTTTTCAGTGCAGCAGGAATTATTTACGATCCTCATCGTAATAGACTTTTGGGGGACAGAGCTGCCAAGTTACTCTTTCTGAAGTACAATTTACCATTACTTGATTTTAAATATGACATTTAATTTTTGTAATATAAATGTGATTATTATATATACGTGTGTGATTTTTAAGATATATATATGTGATTTTAAGAAATAAAAAGTAATTGGAATTGAAGTTAATGGTATTCCGTTGCAATCTATCTTTAAAATTTTATATACTTATCAGGCCTGCCACAAGCGGGCGTGGGAGGTTTGCAAATCGAGGGTTCGACTCCTGCCGCCCCGCCATAGTTGCCACTCCATTGTCGCCGCGACGAAATTTTGTTACACTTATGTAGCGGGCGACCTTTTATTTTATTTTTAGCTCAACAGCTGGTTCAGGCGGCCGGCGACACTCGGGGTGGCAACAAGGGGGGCGGCAAGGCGGCAATCTCACAGATTTTGACCCGGTTCGGGAAATTTCTAGATCTACCACCAGCTGTAGTTAAGACAGGGGGCGGCATAATTGATATTGCACAAGGGCGTTCAAACAGCTAGCGGCGGGCCTGTACGTAATGAAATTCTTTAAAAAAGATCCGTTAAAGATCCGCCAAAATAGTAACGGATACGGATACGGATACAGATCTTTTTTTTCCCCCGGATATCCGCGGATACGGATACGGATACGGATATCCGGCACATCACTAGTAGCTACGTCCCTGGATGTGATAGTGGGACATGTATAAAATATTATAACTTCATCAAAGTATTTCGTTTTTAAATAGGTTGTCTTACCACTGTCTTCCTTTACGGTTTTCATTTATTTTTGTAAATTCTTCATCTTTTTGTGATAGGTTTGTTAAAATGAATGTGGACATACCATGAAATCGGGCCTGTAGGCAAAATACTATTGACTCTCGCGTTAATTGTTTCATTTTAAAACTATCAATATTGAAATTTTTTAAATCAATAACAAAGGTTCAGGACAAACATGCGATTAATTGTTGTTGCATCGCGGTTACAACAAAAATTCAACATCAAAGCCAGTACCGCATTGCTGATTGATTACATGGATCTTGCGGTAATAATACATTAACTAACACCAGGCAAAAGGAATAAAGTCATTGTAACTAGTTCTTTGTTTATGGAATTCTGTAACTGCAGAAAAGGGCTGCTAGATTTGTTTCTGGAAATCTTCACAGTACGCAATCAGTAACAGATATGATAAAAGAGCTGGAATGCGATTCATTGGAAGACAGGAGGGTGAAGAGGGTCATAGGAGTTTACAAGGCTTTTATTGATGGTGAGGCATGAGATATTTGTGTAAGAATTAAAAGTAATGCTTGGAAGTGAAAAGAGGACCATGACCACAATCTTGCACTCCATTTCAGGCACAAGGATTCAGGAAGATTCTCTTTTTAGGTAAGGGTTTCAGAGATTGGAATAAGTTACCAAGAGAAATTATGAATAATTTACCAAAAATGCTGAAAGAATTTAGAGTTAAAATTTGTAGAGGGCAAATGTAAGTGGATGCAAGAAAGGGGGAAGATGAGTGTGTAAGAAAATTGCCACCGGGGCGTACGCTCCATTGCAATTTTATTAAATATATTTAGAACATAACAAGTGCAGAGATGTATATCAAAAACTATTAGACAACTCTTTTATATTGTAACTTATACTATAAAATAAAATAGAAGGTATGAATTCTTAAAATAACAAATTCACAAATCTTTGAAATCAATAAACCTCACTAATGAGCTATCAATGAAAAAACATTAACTGTCTCAAATTATCCATACAATTTTTCTATTTACAAATTATGCACTGTAAATTTTAATGTTAACCAAAATAAAACGTACAAAATTAGTCTTTACTTTGGCAAAATTAGTTACCTGCGGGAGCTGGAACGTGTTCGTATTTATACTACAAATGCGAGTAACGAAATGAATTTGTGAGTAACGATTCGGTACTTCGGTACAGGCGACGAACCCGTTACTCAGTAACGAATACATCGTTACTTTTACATCTCTACTCGCTGTATGAAGTTCTACTGTTAACTCCACACATAATTGTTATTACTCGCTTCTGGGTCCTGAATACTTTGTCTCTGTACTGAGAGAAACTTCCAGCCATTCGCCTGGAGTGATTTAAAATAAAACATGTAAAACATATATTGGGATGGGTTTACCAGGGATCGAACCTGTGTCCTTCCGAATGCTTGGCTCAAACGTTAATCACACTAGGTTAATATATATACCGGGCTCATGCAGTCAACAAACAACTATTGGACTGCTATGCTAGCGTTTTGTGCTGTGATCCTAGATTGGATAAGTATAGCAAACAAATTCCTACAAATGGAAACAAAAGAAATTTAAACAGTCGCTGTTCTGAAATAACTTTTTCATCACAAATAGAAATATATTTACTGTGGTTAAACAGTTACAAACTACAATACAAATCGTCAAAGATTCGTCAAAAACTAGAAAGTAGATAGGTTAGACATAAATATTAATAAATCACATCAATAATGTCCTCTTCTTCATATTGTGCTATGCTATTAAGACATTTATTTTTAAACCATTTTCACTTGACATCCTCAAAATGTCTTGTACTTTCTTGTCTAGATGTAGACTTTTTTTTAAAATGATTTACTCCTGTGGCCTGTAAACTTTCTTTCATTTGCTTAGCCTAACATAATTATCAATCAGGTATTGATGGCTAGTGTTATATCTCATTCATAACTCCTTAAATTAATTCTTTTAAATGTTCTTTTGTGTGCATCAATGAATGTAGCATGGACAGAAAAAGTTAGTAAATCAGAACGTCTAGCTGAACCAACAAAGGTAACAGATCTTGCACCTATTAAGTTACTTCAAGGGAAACTTGAAAAAGTGTATAAAAGGCTTTTATAACATGGTCAATGAATGCCTTTGAAAAATATTAATCGACATATTAAGTAAGTGACTCTGGTCTAGTCAAGTCTAGTGGATCACTTTCAGGAATACTTGTACCACGTGAACTTACGATCAAGGTGGATTCAAAGTACTTTGACAGTTTTTGTTCTTTTCTGCAAAGACTAGAGATTATTATTAATATAATTGTTTATTAGTAAAATCAAGAGAGAGAAACTTCAATAATGCTATTTTTGCCTCGTGTTGTAACTATCAGATCTTTATTTGAAGTTAATAAATTTACATCCACATACAGCACACATTTATAATACACAGAGCTGTACAGATCACTTATGAAGATGATAAAAACAAATGCGTAAATCACAGGGCCTCACAGGACTCCAGTCGAGAACTTTACCAGTTTAGAAATCTGCCTATTAACTTATACAGCTTGAAATCTGTCAGTTAAGTAGGACGACATTAACTGTAGTTATTTATTTCTTATACCAGAATACTCCATCTACTACAAGGATTTGGTGGGAAATAATATCAAAAGCATTGCTTGTACTTATTAAAATAGCGTAGGTATACTTTTTCTATTCTAACCCGTCACATTTGAAGAAAATAATTTCCTCTAAAGCAGAATTTCCAAACTGGGGGACGTGTGGACGATACACTAACCCTACACCAAAGCTGTCCAACCTCAGACCCGAGGGCCACCAAATGGCCCGGTAGCGCATTTCAAATTGCCCTATAACAGCAGTGGTCTAGAATATGCTAGCTAAAACAAATTGTCAGAGGTCTCATTGATGTTTTTTACTTTTTGATTATAATTTAAAAAACCTCTGCAAAGGTCTTATTGGTGGTTTTAAATTTTGATTGTAATTTAACTGTGTTACTCATATCTTTGTTATATTTAAATAACTGCTGTAACTATAGGCAGGCTAACTCAGAATGGAAAATGTGGCCCGCAGGTTTTGGCAGCCTTGCCCTACACCGCCAGAAGTGCAATGTCTCCTTTTTCACGTTTTCAGCAAATTTCCTCTGAGATGTCGTTATAAGTACTGAGAAACGGGCATTTGTATTTTTAATAATAAAATATTATCGGGGAGGGGGTGTGGGAATTTATTTTTTCCGGGAAAAGGATGTGATAAGAAAAACTTTGAAACATCTACTCTGCAGCCTTACAATTCCAAGGCTACCTCTGAAACCAAATCGCCGATTTAAACAATTCAAAGTCATCAATAAGTTGTAGTTTCGTAAAGGATTATATTACTTTAGTAACTGCTGGTACCAGGGAAATTGGCCTATACTGTTTGTCATAGTTTATTACCTTTTTTTTTTTATAGGTAAGGGTACTTACTATTTCTTTTAAAGAAGAAACGTAAATAGATTATAGCATCATGCAATTTCAAAGTAACAATGATTTTTTTTTTTAAGAATATAATTTGGTGAGCCATAATAATCTTCTTGTTTGTGGCTACACAAATTCTTCGTACCGAGCGTGGTGGGAGAGCGGTAACTCTGTCTTCGCATTCGGTAGGCCGTGGGTTCGAATCCCTACCGGCCATACAGACTTGGATTTTCCATGTTTTCCCCAGATCTCTCCAGGCAAATGCCGGGATAGCCAAGACCGAAACCCTTCCCGATCCTTGCCACCTACTCCTTTCTCACCTCTAATGATCTCGACGTCGGCGAGGTGTAAATACATAATAATAATAAAAAATGTTTCACATGACATACCACATTCTCCAATTAGAACAGTTGCTTCCATCCAGACATATACCATCTGTTTTTAGAATTCCTTCTATATTAAAAATGTTTACAGCCTTACAGGTAGGCCTACACCTATAAGCCTTACATTAATTTTGAACAGTGAGAACATAATTTTCTGTTTCTTATAATTTAACTTATTTGGTACGACTTCTTCAGTCGACAGTACTACTATATATCGTCAGGTTTGCTTTTATTATTATCATTACTAACCATAAGCATTTATTTCATATCAGGAAGATAATGTATATACCAGATTTTAATCTCAGAAGTTTGTGAATTGGAATAGCATTGGCCACCAAACCTGCGACAATCTTGCTTCCTAACATCTGCCATATAATTTGACCATCATAGACTGAGACTAATTTCATTTTTAATATTCCCAACACAGAAGCAATTCATATGGAGCAAAGTATGACATCTATAAGACCAGTTTCCATCTTTAAACTGTCAGTACCACAATTATCCACGCTAAGTGTGACGGAAATTAGGGTCCTATGTTGAGCCGTCGTTCTTGATATGCAGTGCAAGAGTTCACATGGCAATTAGATGTACACGATTTTTTCACTCAAAGTGTATGTGCTCATTGTTCCATCCTTCTCCACAGATTTGTTCCAAGGTGATTATTTTCTGTTATGCAAATTGTAGTTACTAATGGAAGAGCTCTTCTTTCAAGACATAGCAGCTATCCAAAGAAATTGTCACGGAGTCAGGGTTACAGCACAAGTTTGAGGAATTCCGCAATTTGCTACATCGTTTCGTCTACTGTATCGATGCAGAAGATAGGCCTACAGGTTATACACATGTGTTTGGTTTCGCCCTACTTCTCTAACCAGGACCGGCGCTAGGATTTTGGGGCCCGGGGTAAGCGTTCTTAGTAGTCACGTAACCAGTTGGGGGCCCTTGGCCAATTCATCGGTTAGGGCCCTCCCTCACACCAAATGGGCGACCTTTTTTTTTTTTTTTAGCTCTACAACAACTTATCGAGCGGGGGGGCCCCTACAGACGGTGATCGGGCCTCCCGTCAGCTGGACGGGCCCGGGTACATTTGACCTGCTTACCCCTCCCTAACGCCGGCCCTGTCTCTAACACCAAACACCGGCCAAGTGCAAGTATAACTTCATTCAACTATGGTTTCCTTCAATAATAACAGTTATGTATGTGATTTGTCAAATGGCAGTAGCTTTCCTAAACATCAGTGCTTTACAGGTTTTTAAATTTGGAAGATGATTTCATTCGACGCACCGCTATCACCACACCGCTTTGCCTCTCGAGTAGCTATCGCGATCGCTCAATTTCAGTTAAATTTACTGTTGGTAATACTTACCTATTCGTCAGATTACGATGCACTAAGAGCATTTTCGATTAAATGATGTTAATATATAGCAACTTACCGTGAAATATTTTTTTTGTTTTTACTTATAGCTACTGGAAACGAATTTCAAGTTCCTATGTAAAAGTGTTTCTGAAATAGACTACGTCTCCACCCAACATTTGGGAGTCGGCAGCCTTAGATGCACGGCCGGATTAAGACAGCGCGGGGCCCGTAGCAAATGAGAAGAAGAGGCCCTTGATTTTTGCCGTCCGGGGAAAAATTGTAGAGCTAAAAAAATAAAAAGGTCACCCATCAATCCTAGGTGCGGGCCCCCCTTAGCAGGCGCGAGGCCCCTAGCATTTGCTACCTCCTGCTATGTGGTTTATCCGGTACTGCTTAGATGAGTTTGCTCATAGTTGGCGTGGTCAAATTTGGAGCTTTGGTTTTACGGCTGCATGCCATTACAGGCTTACTGACGCCAAGCGTTTCACTACGTACTAATGGGGCAAGTAAAGTGTTGCCATCTGTCCGTGAAAAGTGTAACTATGTTTTATGTGTATTTTTTGTTTGTGAAATGTGTAGTTTATTAGGCGCAGTTTGGGAACTGTCCCGTCATTTGCCTTGATGGTTTCTTTACTTGTATTGCACTTCCCTAGAATTTTGTAAAATTTTAATATAATTTTATAATTGATAATGCGTAATGCATAATCCGGACAAATTTGAAATCCACGATTTATTCCGTTTACGAGCTAGTAGCCGGGAAAAGACGGACAGAACAGACAGTGGTGCAACAAGAAAAGGATTCTGTTTCTTTCGGGTAAAGAAACCTAAAAGCCAGTCTCGTTATGTGCATTTGCTGGGCCGTATTTACGTATATTGAATAAATATGAAATAAAGGATTCGGAACTACTCAATACTTAGTATCTGTCCCACAATTACCTCTATTTTTGTGAGATAGACGGCCTTATTATCATTCATTTAATCCGAAAGAACTGGGGAAAACAAAACGAATCACATTAACAAAGATGATTGTTGCGGAAATTACTTTCTTTAAGACATAAGAGAATCAGAATAAAGTGCCTGTCTCTGATACTTGGTCAAGATCGACGACCTGGTAGAGTGTGTGCGTGTGCGTGTGCTTGTGAGCGTTTGCTGACAAAGAGGAGGGCCAGTGTATCCTGTGGCCAGTGCAATCGATGACCGACATGGCAGCAAGAACGGTGAGTGTTCTTTGATACTATCAGAACCAGGGAAACGTAGTAGTTCAGCTCAGATCACTGTATTAGTGTTTAAGATAACATCTCAGTGTGTTCAGGCCAACCTTTTTATCACGACCGGATTAACCAATTGGAAGACTAAAGAGTTGCCTACGGACTCCGCTATAGTAGTTCAAGTAGTATTGGTTACGTACGTTACTAGTGTAAGAAAGTATTCTAAATTAAAATTACTGGAAAACTGATATCGGTGTTCAGTGACACAATAACCAATTAATTAATTTGGCATTAGTGCCAGTGAATATGTCATCGGCTTGCTTATTCATATATTTTGAAAGATTTTACCAAGAAAATATTAATGAAAGTAAAAGTTTAGAGTTTTTTAAAATTCTTTGTTTGATAATTTTGTAAAATGTTTTTCATAAATATTTAATTACGATACAGTATTTATTAATATTCGTTTCGAGTAATGAATTGCTTTACTAATATTCGTAAAATTGATAATGTAGACCTATTAGGAGGAAATTGATATATTTTTACCGCCTAAGGTTCTCCACAGGATTTAATTTAGTATTGCTTGCCCTTTATCTTTTCGATACTGCTGCGTATACACACTATCATTATATTTTAAATGCGTTTCTCAGTTTCCGACGTTAAAATTACTTCGTACTAGTATCCATAAAATGCTAGCTACTAGTACAAATGCTTTACTCATCAAATACAGTGAAATAAACTTGTCAAAATAATTAAATTAATTTAAAAAACTAGATTTTTTTTTTACTCACTTATTTTCTAGAGCCAAGATGAGTGGTCACTAGGGAATTGGAAAGGCATTTGCCATATCCTACACGAGGAAAGCCAACTTAAGAGAATTTGGTAAACCGCTGAAAACCGATAGAGGGATAGCTGGACCAGGAAGCGAATTCGTGTCTTCCAGAATAATGGATCCTATTACCGAGCGTGATGGGTGAGCGGCTTTATCGTTCTGGCCTCACATTCGAGAGGACGTGGGTTCGAATCCCCATTCGGGCATCCAGATTTAGGTTTCCCATGATTTCCCCAACTCACTCCAGGCGAATGCCGGGATGCTTCCTTCAAAATGCCATGGCCTAATCGCTTCCCGTCCCTTGCACCCAGTCCATTCCCTGGTCAAATAACCTCGACATCGACGAGCCGTAAAGCCATAAGCAAAAATATGGGGGTCCTATTAGCCTCCAAACGGTATGTCCAAGGAAACGTGTTTCACCACTGAAAGATCATACTCAGATGTTGGGACCATACGAGATCTCACACGTAAATTTCGCAGTAATATGAACAAAGCAAGTTTTAAATCTTAAATTCTGAACTCACAATGAATGACGCAAGTCCTCAGTAGAATGCGGATGAGTTGAAGGAGAATTGAGAATGAAAAATCCTTATATACTAAATCGGTTTCATGTGCAAAATATTCTGAAACCTGCCACCATTAGAACGCATAAAGTTTCTTTCGGTGAAAATGAAGATCGACTGCACATTTATATGATGAGCTTCTCCAATGGGGCGCCCGAGAATGTTTGCGGTTTATACACCAGGAAACCCTTCATTCGTTTAAACTGTTTCTTAGTTGATATTTAGCCGGCCATGGTAGCGCGGGGCTAGCGAACTGGCTTCGCGTTACAGAGGTTGCCGGTTCGAGTCTGGCCAAGGGCATGGGTGGTTTTAATTAAGTGTTTTGTCTGTCCTATGTTGTCCTTTTACTTGAGATTATCACCAAAACAGGAAGAGTCTAACACAGATGATGCTGGCTGAATGGCTTAAAAGCCGAATACCATTTTTTTAAAAATAAAAAATACATGATATTTATACTGAAACCCAGTGGCGGCTGGTGGGTTATCGAACTGGTGGTGCACTTTACTAAAATATTAAAATTAGAAAATGCAACAAAACAAAAATTTACATAATATATGTTTATTTTTTATACATTAAATCAATACGACGACATTTTTCTGAAGCGAAATGTTCAATCACCTTTTTATTAAAATCGGGTATTGTTTGTATGAATTTTTTTTCAATACTAAGCACAGAAAGTGCATTTAGCCGATCCTGAGACATGGTATTTCGGAGAAAAGTTTTGATTCTTTTCAGTGTCGAAAAACATCGCTCGCTCTCTACTGAAGTCATTGGTATAGTGCACAGAATTCGCAATAGTTTCATTGACTCTGAAAATGATTCAGTCAGGTCATTATTATAGAACAACTGTAAAATTGCAATTGCACTATTTGCGTTGGTGAAATCGTCGCGACTGTATATTGCTGAAAGTTAGTTTTTCAACTTGTACTTGTCCAAAGCTGCATAGGTGGAAACTGTGATCGTGAAATCTTTGTCGGGAAAAGTAGAACGGTATGTGGTAAAGTTCTCGCAGTAAAATAATTTGGCTGCTATCAAATGATTACAAAAATTGAATCTGTCTTTCACTTGAGTAATAATTATATCGCACACTTCTTTTGCTATAACAGAGCTAGACGATTTAAACCTTTTTTGAGGCGGTTCTTCAAGTTGATCTATGGTGTTACGTGCATTTTGTATACTGATTTCAAAATCATTAATACAGTTTTTTATATGAACCAAATCAATATTTCTTTTTTGCATTTGTTTGAATAAAATTTCACTATGTGGCAGAATAGATTGAAAAAAATCAAGCCAATATAAAAAAGTACTGTCGTTCAAATACCTGTGAAGCATATCAGCCTGATTTATAGAATCGGTATCATTTTCCGTTTCTATAATGGTGGTCATGCATTCTTTTAAAGGCTCCCTGTAGCTATGTACTGATGCAACGGTCCGCGAATTAAAGTTCCATCTCGTTTGCGGAGCAGCTGGAATCTTCTTTGATACAATAGTTTTCAAAACATCTGTACGCTTCGGTGATCGTGAAAAAAACTTTGGAAAAGCTTGAAGGTTAGCAAAAAATTTCTGTACGGTTTTGTTTTGACTTACACTTTTTTCTATTATTAAATTTAGTTGGTGGGCGTAACAATGAACGAATGAAGCATTTGGATAGACGGTTTTTACCTTAGCCTGTACTCCACCAACATTCCCGCTCATTACAGCGGCGCCATCGTAACATTGTGCTATTAATTGTTGCGGAGTTATTTGAAGTTCCCGTAATTCTCTTATAATAACAGAACTAAGTCCTTCAGCAGTATGGGAATGCGGCGTAAGATATTTCCAAAACCGTTCGTGAACCTGACCATTTTCTTCGTATCTTAAAATCATTACCATCTGCATAGTCGTCGATACATCGGTAGTTTCATCAGCTTGAACTGCTACGTATTCACATTTTGTTATAATATTGGACAATTCTTTGTGGTATACACATAAAATTGAGTCCAAAATATCGTTCTGAATAGTTTTTGACGTGCCTTTGAAAACTGTAGACGACGTGAGATGCTCCTTCATGACCGTATCCAACTCTGATACAAAGTCTATTAATCCACGAAACACTCCAGCATTACTAGACTCAATAGTTTCATCGTGACCTCGCAAAGCTAACTCAAATGCACCACAAAACTTGACACAATCGATAAGACGTGATAAAATATACCTGTTTTTATCAACTTGTTCATTATACTTTTGGATATTGCTTCTATACACAGAATCTAGCTGATTACGAATGTCGACCGTGCCTAACACAGACAAACTCATTACATTTTGTAGGTGTACTTGTGAAGAATCATGTTTTTTTATTTTTTCACTCAAATGCGTCAAATCCTTGATTCCTGTTTCTGTCCAAATCGATTCTCCGCCAAAAATAATGCAAGGAAAACAAAAGAATGCATTAAGACGCTCACATCCACACAACCATTTCTTTCTATTATACATTTCACTTTTAAAACTTCGTGTAAATGCTTTATTTTTCGATTTGCACTCTTGTTTTAAATTTAAAAAGGGCCGTGGCGGTCCGGCCAATTTTATGTTCACTTTATTTTGAAAAGTTCTGTTATTTTCTTTAATATAATCAATGTTTATGCTCATTTTCACTAACACCATACACAGTATAGAATAGAAGTTCTCGAAAAAAATCGAAACAAAAACTAAAAACAATTATTTATGGTAATATAAATAAACAAGTATTAGCGCGTCACACATACAGTGAAACTATACTGATAGTCTAATAACGAGATGTCAATCATGGCTGCCGTCGCCTCGCGCGCGCCCATTGTGCCGCCCGGCCAATTCGTCAAACATCGGGTGCTCTCGGCAATCCTCGGTTCGCTCGTGCGGCGCTCGACAGCCGACTCATTACTCGGTACGTTTCTATGAACTATCTTTTGTTTCACGCGTCAGGCGTATTAACTCGTATCACCTACAAGTTGTATTAGCAGTCCTCGTGCACTCGCCGAAGCGCACGAGAATTTGTCTTTACAGGAAAATAAGTCTTAATAGTTTAGTAAAGCGCTCAAACTGTTTCACCATAATTGGAGATTTAATTTTTTATACGTTTTTGTTTTTGTATGTTTAAAAATAAATATTAAAATGGTAATATAAAAATAAAGATGAAGTAGGTACTTAATATTTTGTCATTTTTAAATCTTTTGGATTGGTGGTTCAGCGCACGAGCGCACTTAAGGTACAGCCGCCACTGCTGAAACCTCAGTTTCTTTCATGTCAACACGGTAGGGAAATGATGCACCAGCGAAATGAAGACTTAAGGCCACCTAATATTCGAGCAATACAGCACGCAAGCTAAACACACAGCCCGGTGGTTATATAAAGTAACTGGTTTAATTTTGACTAAGACAAGATGCACAATCCACGGATGTCGTCTATAAGAATAACATTAATTAATCAACTTTTTGGGATCACCTCAAAGCTCCACTCTCAGCATGACTGGAAATTCGGTGGTACAAAAATTTCGTTGGTTTCTTTCTCACTATAATGCACAGTGCTGTAGCTTTTCAGTAAAATTTGTACCGAAAACAGTTATACCTACTCGGTCACCCACCATCCTCCTCTGCTTAGTCTCATCCACTATATTTTCTGCTACTCAAATTGAAAGGTGCTTTTTTTAAGATGGTTAAGACATAACCGCGAGTGTTAGCAACATACTAAAAGAAAAGGTATTAAGTCTTCGCAAATTGTGTAATTCGAACAAACTTCATGTTACACCCAACTATTTCTATAAATCCAGTATCTCTATGTAAATATTGGATTTACATAACAAAGGTACCAAGATGCTCTTAGACAAACAAAGTACAGCTGCGTAGTCAAATATGGTGTTCCGATCTTTATCACCCAAATTGTCTTATGCGCAAAAATATACACAGACAGCCTATTAAGAGTTAATTGTGCCGTCCATTGTATTGTGTGACTTAAATATTTGGTGAAATTTGTAAGTTTAAATTTTGACGGAGCTTGGTGGGTGAGTGGTAACGCTCTTTTTTTTTTAACTGCTCAACGTCTCTTAACAGCGAGCTCTTTAGAGACGGGAAAGGATGGGGGGCAAGGAATGGGAAGGAAATTGGCCATGGCCTGTTGAAGGCAGCATTTCGGCATTTGTCTGGAGTGATTTGGGAAACCATGGAAAACCCAAATGTGGATGCCCGGACGGGGATTCGAACCGGCGTCCTCCCGAATGTGAGGCGAGAACGCTAACCGTCACACCACCATCCTCGGTGTCTTGTATTGTTGAGGACGCGGGATCCAATACCCGTCCGGCCAATCAGATTTCGGTTTTTGATGGTTTCCCGAAATCACTACAGGTGAATGCTGGAATGGTTCCTTCAAAAGGTGACAGCGAAATTCTGTGATTCTTGTCCTTCGGTCGACATTTAGAATTAAGCGGAGGCATCCGTTTCGCAATACTTGTAACCGCGATAGATTGGGTGGTGTTGCATGTTGTTCCCCAAATTTGGCAGCCAAATGGTATCGCTAATATTGTTGGTTTATAGAGATGAAGTTTTGTTTTTTATTTATTAGGTGGTTGCTAAATATAGGAATAGTTTTTTTGTAACACTTAGAATATTTAGCCGCACTTCTATTTGGTGACGGAAGGTAGACTTACAAAAAATATTTTAAAAAATAGAAGTTTGTGCCGCGCTTGGCTAGCCCACGACATTGTTGGGTGCCAATGCATCTTCGCCCTAAAGCAGGGATGGCCAACCTAAATGATCTTGCAGGCCACTTTGGAAATATATCATAACTCCGCGGGCCGCATATAAAATTATTTATCCCCATATTAGATTTAGTCCCACTATTTGGAGTAAAAAATTGAAACACAATGAGTAATTATTATTATGTTTACTATTATTCTTACATTTAAACATAAATAATATAATAATAATAATGATGCTAACAATATCTGATATATTCGCAAGAATACTATTTTAAAATAAATGTTATTTTTTTCTCGTAATTTCGACAGTTAATTTTTGAATATATGGGTGACCAAATAATTTATTTTTTAATACACTGGTTTTAACTACTTTGACCATTATAAAATAAATATGTTTTGTAAAAGTTTGATGAATCTCGCGGGCCAGAAAAATGATCAAGGCGGTTTGGCCACCCCTGCCCTAAAGCATTGGTTCCCAATTAGTGGTAAGCGTACTCCCGGGTGTACGTGAGGTAGCTTCAAAGGGTACGCATGGAAATCTCTTGTTTCAGGTAATCACTACGGTTATTAAAGAAATTACTCAAACATTACTATCTCCAAATATATGTTTGGACATTTTTTGATTGTTGTGTCATTCGTTATTGGATTAATTTAATAAATCGCGAGAAATAGGTTTCATTTTTATTTATCCTATCAACTGTAAGGGGTACGCGAAGTTGAGCTCTTTCTTAAAGGGGTTCTCGGAAAAAAAATAATTTGCAATCACTGCCCTAATGGAATGGGATTGGGAAAAGGAACGAGAAGGAGTTCGGCAATGGCCTTTTAAAGGAACCATCCCGGAATTCGCGTGGAGGGATTGCGAGAAACAAAGCAAGAGCGGAAATCAAGGTGGTTTACTAACTTGGCGCAAGGGCTATCGCGACAACTAAGATGTCCCGAAGCGCAGGGTTTAATAACACCGAAATGGAGGAGCCTCATCCTGTTAAATCCGCTGTAGTCAGCCCAACCGAACTAAAAGAACATAAAGGTACGTTCATTAATTATGTGTGGTGTTTTTTCGTAAATCTGGACCCATCTGTGGTGAGATCTGGTGGGCCCCCCTAACCCCCTAAAGTGAGATCGACCTCATGATTTTGGAGACCTTTTTTTTAGCTCTACTGTTGTTTGAAGGATGGCATTCTGAAATAAAAAGATAACTTGAGATTTCATTCCAATTCCTCCCCCCCCCCCCTCCAAATTTGAGAACACGTAATTAATGGACGCCCCCTAACCCCGTAAATTAACTCCAGGTGTTACGTTCCTCAAAGCGACTGCCGCGAGGTTGCAAGACTCCATGCATTCCATCTCGCCCGACATGATACGACACACAAATTTAAATCCGTCCCGTTGATCTATTGAAATTTACATATTGTGGAACCATTTACGAAAACTATTTAAAATGAAACCCAAACTGATGTTTTGCAATAATTCGGAGTCATATTGAAATTATGTTGAAACCACGTAGCCTATGGCACTCGTGACGTCACGGAGAATCCAGCGATACATTTTTTTTGTTTTTTGTTTTTTTTGTTAAATGGCTTTTGGCAGCTGAGGCCATACAGCCAGCTCAATGTGTTATATTAAAGCTTCCAGTGAATCAGTTAAATCCAGTGTTTATATAGTCTTCAAAGTGCGGACGCCACAGGACGGACAGGACACACACACAGACACACAACACTTAACATCCATGCCCGCGGCCGGATTCGAACCGGCGACCTTCGGCACGTGGAGCTAGCACTCTAGCCCCTACGCTACCGAGGCCGGCCAGCGATACTTCAGACATTGAAATTCATCAAGAAGTAACAAAGAAATATACATATGTATTTTCGAAGAGTGTAAGTTGCAGTCTGATTTATTGTTTACCTGATATCTAGGGTATGGCACTTTAACCGAGAAACATAAAATGGGAGGGTGTCATTACCATGCCACATTTACCGACCAAAGATATCAAACGCTTGGTTTCGCATTTTCTAACTAATGACTTTAGATTTGTCTCTCCAATTATTTGAAGATTCAGTCCATCAAGTAATGTCTTCTGACTCACTGCCAAAAAGCACTGTGATTCTCAATTCGTTTGGTATTGTTAGCCGAAAGTTTCCGAAACAGTGTTCGGCCGCCGCGGACTGGGTTTTGTTTTGCCGCGCATGCGCTTCTGTCGTGGCTGCTCTAACTCGGTAATCCTACCGAGAAAAGGTGACCTACAGCTCTACGTGGAATCCGAACCATGGAGCGCCCTTGGAATGAACAAAGCAAAGCGTTGCTGAGGTGAAGGTCGCTATTAAGGGCCGTAAAAATTCAAGGTGGGGCCGAGATTAATAACACTGCGCTAATCTCACTATTAACATTATCTAGATAGAAATTTTCACACAGGTCACTGGCAATAATTGTTACTGATTAACGTCCAATCATTGCTTCTGATCATACTTAATTTATTTATCTGAAACATTTTTATACTCATTGAACCTATCTCAATGTATCACACAACTACCGCCCTTCATAATACCGCAACGCTAGTATTATTTGGGTGCATTTACTGTAACGTTCAGTTTCCATAACTTTACAGGTGTATACTTTGTACACTTTGTAGAAGAGGTGATGTTGCATAATTCCTAATCAGCATATTGTGCGCCAAAGAGTTAGATTATATCCCAAACTTCTCCCAGTGCGTTTGGGGTAAAGGCATACGACACTGCTGTTGATTTGCCCATTGGGTGGGGACGTTAAACCTGGCGGCTCTTCTGTGTCTTTCGGAAGATTAGGGATGAAGGGGTCGGCACTGGGTTTCACCATCACCCTTTTTCATCTCTCATTTTACAAAATTCAAACAACATTCTATATTAAACGCACTATTACACTCATCCGCACATACAATAACCCTTACAGCACACACACCAGCTCATCTTGCCAAGAGAGTTCCAATGGAGCGGTACATGCTCCATGGTTACCTATTACGTCCGGAATGAGGCATGGCATCACAAGAAGAACAAGATTCAAAAGATGTAACACTAAAAGTAATTTGCGGTAACATATCATTATTAACCGTCTCAAAGGGTCTATGTGCAATCTCTCAGGAAGACAGTAATTTTTTGCTTGTTCAACAATAACAATAACGAATCCATGTAGTAAATACAGAGAACCTAACTTTCGTGTCTGTATCAATTGATGAAATATTTTGTGTAAGGTAGAAGTCTCAGTGCTAGCTCAGACAGGGAATGTGTGAATTTAAGAAGGTTATTTTACTGTTATTGAAACTATTCTAACATTCGTTCAAGTCATATTACATACTCCTTTACTGACCTCTAAATTTAGCTGTTTGATTTCCATTGAGGAAAAATAACAAAAACTGTACGATAGCCTATAACGTATTACCATAACGATAGTGAATCCTGAATTCTCCAGTTCTCGAAGAGTACTTCTTCCACCAAGGTTCGTAGAAAAGAGAAATAAAATATACACAATCGTATACATATATACAATTTACAAAAAAATATTTAAATCTATATTATATTATATTAATCAGAGAAAATTAGATACTGCAACCATTTTAATTGTTTGGAAAATGATAGGTAAAATATTGAATGGAAATACTTCATAATCGAAATATATATTGGGAACAAAGAAAACCACAATGAGAAGTATATTGGCGAAGGAGACGGCTAAAAGCATATATATATATAGATATATATACAATTATGATGTTCAGAGAAAAATTTCTACTTTTCCAGTAATAATTTCTTCCACAGATATATCTATGAAAGCTTTTCTTACTATCATTCTAAAATTTATGTCTGATTATCTATCAGGCAATAACTGCATGATTAGGAAACTGTACTCCATTTTCATATGGTTTTAGAAACCATTTAAAAGCACATGTAATGTTTTTTTTTTTTTTTTTTTTTTTTTTTTTTTTTTTCTTGCTGCTTTACGCGTTGTCGATGGCTAAGGTCATTAGAGGCGGAATGGGACTCGGGGCTAGGAATGAAGGAATTTGGCCATGATCTTTTTGAAGGAAGTATCCCGGCATTCGCCCGGAGTGATTCGGGGAAACCATGGAAAACCCAAATCTGGATGCCTGGACGGGGATTCGAACCCCCGTCCTCCCGAATGCGAGGCCAGAACGTTAACCGTTCAGCCACCACGCTCGAAACATGTAATGCAGTGGCTTCAGAAGGTGCAGAATAAAATTTCGATCTAATTTATACAAATAAATAACAATCAGTTTAGAGTGTCGTTATCATCATCATTATTAACAACAGCTTACAGATACTGGTTGGGTAGTTTAACGTGTAAATAATAGAAATCACGCAACACATTCAGAAATAATTTCTGATAGTGCACAGTAATTTTGCTGATTCTACATTTCAAAGTGATTGTGTGTAAATGCGTTTACTTGTTATAGTTATCATGTTAGCATCATTTGTTATTTCACAGCCTAAAAAATACTTAAAAGTAGATAAGATCGGGACGAATACCGTGTTCCTACAAGTTTAGCGTTGTTGGATCTTCGTGGACACCGGTGAATCGGATCTTAACACTAAACTATGAAGCGTTCATGGACGACGGTGCTAGGTGTCTTCATTGCTGGTAATTTTTTTTATCCCGTACTCTCGTCTCTTATGACGTAATCCTTTATCTCTTCAACACAGAATTATTTTCCTTGTTCCACGTTTATCTCGGCGGCCAATATCTTCAGTTAGAAGCTTGTATAACATCTGCCTGTGTTTCCTTAGAGTTCTTTGCGTCAATTATTTCCTTTGCTAGCACATTAACAAACATCCAACTGCCTGTTTCTGTTTAAACTTTTAAAAATATTAATGGACATTTGGCGATGTTAGCCATAGAGCCAACCATAGACACCAGCATGATTATTTTTCTCTCTCTTGTAAGGAAGAATGAACACAACACTTAATAAAACCACCCATGTTCTAGACTGGGCTCGATTCGTCGACCCCTGCAATGAGAAGCAAGTGTGCTTAAACTTAACCACAGTCTTCTGCTTTATAAAACTCTTACACCAGCTCTTTTCCTCAGGCTGCAGTTGTTTATAGAATCCAGTTCCTGTCTATGTAATTTTCAAAATTGTCCTAAGGGTCACAGCATTTTAAAAGCTCATTTTTCCTCTTTTTGTTATTCGTATTGCATAATATTCACTCTGATAGTTTGCGTCATATATATACACTTACTATCGTAGATAATTAAGTTATTAGAAACAGGAAACTAGAAAGAAAGAAAAACGCGTTTCTCGAAAACAAAGAACGCGTGCAGTCGCGATGCTATGGCTAGGAAGTAGTTTGATGATTCCACTAACGATGAGTAGTCGGTTGTCGACTTTGCATAATCAGCAACCAGTCGAGAAACATTGCGCCCGGAAGGCTGTCAGCTGACAAGGCAGCAGCGCGTCCGCTAGGCAAAGTAGGGTTAACGGCCTTCACATTGTAGTTTCATACTCACGGTGGCGTGAAAATCGAGTAGACGAACCTGTCGAGAGTTCATTTAAAACTCAGGATTACATTATGCTGGAGGAGATCCCCTGTTTCGTAAATTTGAGGATCATCCAAATTGTTCTTCGTCTGACCACGGATAGATTGCGGGAAACGAATCTTCAGGAAGATTTATCAATGATTCGTAGAAAAGAATACTAATTTTCTCACAATACTCCCTGTGTTTCAGCATCGTCTCAGTCGATATTATGGTCGAGAACTTTTCAGATCACTCTCATTCTAGTACTTTGTTTAGCGAATACCTTTTTTTAAATATATAATTGCATGTGCGTTCAGTATTTTTAGGTGGTGAAACAAGAAAAGATAAAAAACGTGATGATTATATTATGTAAATGAATTTACAAAAAATCGTTTAGAAAGATAGTATCAAAAAGTTACTATGCACTACCAGAAAGTATTTATAAATGTGTTGCATGGTTTCTATTATTTACACCCTAAACTAGCCAGCCAGTTGCTAATGATGACATGCTAAGCATCTTGTCATTTATTCGTATAATTTTCATCGGAAATTTCAATTCTGAACCTTCCTAAGCCACTGCAGAATATGTCCTTTTAAATAAGTTCTAAAATTGCTGTGGAAATATGGCGCAGTTTCCAAATATTACAGTTATAGCTTGAAAGTGTAATAGATATAAATAAAAACTGAGCAATCAGCTTTTGCATCATTAAAATTCTAACATTCCCTAGTGATGAAAATTGCGAGCATGCATACAATTGTCCTCTATTGTGTTTCGAACGGCTTAAGGTGACAAAAAATAACAGGTAGATTATAGACAACACCGCTATTTTCGGGAAATAGACCTCTATCTTAGTTTAACTATTGATTTTACGGATTACATACTACACTTTATCAAATTATGTGCTCTATAAAAATATAATTTAACTCCCGATTTTTATACCGAACGAACCATAAAAGCTGACAATTGAATTGTTTTAGCATTAATTATGGGACAAGTTTGTGGAGGCTGGATGGTGGGTCACATTTTAAGACATGCAGGATTGGTTAATTTGTTAGTGGAGGGAACAGTCGAAGGCAAGAAGGTAAGAGATGAAGAGGTTAACTCAAAATAGGAGAAGATGGAGGATTGCATCAAACCAGCTGAGAAAATAATAAATGCAAAAAAAGGTGACGTGTGCATTGTAAAATAAAAAAGTACTGTTTGCTTTAAGCAGAAATCACACTGGGACTCTAGTAATTTTAACTGGCGTGTGTCAGTGAAAATCACAAACAAATTACTCAGCCACACATCAGTTTCCTAAAATCAGTTACATCTAAGTATTTTAGCAAAATAAAAATAAAAGAAATGAGTATTTGTACAGACTTCTTGTGAATTAAATGACTTAATATGTTAGGTAAAACTCTTCTCTAAAAGAGTTAGTCACAGTGCAGATAAATACAAAATCTTACGAAAGAATTAAATTCTTCAATATGAGAGTAGTAACGTACAAGTGAAACCGATCCAGTTTCAGGATTCATTATAGCGTTACTAATCAGGTTATCGGCCGGCATTTACGAAGTGGAGAAGTGGGACGGGAAGTTCTCTTACGACATTAGTTGGGCCAAGTAGCCGGATGTTCTTCTGCTGATACATCACTTCAGAGGAGTAAGTAAATTCTTTTTCTTTTCCTACTAAGCGTTTTCTTCGCTCCACGTACGGTCCGCCAACTAATTGCCAACTGGCCTTTTACAATGTAGCGAGATTTTTTTCAAATAAATCTTTCAGCTTCCAGTTACTGAAACTGAGTATTAAAACGAATTGACTAAAAGTGTAATTACGTAAACAAGATTGCTAAAAACTTATGACTAAACTTTGAATTATATAAAAAAAATGTTATAAACGATTTCAGCGTAGTAAAGACTAAAAAAATGAAAAAATTCAGGAGTTGTGAGACTGTGACAGATGGATCCATTAATAGTCCCATATTTTTTTCGTCTTTTCGGCTTGTTTGATGTAATTCTTCAGCTCTTCATGTATTAAGTTAATCTCTTAATTGCGATCTACGTCTTAAACTACCTGCTTCATATATTTTAACCTTTGTCTTCCTTTGCAGTTCGTTCCTTCGAGGCTGAGGTAATGCTCTACGTTATTGTGATTATTCGGCCATTAGCTTTCCGATGTTCAGTCTACATATATGTCCTCAAATAATGAAAATTAATTGCAAACACCAAGTAACAATTACAGATCTACCAAGGATCGCTGGTTCGATTTCAGCCTGTGGCATCGGCATCTTTAGTTTAATGTTGTAATTGTCACGTGTCGTTCATACTGAATAGTGCTGTGGATATGTGTCAAAATTCTTAAAACTGTTTAAGTACAAACAAAAAACATTCGTAGCTGGCTGTAAGATTGCGAAATCCGAATGCCATTTAGAGAAAAGGATTGTTGATGTCAAAAGCCCTGGATGGATTATTTTCCCAGCCTAAGATGGAAATCTTTTCGGACAGAGCTGCTGAACTCATCAGTTTCCAATGAATTCATTACCACACTTTTCGTGTTTTAAATAGATTTTTTTTTATCTCCATTGGGAATAGAAAACAGAATTCAATTTTCCCGACATATCTGCAATTCAACTGCATGTTTACTTTTCGTGTAATATTTTTATGAACTATATAAGCAGCGAAATAATAATTCGAAACAGGTTTGACATAAATGTGCTGTATTGTGAGTTATCGGTCTTATAAGTATTTTTAAACTCAGTAACTGAGCAGAACTTCGATAATTGTACACTAAATTATGCAGGAATAGATAAAAGATGGCAATAATAGTACCTTCAAGGCTACTTTAAAAGTGTTATTCTTCGCCTTTTAAGTGTAAGGTGTAATTTATCAACGATGAGATTCATGATGTAAAATCCATTATAATTTCATACAATGGTAACCTATTTCGACATAATGATCAGATTCTCATGAAACTTATTAATTATCATTTCATGTTTATGATTTAAATGTGGGTGCATTGCAGGTAAATTTTTTACCATCAGAATTTTTAATAGCTCCTCTTGTAACTCGATTATTCTAACGTATATCGAGTTTCTGTTACGGAAATCATTTAGCACAACAGAAACATTAAGAAACGATAGTTTACCTAATAATATCAAACATGATATACTTACCAAACTATTCTGTGACAGTGACTCGTTCACCAGATATTTATTATGACGTTCTGAATACAAATAAATAAGAGTAATCTATAAGAGTCAGTCGTTCGCGAAATCATATAGGCGCTAATATATTTATGTATTATGTTAAAGATCTGTTTTTCGGTTTGGAAGTTTTTCAGTGTGAGCTTAACAATAATTAACATATGAGAAAAATTGTTGTCCTTCAGAATAGCTAGTTAAACACTTCTACAAAATTTGCTTTTTACTCTACATGTTACATGCTGCTTCCAGGTTAAACTTATTATTTTGCTATTGTTAGACTTACTATTCCCACTGCAGGAAAAGTCGCAGCTGAGGTAAACTCTTATCTCAGACACCTAACACGGAAATCGGATCCTTTTTTTGTGATTGAAATAATATAGAAAAATAAATGCCATATTAGTATGGCTTTAAGACCTGTAATGTCTCAGCTGATAATTTCAAATAGAACTGCCTAGTGTGTATTTTAAGAACAACTACGTGCTTACTATGCGAGATATCACTGACTGACGTAAATGTTATTCGCGGCTGTTGGACCAAATATCGTAATAAATTTTGTGTTTAATTCAAGCCATTTCTTTGTTGCAGGTTACGTGTTTGATGTTGGTGGCACTGTCCCGCGCGGCCACCCCTGCTCCTTCTAGTCCGGGATTCAAGACTAGCCTGTACCAGTCCTACGTGGCGGAGGAGCGAGTCGAAAGCCACGAGGGCGCGCGGCAGCTAGAGACCTCAGCGACCAACGGCAGCCCAGCGCAGCATCCAGCAGCCCAAGCACAAGATATTTCAGAACCTCTGGTGCCGGACGCCCACCAGCGTGAGATCGAAGACGGAACACAGAGTGGCGCCAGGGCGGAGCGCGCGCATCCATTATATCTCGTCGGCTACGTCCCGCCAGAATACAGAGCTGTTCAACACCTTCCCTTTCAGCAACCTCTTCATCTCCAGCAACCACATCATCTCCAGCAAGCACATCATCTCCAACAACCACTTCATTTCCAGCAACAACTTCATCTTCAGCAACCACATCATCTTCAACAGCCACTTCATTTCCCCCAACCACTTCATGTTCAGCAACCACATCATCTCCAACAACCACTTCATTTCCAGCAATCTCTTCAATTTCAGCAACCACTTCATGTACAGCAACCACTTCATCTTCAACAACCACTTCATCTCCAAAAAGCTCATCATTTACAACAGCCTCTTCATATCCAACAACCTCTTCCTATCCAACAGCCTCTTCCTATCCAACAACCTTTTTCTATCCAACAACCTCTTCCTATCCAACAACCTCTTCCTATCCAACAACCTCTTCCCATCCAACAGCCTTTTCATATCCAACAGCCTCTTCATATCCAACAACCTCTTCCTATTCAACAACCTCTTCATATTCAACAACCACACCACTTACAGCATCCTCATCGCCTTCCCCAGCCACAAAATGGTAGGTGCAATCAATTTTTTTCTTTTTTTTAAATATTTTTTATGGTTCAGATCCAAAGCACATATATATTTGCATTTCTATTATTACGATGATTTGATTTTCTAAATCTTCTTGAGCCACTATGTGTGGTAACAGCAAATCACACTTATATTGTCTTGACCCTATTATATTACAGCTTTAAAATCCTGTTAGTGTTTCTTGAACCAATTGATCAGTGCCATCTTTCCCACCGTCGGTGTATGACGTCTCCGTTTCCTGAGTTCTGCACCCACTTTAAAACGATGTTCGCTCGTCTGTATTGAGCTCTTTTGTTGACTTTATTTTCAAAGATTCGTCTGATTCACATTCTTAGAACCATCTCCACTTTGTGGCCTTTCATTTAGTAAAACTACAGATGTTTTTAGTAATTCGGTCGTTGTTAGGTCTGACGATGTGACAATAATTACCATTATTAATTTCTTTACGCACCGATTACTCATTGTGAGCAGTTTTTCCCTAAAATCTTTCACTATTTCAGGTACAGAAATCGTCAACTTTATGGACAACTCTTTCGAGTCATTGAGTCTTTTAGGTAGAAATGAAAACTTTTCTACTTCTTTATGCCTGATTCATAGCGCTAATTAAGCATGATATCTTTCTTATCTTTGCCATAGCATTCAGAATGCTTTGCAAAATAAATACGTGCTCGTCAACGTCGAGATCATTAGAGGCTGGAAAAGACTAGGAAAGAGGGAGGGAGGCAAGGAATGGGAAGCAATTCAGCAACGGCTTTTGAAGGAACCATCCCAACATTTAGGCAAACCATGGAAAACCGAAATCTGTATAGCCGGACGGGGATTCGAAACCGTGACCACACGAGCGTTACCGCTTATCCTTCGGTCTCGATTTAAAAAAAGAAGTATATGCAGATTACCAACAAATGGGACATTAGTAAAGTGAAACTAGTTTGTTTAGTTTGATATATCTAATTTAGTTTCTCTTGTTGCCAATTATTGGGATGTTCCTTCTAAAGTTTGTTAGCTACTTTCCATCTGGGTTTCATGACTCGTGTATAAGGTACTAGTTAGAACTGGGACGTCATGGGATTGTTACTTTATCCGTCTTATTGACTTAGGTGATAAATTTTAAACTCTGATGATAATCACATGAAAATTATTTCAAAGATGCAACTTAATACCAGATGCTTTCAGCTTGGAGGTCAGTATAGTCATATATTATAATGTCTCAAACCTGTTCTCTGCTCGGAATGTAGATAAAAGCTGTTCAGATGATTCGTGTCTCGGAAATTAAGAAAAGGTATACACAGACAGCTGCTATGAGAGTGCTTCTAAAATAATTGCACTGGTGAGTCGAGTCGACAAGCTGTTTAGATTGATAGCTAGAGAAACAATATAAATGGTTTCACAATTAGTCGCATCTCTGCGTAAGCTTATGTAACCAAGATGAGCAATCATATGAAACTAACTTTAAATCTAGTTTCAATGTGGTTTCAGAAATCGACGTACAATTTAATTAGACTGAGTGACCCATGTTTAGTGTTCCACCCGACTAGTTTAATACTGAACCGTTACATTTTGTAACATTTAATACATTGCTAGCAGTTGGCCACTTCGTTCTCGTTGACTGTTAGAGCTCGCACTACCCTCTTAAACCAACATGATTTAGATCATGATCAAGAACAACGTTATCCACAGCCCCTGTAGGTCACAGTTCGCAAATTACTTTCGAATTAATTGATTCTGCATCAAACTGTAATTTCATTCCTTCAAATGATACGATGTCATTCCTAAGCCGAAATCGCGACAAACATTTTGACTGTGAGAAGTAATGTACCTTTAAATGAATCCTAATTTGTGGACACTTATTTTAATTCCTTAACTTAACGATGCTGTATCTAATTGAAAAAAAAAATCCTGTTTTACCCGCGTTACCACGGGCTATACATTAATCGAAAAAACATCAAAATACGACTAGTAGTTTTCATGCGAATCACGCTCAAAGAAACATTATCTTAAGATTTTCAACTATTTGATATCACATCAAAATGGAACAAACCCAGTTTAACCCGCATGAACACTTGGCATAAATTTATAAAAACTCCGTCAAAATTATCTTAAATTTATCAACTTTTAGATTTTAACGTGTTATTTTACCCACGGGATCATGAGATACCAATTAACAGGAACCACATAAAACCCGATAAATAGTTTTTACGTGAGACGCGTACAACGAAAAATTATCTTCAATGCAGCAGCTCTTCCGCGTCACATCAGAATGAAACATGAATTTTAAATTGATATTAATTTGTAAAGCTTCAGCACTTCTACATAAAATCAAAAATTAAGCATACAGAAATACATTGAAACTCCAACACAATTGGACCACTAGTTTTTCTAAGAATCCTCTTCATTCCAACTTGCGGATGGATAGAATCAGAAAGTCAGACAGACAGACCGATCATATTCTTTATTTGTAACTTACTGGTTGTATTCCGACAGGCGTGAAAACTTAAAACTATGAATATCATACGCGCAACACGTCATACTTATAGCTATAGATATACTAATATAGCCGTGTCGTCGTAACGACCTGGTGACAGGGTTTTTATTGACTGCTCTTTCTGCCCGTCTTAGCCGCATTTACCTAACCCTGTAGTGCTACCAGGTACAGGGGACCTTCAGCTTAAAGTCGGGTACTCACTAGCGAACTGTAACTGTAACCAACAGATACAGTAACCACGTTCTAGTGTGGACGCGGGAAACGAACTTCGCTCGCCACGAACACCGAGCCACCTCACTGAGCGTACTCACTAGCGAGCTGTAACTGTAACCAAACGGATACTGTTACAGGGTTCTAGTGTGTACGCTCACTGTAACCGTAACGACAAGCCGACTCTATCCGCAGTGTTCGTTTGAAGCTCCGCGATGTCCGACGAAGTTTCTCTCGCTTGTGCAGCATACTTACTTGTATATGCTTTACTGGATGATTATAAACGACCAGGAAGATGGCGTATTCATAGAATTAATTGAGAAAGAAGTGATCTAATTATTCTTTTAAGAAATCAACAAATGAGTGGTCATTACAAAAATTTCACGAGAATCCCTTCAACTGATTTTGAATATCTAATGAACATAATTGGACCCAAGATAGAACGAAGAAACACTTCGTTCCGAGAAGCAGTGTCGGTTCAAGACTGATTAGCTGTGACGCAGAAATACTTAGCTACTAGTGATTCTTTTACAAGTTTACAATATCTTTCTCGCATTTCCAAACAAGCCATAAGCTGAATTGTCCCTGAAGTGTGCCAAGCGCCGATAGGAGATCTGAAGAATAAATGAACGTAATCCTTTATTCAATAATAAAAAAAAAAGTAATTTATTTTTAAAAAATCATACGTAATTTTCCAAACTCATATCTGATGAATATTCGCTATTGTTGCTGTACGGGGAGTATGGCGGGTTGTGGAGAGGAGTTTGTTGGTTTTGATTTGGTGAAGAAGTGGAAGGGCAAGCTACATCTGGATTTATAGTGGAGGGAGAAGCTGAAGGGTGTGGAGCTTGTGTAGTGGAGTAATAACCATAATTTTGTATGGAGTTATAATGTCCTTGATGAGCACGCATAATTATTTGAAATCTTTCATGTTGAATTGCATTTTTTATTTCCTTGGTATAGTTTTTAAATTTTTCTTGAATAAAATCAAAGAAAGACCGTAGTTCCGTACCCTTTTTCGGTTTATCTGCCGCATTTTTCAGTATTCCGAAAGCCTCTTTCAGGATTTGTAATTTCGGATCTGGTTTTAGCTTTTTATTGAATGGTTCACGTAGAGCATGTCACAGTGTTTTTGTGTTACCATTGAGGTTCTCCACCTACAAATAAATTTTTTTGTTTATTAATAATTGGGATAATTTTATTTTTTAAAGGTTTATTTAACCTTGCAAAATTAAGGCTGCCAATCCTTGGGTTTCCATAGGCCACTGCTTTCGTGATAGGCTTCTATCAGCTGAAGACATTTATCTTCTGTCCATTCACTCGTGACGCTTGAGGATACTGGTAGGTTCGCAGCGTGCAACAACCTTCACTCTCGACGTCCACGAGCGCACAGCGAGCGCCCTTTGATTCGCAGCAAAAACCGACAGTCGTCGGCTCGCTGGGAATGCAACGCGTTCCACTCGCGGCAGGCTCACGAGCCACGTACTCACTACAGTTCACGGTAACAGTAACGTGCAACGGTTACATTTACAGAATGTGGACGTGTTTCTTGTCGACTCGCTTCGAATGCAACGCGTTCCGCCCCCGACAGGCTCGCGAGCCACGTACCCACTATCGTATTCGGTAACAGTAACGTGCAACGGTTACAGTTACAGCTCGCTAGTGAGTACGCGGCTTAACGTGGAATCCAAACCACGGAAGCATTCTGGAGTACTTCACATTACACAGCAAGTTGTGCCGGAATTGAAGATCGTGTTAAGGGTCTATGAAAACCCCCGCCGAGACAGGAATTCTCCAGTCAGACACCTCAACCCCTGAGCCACCAATTCGCTATACACATACTGTTAATATTAGCATGTCGGTGACACAAACTCATAAGATTTTACCCATCCTAAAAGCGTCCAACGCGCAAATCATATGCACAACACGTCATAGCATGTCGGTGACGGGAAGTCGCGAACTCATAGATTTACCCCCATCCAGACATCCCTAAAGCGCCTATAAAAGTTTTCACTTCAAAAATATCTTAAATGTACAGACGTTTTCCCGATTACAGTTTGTTACGTATTAGATTCCTCATTTTTCAATGCCACATCAAAATGAGCCATTCCCTATCTCACTTGAGGAACAACAAATATTGATACTAATTCATAAATTTCTCTGTCATCCGACAACACATAAACAAGGTTACATACCCTCTTTTACCAGTGGGACCAAGGACCGTACAATAATCGAAACCACCTCAATCCGACCATTAGTTATGCGTGAATCACGTTTAGCGAAAATTTGTCTTAAAATTCTCATTTTTTCAAGATACTATCAAAATGAATCATACAAGCAGTAGTTTTTACGTGAATTGAATTCAATTTATTAAACTTTGTCATATTTCAACGTCACACCAAAGATAAGCTTACTCTATTTTACCCGCCGACCGTGGGATATACTCAATGGAAATCCCATCCAAGTCTGATAATAGTAGTTTTTGGAATTAATCGCGTTCAACGAAAGCTGACACTTTCTCAACCAATAGATATCACATCAACATGCAGCATACCCTATTATATTGCGGGACCATGGGTTATACACTGAACGAAATACAATCAAAATCCGACCAGAAGTTTTTGCGTAAATTATACTCATCACAACTTGCAGACGGAAACAAATTTTTTTAAAAAATTGACTCCTCATCAGTAGCTTAAAAATAATACAACCAACTCAATTTTTTTAAAAAATGTCTTAATGTACAGAATTTTTTCCGGTTACAATTTTATTATGCGTATAGAAACACTATATTTGTATTTGCTGCTGTAAATATCTCACGACCATCTTTCAATCTATCATTTCTAAGGCGTTTAAATTTTTACTTAAATTGTTACAGAAGTAGATATTTGGTTTCTTTCACATTGGGTTACGATGTCTGTTTCATAATTAATTACGTTAAAACTGAATCTGTTCGTTGTAAACGGTCCTACAATTAACGAAGACTTATTTTTTTCTGCAAGTCACATATTAACGAGTTAATGGAGAATATTCGGTTTATTTATTGATATCTCTCCACTAACATATTGCATGTATGACATAAGTTCTCTCGACACAAAAGTTTTCTTTGCAGTCTACTCACATGTCGTTTATTCGTGTGATCACATAAAATTTCATATTTACATCAAAAGTTAACGAATCATCAAGTAATGCCACCATAGGATCTCATACCTTTCAAACTTTCCTGGAGTACTCATTTTTGACCATGCTAGAAGCTGTGGGATTCTTTTTTTTGTGTGTTTTTTTTGTTAATAGATTTCATATATTTTTGTTCTTTAACATCGGAATTCAAAAAACGGAGTTCCAGATGATATTTAATCTTGTAAAAAAATTAACGTTGAAATCTTTCTAATGATTTTAAATCCTTACCATCTAATACAGTGGTGACAGCAGAATGAAGTTCAGTCCATAATGAAGCTGAATATTTTTCTTTACTGTTGAAAGTCCATCAAATCAATCAGACCACTGTCCAATAAGTACCTGGGAGAAAAGAGACTGGACAGTGGTGTCGAGGCTTAGAAGAGAAGAACCGTTCTGTGATTCAGGATCCAGAAAAAGGATAACACTTGATTATTAATTTTAACTTCTGTCTTCAGTAAGAAAAGAATACCTAATTAAAAACACTGATTTATATTCTGTGTCACTGAACAGATCACTCAGGGTTCAAAATGAAAAATTGTTTAAACTTTAATGTACTACCTAAGATCGTTGCTATTTATCTGGAAGCCACATTTATACATAACGCAATTCCGGTCGAACAACAGACGAGTATATTTGAGGATATTACAATGAAGTCTTTTTTAGTTTTCGTGACAGGTTTGCAAGAAAATTAGCTTCATATGTCACTAAAGAGAATACTCCTGTTTGGGATTGAAGATGGGATAGTTTCTCACAAATATTAAAACTGAAAGTGAAACAATCTACATCTCTTTTGCAAAAGCAGTAGTTTCTTGATTTTTAGCATGAAACTTTAAAAAAATTGTGTTACAGTCACTGTCATTTCTCCCATTTTGACCATTTTCATGTTGATAGAAAGTTTGAAATTTATTTAAAAAAAAAAAATTATTGTGGTGGAGTGAATGCACATTGAGTTGGTAGGGATGAGTTTGGATAATGGTTGACTTTCTAATGTGGTTTTCCCTCTGGCTGTTCCAGTGTTCTTCCCAACTCAGCACATTCAACAGCCGAGAGTCACCTTCACCACCCACCAGACGGATCTGATCACCAACCCCCTCAACGACCTGACTCTGCACAACGGAGGGTAAGATAGGTGTCATCTTAGTAGTACAGTAGTCACACTAACAAAAGCCACAATTTCAGGTGAAAACTGGTCCTCAGAGTATCACATGATCTCTACACAAGCTGCTAAATCAGTAAAAAATATGTGTTGATCTCCTGTTTAATACGTATTTTGCTGTGTTTGTTAAACATAAGGAACAGATATTTTTGTTTTAGTTACCCACTGAAATTCGATTGCTATGATTGCAGATTGTTAGTTAATCCTACTGGGCTGGTGGAACAACACAGCGGATTCATTAATGGAGGACTGATCAACACACCAAACACTTTCGTGAGTCACCCGACCGGGTTGCTGAATACACCTCTCAGCGTGACGGAGCAACACAACAATATCCACGTTAACCCTTTAACTGGGGCTACTACCACTCACAGTGCAGGATTCTTTTTCTCGCCCAAAGACGCAGCTGGAACTGAAGAGGTCAGTGAGGAGGCAGAAGCCAGCGAAGAAGAAGAAGCCAGGTCAGTAATTTTCCTTGAATTTCTTTGTTAAAATTCTGTGACGATTCTGAACTTACCGTATAGTCTTGTCGAATAAAGTTATAAACATAATACCTCTCACTGAGCTTTCTGCAATCGGTCAGGAAATTAACCTCCGTTTCTGTAGCTTAATATGGACCGTCTATTGTACCTGTCATAAATAACTTAATGACTCTATATAGGATTAGAATTTAACATATCATCCTTCCCTTTTGCTGTAAGTTTACAAGTAAACTCGCTCCATCACGTACCATTTTAGAAACGTTTTCATTTCACGAAAATTTCAAATTAATTTTCATCTTTCTTGAGTTCCCACCATGTGAATTTTGTTGGAAATAAGTGCAGTAGAAATTTATTAATCAGTCTTAGGTCTTGCTACCGACTTGTATGAATTCAAAACTTTTTTAATCACTGACCATAATACTAAATCTCTTGTATTATCAACGCCACCTTCCTTTTTCTGTTTATTGAATGCAACTGTCTTTTCTTTTGTTTAATAATTGTTTTCCCTCAGCCCCTTAACCTTAACACCGAGCGTGGTGGGTGAGCGGTAATGCTCTGGCCTCGCATTCTGGTGGACGCTGCTGTTCGAATCCCGTCCGGGCATCCAGATTTGGGTTTTCCCTGATTTCCCCAAAATCTCTCAGGCGAAAGCCGGGATGCTTCCTCGGGAGGCCATGACCAAAATCCTTCCCATTCCTTTTCCTTGTCCTTTCCCACTTCTAATGATCACACGTCGACAAGACGCAAAGCCGTAACTAAAAAAAAAAAAAATCTCTTTACACTTCTTCATTTAGTTTCCCGTAACTCCAAATATACTTTCTACATGTTGCGTCTAGTTTATCCGAGTAATTTCTTTGTATTTCTCACTAATCCAGTAGTTATTTATGTTTAATCTCTTAATATCGTATCTTTTATTTCTAAAAATTTCTGTACTACTGTCTCACTTCTTCTTCATATCAATTTTTGAACGTATTCATCTCATGCATTAGCTTCAGTATTATATTTTTACTCATGTCTCTTCGCTTACCCCTTACTTCTTAAACATCATCTTAGCTAAACGATTAGGCCGATGTCCTGTTCCCGCTCACAAATTTCACCCTATCCTTGGAAGTCTTACATTCCTCTCGCCTTTGGGTTGGTGACTGTATGTGTTTTTTTTTGTTTTTTTTTGTTTTTTTGTTTTTGTTTTTTTGTTGTTGTTAGGAAACTAGATTCTTCAGTCTTTAATACGTGACCACTGAATCTATTTTTATAATTTTCATAAGCAGGCTGTAAACGTACATCTTTACTATAAAGATTATTGCTTCCTTGGCAAACTTTGGATGATATAACAAAAAAGGTCATTCATTACATCTTGGGTACTGTATTGTTTATTAGTGAGTATCCACAATTTCAGTCCTCTTATAACAGACCTATTTGATTTCATCCATTCATTGAGTTATAGAATATGTTATTTTTACTTGCTTTCATTTAAGTAAACTTCATACCCTATTGACATTTGTCCTACTCCTGTATAACCTTCCGAGGATAAAATATAGTACCTTGGTATCACCCTGGATCACTTACTAGAGAAAATATTTAACCGAAACTTGCTTCCTCAACGTCCAAATATTGAACTTTCCTGGCCTTTCAAGGCGGCAATGGAGCTCCCTCAGTCGTAAGTGCAGCGAACAATGGTGATGAGTAGTTCTCGCGTACAGTCTGGAATCTCAAGACTCAACTGCCCTTGATTGTGATTCAGACGTGTAACGCGCTTCACTTATCTTCTCATACCTTCAAGATCTGCTTATGAAGGATCGCTGCAGAATTTGAACTTAAAATTTAGTTCCAGACATATCCTATTATTTTATGTTATTTTTTAAGCGAGATTTTTGTAACTAATTTGACCACTTCTTACATACCAAACGCCGCATATGTTCGTCTTTCCAATGACCTTTTTCTATTTCTTTCCTGTGAATATTTCTGCTTATTTGATTTTCTAGATCATCCCCTTTTCACTGGTTGCCTGAACCATCTCTCCGGTGAAGCAATCATTAGATACATGGTCCGGCAATAAAACCTCCCGCATTTCACGTAGTCGGCGTGCGGGTTGTAGTGAGGATACTGATGTGGAATGTGTTTTGTTTTAAAGAGGTGTACGTGCCATTTTCAGTGTGCGCCATGTCATGGCTTGGTGAGCATCGTGCGCTTGTTGTGGACGAATTTATTCGTAACAGTTGTTCTCAGATTTTCGGAGACGATTCGAACTTGGCCAACATGATCGTGTCCCGGATAGAAAAACTATTCAACTGTGGGTGTCAAACTTTAGAAAGACAGGTTCAGCACTAAAAAAAAAATCTACAGGCCGTCCTCGGACTGCAACAACGCCGGAAAATCTGGCGCGTGTGAGTGTGTCTATGCAACATTCACCAATCTTTGGGGACACTTGAAGCCTATAGTGTACAAACATCGTCCCACAACACTGCAAGCACTTAAAGAGGCCATTACCCAAGAATTGGCAGCCATTCCAAGAGAAATAACCGAAAATGTATGGAGAACTTTCTGGATAGACTTTGTCAATGTGTCAACAATGGAGGGCAGATATAATTTTTAAAACCAAATAATTAAAAATGGCAAAGTATGTATTTTTCATAAATAAAAGTAATTATTCTCTATCATATTTAGTTTTTATGTGACAACACATTAAAATGAGGGAGGTTTTATTGCCGGACCCTGTATAAGCATTCGGGTCCCTATTTCCTGCTCGCTTTAAATTCACTCGTCTTTTATCTCCGTATCTTGTATTATCCGAATCTAGATACCCTCATAAGAAATCTATTTTCATAGCCTGAGGTTTCTGTCGATTCCTATCTCTTATTTCCAAATTTTCAGGTTTGTAAAGCAGAATTCTCTGAACTCTAGTGTAATATATTATTATCTTATTTCTTCTTTGTCTTGCTTGAACAATCCTTGATAATATATCATTTTTGATGTTCCCTTCTATATCTGTTACCGTACCCATGTAATAATACTTCTATCTTATTTCCACATAGTGTTAGACCATCATTTGGTACCTCTTCTATGATATGTCTCGTCTTTCCAAAATTCACTATTAGTCTTATTATTCTGTTTCGGCCTTAATTATTTATGCATGTTTCATTTAGAAGTTTGTATCATATTTTACTACAATTTTGCTCATTCCCATATATTTTATTTATAATAGTTATTATGGATTGTTAAGTTTTATTATGTGATTGCAAAAGATGTTTCAGGGACCAATAAAATAAAAAAATTTAAACTATAAAAGGCACCACAAAAAGATTGAAAAAAGAAACTACTAACAAACTTTTCAACATCAATGATTTTATTTTCTGAAAGTTATGCTAAATAAATTTTTCTTGCCATGCATTACATCAGGAATATCTACAGTTACAGTGTCGCGTGGCCACTATTATAATTAAGAAATATTACAGGAACATAAGTAGATATACTGTACAATTTCCATATGATATTCTTTAACTTACGGATATAAAAAATAATCTCCCCTTAATTTAACTACTGTATATTTTGATAAAAGTAAAGTATATGATGCGTGTACCAGACTGCAACATTAACACACAATCTAATTGCCGCAAATGTAATGTAATGGAGAGTATTTTTTATTACAGCAACTATTAAAATTATTTACGTTGAAGAGATTTGTTTTTAACTTTTAATGCACTTTTCGCAGTACTTTTTTGTATGTTTCTAATACTTCTGTACATTATACAATTGATATATAACCAATATAAACAACAGTCAAAATGTACCTTTTATTAAATCCACAGATCTGCAGACGAAACCCAGCTGATTCCGGTGTACCTTGTGCCTTACCCGCTTCAGTATTCACTGCAGCAGGTATCTCAGCCAAAGGCGGCTGATCAAACGTATTACGAGGGTCAACCTGCCACCAAAGCACCATATTTTCAGCCGCAACAATACCAGCCGATCAAATTCAATCCTGTTTATTTGAAGCCAATGCACTTTAAGCCAATTCACTCGTATAAACCAGTAAAACAGAAGCTGCAGTATAACGCGCCTCAGAACCCTATACCACCGCCGGTCGGGCACATCAAGCTGGGAGGTGACGTAGGACTGTTCAACACTCACGGCCACCACTCGAAGAAACAGTTGCTGGGACAGAGGGGACACAAGTACAAACATAAACAATTCGAAATCGGGGTAGGTCTGCCATGCTACTACTCTAAGCCCGTGCCCATCAACTACTTGCACGAAGACTCGGGATACGATATTAATCAGTACAGTGTGGATGGTTCGGGTTACGGTGGAGCAGAGGTGGCGCATGGTATAGGAGGCAACGTCGGCTTGCTGTAGTTATATCCCATCCTGTTGCGTTGCCGTCAGACAGAATTACTACGATCTGTTTGTCAGCACTGCTTTTGATCTCATTCAGTAAGCTTAGATATTTAGCACACCAACTACGTATATCACAATAAATAATAAGTTTAATAATCTTCTAGCGTATTATTCATAAGCTGCATACACAATGTATTATATGTTCACAGATCCCAGAAATCCGATGGTTTTGTCGTTACAGTCAAAAAGGCGACTTCCAGTCGTTGTTGATTTCCAAACCTTGCTTCATCATTAATTTGATATTATCGATGATACATTTCTGCCTGCCCTTGGAGTTTATTTGAAGATTACGAAGGGAAGTTATTACCCAGAGGTTTATTGAGGCCACTGTCACACTCTTACTTGCGAGAGAGTGACCAGTAAGAGTTTAAATTCAGACGCTGGTGTAAAGGCCAAGCTGAATACGGTTTTCCCTAAGAGTCTAAACGGATGATTCTTCTTTAGAAATACAAGATTCCCGAACATAACGAAACACCTCAATAGGAAGGAAATGTTCACTTTGCTTCCTTAGTGCTAATCGTCTGTTTGTGCAGAAAGTCGACACTACCGTAAGTTACAGTGTAGGAGCTAAATTTCAGCTGCAAGTGGGTGTGAAAGTAAGATAAGCAGAAATGATCTGCGCATACCCTGAATACGTAGTGCAAAAGTACTGAGTTATTGACATTTTTTTGCAGCTCCACGCAGTGTACCATGAGACCGGTCTTGAGACACTAGCTTATAAGAGTGTTTACGTTGACCTAGCATCTGTGAATTTTGAGCACGTTATCATTACAATTAAAAATTGCAGTGAGTGAATATAAAGTATATTGACAAGAGAAAATTAAATATTACATCGCTTTGTACGATGTTTTCAATTATGGCGCTTACAGAAACATAGTTATTCTTGTTTTATGCCAAGTATGTACAAATATTTATGAAATACATGGCACATGCACTGAAACGGACATGTATCATTCTGCTTCTGCCGAAGTATCTCACGGCTAAAAATTTGTTGTTGTTTGCATTATAACAATAAAAAATCATCTGATATGGAATGAAATGTTTTTACTAGGACAATGTAATATTTGTAATTAGGGGATATGTATAAAGTTATTATACATCATGCAAGTAAGTGTAGTCGTTATTTCATGTGAATATTAAAAGTATGTTAAATAATAAAGGATGTTACCGTCAAGATTAATCTCACATCATTTAAGAGCCATCAGATCTGTGCATTCGCACGATTTTTATCGTTTGATGTACTGTAGAGCACAAAACCCATTGTACGCTCTTAAATTCCTTGATACAAAGCCAATCTTCCTTGTTTTTGTTTTTTTGTCCACTTCGTTAATCAATGTTGTTGCAACTATCCTAAAGAACTGCAAGGTATTAAGTTATTTTCTGTTGTTAAATAAAAAGAAGTTTATGCAAAAAGATTTTTATTCACAGACAATTATCTAATTTACAACAAATTCCTTGTACAATCAAACGTTGCATATTTTAAATTCAAGTACAAGGTTGTTTTTAGTATAAACCAATAGGTAGATGAAAATAAAGAAATCGCTGTCGTAAAAACAGCAAGTTTTCTGTTGATCAGTTATAACTTATAATTTCACCATATTAACTTGTAAGCTTTCCAAACTACTTACAGCCTTTTGATAGCATGGCGCCAAAATCTACGTAGAAATGAGAAGTAAACATTCTTTGACGAAATGCATACATAAAACTACACTGAAAAAGCAGGTGAATTGCAAATATCCATTGATACTATATGGAATTTGAGTTAACATATCTTAATGTAACATTCAAATAACTTTATATACTAGACCTATGATTTTCACAGGTATTTTTCGTCCGTTTGACATTATGTAGCACATACATTTGAGAAAGAAAATCCAATCCAATCAACTAATGCGATAACATAGGCGACAAGGATACTTAGATAACAGATAGGGAGTCATTGGAAGATGGGAGGAGAATGAACGAGAATAAAGAGAGTGCTGAGAGTGTACAAAGTGTAAATCGATGAAGAGGTTTAGGAAGGATATTAAGAGTGGTTGTCTCAATTACAGAAAATTTTGAAGTCCAAGGTTCACATTATTAATATTATAATTTTTGAATTTATACTGGAATGTCAAGATAACACGTTAGAATTAAATAATCCAGTCATTTTGCAAACGGTAACAATAACGTCAATTTATGGAGCCTGTCTTAAACGTTTTATATACGGGAAAATTTAATATATATCTGGTAAAGTCGTCTTTATTGAGAAGACTTGTTTGCAGTATTATTCTAAAATTCTGGAGGCTGGAGCGCTGACTTTGGTGCCATATTTGACGGAAGGGTGAAGTTTCAGCACAGGTTGTTAATATGTAAGAACAGAGACTTTCCCGGCGTATGCTTGAAATGAAGTCTTCACGGGTGTACCGCCGGATAGTGTTTTGAAAACACGATATTTCGACGACTAGCTCCGTCGTCTTCATCAGGTGTCGAGACATCTGCACAGGTCGATTGACCGTCGGATACGACTCAGGAACGAGGTATCCGACGGTCAGCCAACCTGTGCAGATGTCTCGACACCTGATGAAGACGACGGAGCTAGTCGTCGAAATATCGTGTTTTCAAAACACTATCCGGCGGTACACCCGTAAAGACTTCATTTTAGGTTATTTATAGTTTCCAGTCATGCAAAAAGTCTAGCAACTGAGATAACGAGCCGCAGCAGTTCTACGCGCGTATTCTGACCAGACAGTTCTAAATTGAGGTCAACCCAGAATCAACAAAACAGATGACATTCACTTTGAATCAGACATTGACGAATGTTAGGATAAAGCAGGAACGAGGAATAAAGCTTCAAACAAATGTTTGTAGGTTTCTTAGCGGCAATAGTTGTTGGTCGCCTCATTTCCTCCTGTGAGATATACAGCTACTCATACACTACTGCTACGACAGTAGCATACATACGAGATGATCTGACAGCTATGCGAACTGAGAATCACTGTGATTCTTGATGGACAACATATTACAGTTTGCTAGTCATATAATTTGGCAGTGAAACAAGCATAGTTATCTGAAAAATGTTTAGTCATTTAAGACTTAAATAATTAAATTAATTTGTAAAAAAATTAAAATTACTTTCATTATGAAATATCTTCTTTTTATGATACAATACCCGATAACGTGCGTAGGCGGTTAGCATGGAGGCCTACTTTTCTGAAAGATACAACAGCGGCCGCCAGGTTAAACGTCCCCATTCGACGGCCGAATCACCAGCAGTAGTGTTGTATACTCTCACTCCATACGCCCTGCAGAGAGGTTTGAGATTTAACTCAGAATTTAGGACACAATCTGGTGATTAGGAATTGTGGGTCACCACCTCTCCTACAGTGCCGGCCAAGTACCGATGATGAAAGTTCCTTCCACTACCATAACTCAAACCAGCTAACACTGTGTCAGCGCCGGACACCATCACGGTGCCGCAGTCAACTGAGTCAGTGGGGTGAGCCAATGTAATAGCAACCTTGACAAATGATGAAAAAGGAAATAATGTCATACTTTATGCACACAATAAAGCAACCGAAACCATAACTAAAGTGCTGGTTTTTAACTTCCATAAATACAGCAACTAATAGTTAATGACGTTATTCCATTATTGAAATTTAGGATCAAATATTTATCTGGGACATGGATTTTTTTTCCCCCCCGAAACTTGATATATGAAGCAAGATTATATATGGACATGAATCATGGGCTTCGAGAAATACCGAAAAGAGAGAAAACTCAAACTATAGATGGATGTTGCAAATAAAATATAAATATAAACAATGCACAATATGCACATGTCTTGAAAAATTATAAAATAGCACAGCATTCATACCGAGCGTGGTGGTTGAGTGGTAATGCTCTGACCTCGCATTCTGGAGGATGTAGGTTCGAATCCACGTCAGGCCATCCAGATTAGTTTTTCTACTGTTTCCCCAAATCACTCTAAGCGAATGACGGTATGGTTCCTCCAAAAGGCCATGGCCCGTTCCTTGTCTACAGTCCTTTCCCACCTTTAATGTCTTTGACGTCGACGAAGAGTAAGGCCAGAAGCCGCACAGCATTCATAGCGATCACTGTGGGAAACATCACAAGAATCACACATGCTGTCGGGCCAGTTATATTCCTTTGACACGTGGAATTCAAACTTGGACACGGTTGTTACTGAAAGCCCAGAAATTGGTGCCACCAGTGTTTATTTGAATACAACTCATGCTGTGAGTCTTTTGCATGAAACTAAAAGGCTTTTCTAATTACTTACGACAAATGCTTTTCAGTTTAAAATCATTTCTCGTTACACATACTTTATTTTGAGATTTATGAAATGAACTTATTATTTTCACAATGAACCAATTGAAGCATATAAACAGAGGGAATGCCAAACATTCTAAAGCAAGATTTTATGACAGAGCATAATCTAACAAGCATTGTTAAGTGCGAATGTTCTCGTTAACTGTGGGCCCCATTCTTAGGTTGTTTATCTAATTCTAAAAAAAAAGACTCATATCACTTTTTTGTAGGAAAATTATTGGCTTATCTGCTCAAGTACCCCAGATTAGAAATCTTATTCTTTTTCTCCCTCCTTCACAAAACTGTTTGGTGAAATTAATCCATCTTTACATTTAAATTCTAAGATCTGTCTGCCTTATTCAAACATTTGAAGTTTATATTTCTAGAAAATTTTCGACAACTCTGTAAATGATTTGTTCATAAGCTGATATCTCCTGTATGTAAGTCCAAGTTCAGATCTATTTCACTATTAGAAAATTTCATCCAGAATAACGCAAACATGACTTAAACTCTAATATTTATGCTTCCTATGGGTTCTTCTCGATTTTTCCTTTAAAGCAGCAGTTTCCAGATTCGTACTCATTTTCTACAGCGCAGATCACTTGTGACTGCCGAGCTTTGGCACCTCCGTTGGTTCCTTGACACTGTATTATTTTAAGACCGATACCTGGAGTAGTTCTGTCTCTGTGGTTCCTTGATACTGTATTATTTTAAGACCCATACCTGGAGTAGTTCTGTCTCTGTGATTCCTTGACACTGTATTATTTTAAAACCCATACCTGAAGTAGTTCTGTCTCTGTGGTTCCTTGACACTGTATTATTTTAAGACCCATACCTGGAGTAGTTCTGTCTCTATGGTTCCTTGACACTGTATTATTTTAAAACCCATACCTGAAGTAGTTCTGTCTCTGTGGTTCCTTGACACTGTATTAAGACCCATACCTGGAGTAGTTCTGTCTCTGTGGTTCCTTGACACTGTATTATTTTAAAACCCATACCTGAAGTAGTTCTGTCTCTGTGGTTCCTTGACACTGTATTATTTTAAGACCCATACCTGGAGTAGTTCTGTCTCTGTGGTTCCTTGGCACTGTATTATTTTAATACCCATACCTGAAGTAGTTCTGTCTCTGTGGTTCCTTTGCACTGTATTATTTTAAGACCTATACCTGGAGTAGTTCTGTCTCTGTATTTTTCAGTATAAACTAAGGTTCCTTTTCGCACGGTTCTTGTACCTGACTCAACAACTGAGCAAAGTCAAGTCTCAACCAGTATCCCCTACCATCAAACGATTTCAGTCCACTACTACTTTCTGTACGTCCTCACTATTTTCATTAAGTTTTATACCTTCCTTTTTTTAGGGATTATCTGCTATTTAAGTTTCAGGTCGTTAGAGGTGGAAGTAAACTGGGGGCAAGAAACTGGACGGACTTTGGCAATGGTCTTTTGTTGCTAGATGGTTGGAGGATATTTCTACCGAACCTTCGTTATTTCGTGAAGGCAAATGCTTAGAAGGAAACTGCATAATCGCTGAGTACAAACTAACTGCCACTTATGCTGTTATTCGTTGCTTCCTATGTATGTACCACTGCATTAATCAGTATATTAGCCCGGTATTGTGGTACTGGTCTTATTTATCAGGAAGGACCTGATACGTTAGCTTCTATTTAACTCAAGGAACGACTAATACTACTAATACATAGCCGTAAACAATCGTTATTGTTCTTCAATGTAGCCCACAAATAATATAATGGTTTCTGATTCTTGATAACTTCTAGGACCCATTTCCAGTGGGCAGTTAATAACCAATGGATAACCCTGAGCCCGAAATAATTGGCAACATTTTTCCCTGCCTCTGTTGTTGTATGTATGTTTTTTCCGAGAAGAATGTAACATAAAAGATTCAAGTGCATACAAAGCTTTTTACTGAGTTTATCAACCTTTTTAAGGCAGACTAGAGTTAACTATCTTATTACATTTAAGCTAGCTTCAAATGAATAATCTAGATTAAGGAATGCTCAATAGAGCTGCGGTATTGTTTAGTAGATTTCGTAATATACAGTTAAAAATAATCGTTTCTTGTCGCCAATTAACGGGGGGTAACAATAATCGTTCCTAAACCTGATAACACATTTCAGCTCATTCAACTATTACCTATTATTTTAACTTTGCAAATATTGTGTAGTGCAAAAGACACGCAATTAATACAAAAAAAACTGAATTTCGTGTGCAGATAACTGAGCTTATACATAATATAGACCATCTGATTTCTTTATATTTATATTTATATTTTGGAAGTCGTATATCACCCACGTTTCAGTAATAACGCCAAGTCGAGAAATTGGTGATTGTAGTTTCCGCAAAACTGAGTTAGCCACGGAACTTGCTTATATCGCTGGTCATCAATAGCCATGTTTAAAGTTTATTGATATCAGTTGCACGAGGATACAAGAAATACAGTTAAATACGGTCCGCTCAAGGGTCATCTGTTGGAACAGACATAAGTTAGTGCTGCTTAGGCAATCTATTCTGTTGACAGATCAGTGCCGCGGGGTGATAGGGTAGAGAGAAAGCCGTTTAATGTTATGAGACGAAGAAATGCTTGTGATAAAAGAAAAAAGGTGTAATACATGTGGATGTCCCGATGCAACTTGTTCTCGAGCACTAACGACATATTAGCCATTCTGTTATTATGGTATACAGTAAACGAACCGATTTCCCTGATCAAATGATGTTGTAACTATTATAAACATCTGTCTCTTACACGTCACTTGAATTACGATTTAAAATTGCGTGCAGGTAAACTCAATAATAGAAAATAATATCACGAAATCTGATGACTACCCGACTTACCTACCGACGACTGTTTCGCCAAATATTTACAGAATGCATGTCGCTGCTGTTGCCCAGTGTCATGTGAAACAGCAAAAGTTTATTCGAATTATTAAAGGAACTACCATGCAAAATTCCAGATGGTTCTAAAGCGAAAAGAAGCATCCTATAATTTAGATTAGTAACTGATGAAAGATTACATCGGCACCAAATTTCATGGTGCTTCGACTGAGGTACCTGCAGTTCGTTGTCGGAAGCGGAGCGATGAGAAACAATAAGGAGGCTTCCAGGAGCCTGTGGGTTAGGGTCGAACCAGGCTGCTTCTCGAAGTAGCCTTGTCGAATTTCCTTGTTTCGGATGTGAGCGATATTTCTCGTAGGACTTAACAGAAAACTCAGGCTCGTACTGGTACACTATTTACAGGTATTTGCAATAAAAAAGCTTGAGTGACTCGTTTACGAGTATTTTCATAGGTATACACGGGTAAATACTGGTGATAATAGGCGTATCCTATAGTCAGAATAACAACAACGCGCCCTAAGGCCGGTCGTCCACTGCCACCGAATTCGTCCGACCGAATATTCGGCCGCATATGACCGCACAATACCAGAGACAGGTAAAGGCATTGTCACGCGTCCACTGGACACGACCTGCTCGAGCAAATAAAGCCGAATACGGCAGAGAAACGGACCGATCCCATTGAAACAGGATTAGTCGGACTTATTCGACCGAATGGCAAATGCATGTTGCGCTAATAATAAACGAGTCTTCATTTTTTATCTTTTATTTGATCTTGATCTGTATTTTTTCAAACTCTATGATACACTGTGATGGTATGCAGTCACTATAAATAGTTTAATAAAAATGTGTACGGAAAGGACAATTATTGCAAGGGCGTCTACACAGTTATGTTAATTATTTTATTAAAAATTTGTACAGTAAAGACAATTTTTTGAATTTCGTACTGGAATACTCTCAAATGATTGTGAGATATCACTCTGTCGGGACCGATTTAGGCACAGGCTATATAGGCTACAGCCTATGATACCAGATCACAAAAGCAAAATTTGCTTGTTTCTTATAATTCTTCTTTTTGTGTCTTTTTTTTGTTTGTTCATTTATTTTCAAAATTGAAATATTGCCTTTTTCGAAATTGGTAACATGGACATAACTCTCAACTTCGCATTATTTTTCTTCAATAATTGTTCAGAGCGATGTTAATATACTGTATTGAATATCTTAATAATATTCAGGGTTTTCATTTTATCTCAACATTTCTATATTCTTCTAGATACGATATAGTATAATATTCTACAGCTAAATAATAAATTTATAATGTTTATTTTGATTAAAAAATAACTATAAAATGCTAGGTTGAATTTCAAAATATTTGCGGGGCAGGGCGCGCATTACACGTCACCCAATCAGCCACATCCTAAATACGGCCCTGACTCTTGTAATATTTCGCGAGGGCTAGGTAAACTCTATTTTTACGAAATGTAAGTCACTATACATTTGATAAAAACACCCCGTTCGGTTGGTGTTAAAGCAACAATGACAGATCGGCAAAATGTGTCGGACGTTATCCAGCTGATTAATCGGACGAACTGGTCGGCCGTCAAATCGGGCGTTACTCTGACGAAATTCGGTCCCAGTGGGCGACCAGTCTAAAGCACGAATAACAGCAACAATAGGCGCGCTGGAGCTCTCATAGGAGACAAAGTTAGAATATAAAGGATCACTGATGAACGAGAATGGCGGAATGATGAACAGCCAATCAAACCAAGAGATGAGAGAGTACGTGGTTTATGGATATCTTGCTAATCCAATTTGGCCTCCCTACTCAAAGGAATTAATACTATTCAAAGACTATGAACCATATTAAGACTGTTGTAAGATTGCATCCAATTTTTTTCGGTTTCTCTTTTCATACAGAGGCTATGCGTCGCCGACAGTCTTTCGCCGGTCACTCCTGCTGAAGCTATGCGCCGAGGCTGAGTGATGTCGTCCTTTTCGACATGAGGTGTGCGTGATCATTGTTGCCGACTCCTGACATTCGGCGTGTAAACAGTTGATGTTTCGGCACTTGTCTCGTAGGGTAAGGTTCCTAACAGAGTCGCTAGAGTGTTATAGTCTGCTGCTCAGTATAGAGGTGCATATCAACCATCTCCGCGTTCATGAACTCAGTCAAATTACTACTTCATATGGAAGCGAAAAATTCTGAACAACGTCCTCAACTGGACAAAATCCGCTGTTATTATTTTCAAGGTTTTTATAAATTTTTCTTTGTGTCGATAAATCAATGCACAGTTCTAAAATTCTAATTTAAAGGGTTCAGAAATTTTGAGAGTGTGACAGATGGAGAAAATAATAACTATATAATGGTTTATTTATTATTTCATTAAATCAGCATAAAAGAAACTGGATCGACTCGATTTCACGAACCATGAGGAATTGAAAGATTCCACCCGCCCCGCCTGAAAGAGTTAACGTCTACTGGGAACGAAAAATTTTGTGCACTCTACCCCATTCAAGTATCATTTCTGCTGCAAATTTGCTAAAATGACAAGCTGATGTTTACGAATAAGAGGTACAGGAAGACTTTTTTAGCTGTTTTGAAGCACCAAGCAGAGTTTATTTTCATGTAACATAATGCTATTAGTCATAAATATCAAAGCTTTACTATAAAAAATCAAGCGCGTGGAGCGATACATGATATTTACGAATATTAACTAGACTTGTGTTTTCTTCACTATCTCGGGTAGGCAAAATATATGTGTGGTGACCGTCACAGAACCAAGTTAATCACCTTTGAGGTCAATGTAGTTAAAAAGAAAAACAAACGAAATCTCTAAAGTTAGCAAGCAACATGTACTGAAACTTCTTTGGCTATTGTAATTAGTCAACGTGTCAATGTAGGTACGCGCTTTAAGACACCTCACACAGGATCGGGAGCAGGGACAGCGCTAGGATTTTGGGGCCCGGGGTAACCAGGGGCCCTTGGCGAATTCATCAGTTAGGGCATTTCCTCATTTTTTTTTTTTTTTAGCTCTACAACTTTTCGGAGTGGCGATCCTACAGCCGGTGATCGGGCCCCCGTCAGCCTGGTGGGTCCGGGTACATTTGCCCCCTCCTCCCCCCCTAACGCGGCGCTGTCGGGAGTTACAACGAATCGAGTCCTGGTCCCCAAGTACCAACCGTTCTCACTGCGGTTTTAAAGTGTTTTTCCGCAGTCATCAAAGCGAATGCTGGAACGATCCCCAATCTCCTTTTCATAAACTAAACATTTCACAATCAAAAACACACCTATCACACACAGAACATAGTTACATGTATCGCAAATAGATTGCAACACAACATCCGTCCAATATATATTGAAACAAACAGGTTACTACCACATTAATATTTCACTAGTAGTGTATCTCCATGTGGTAGAAACCAAGGAGAACAGCCATGTAAAAACCTGCCTTAGGGGCGAACACTGATGGTGATGATACTTAATCACGCCAAATATAAATTTCTGTTGCCGCTATTTCATAGTTATTAGTTTTCTGTTTGGCAATGAATCCTCTGTGAACTAAGTACATCAACTTTTTGATTTTAATGCAATTCTTCGACCCAATTAGGATTAACGTTTTGGAATTATTGCATTGTAAAGTATCTAATATTCCCTTTAGAATTTTAACACTTAACGTATAAAATTAGATGAATCTTTGTTACATAACTTTTGCCTGGAGAGATAGTCTTTAAAATTCCGAAGGATACAGCGAACAAGCTTCCTAAATTGGTTGAGTGATGAATCACTGCTGAAGACGTGTTTATGTTGCAGCAGAACTAACAAGCGCTGACAAGAGAAAGTGTGTGTCCTAGATCCAGCAAGTTTCCTTATTTCTAATGGTGTTTCTGTTGTTAAAATTAAACTGTTCTTCTACGAGTTCTTGAAACGCAAGTATATTTGCTTTAATAAAATTCGGAAAAAAATTCTTTTGATCTAGTGATCTTTACCATTCAAGAGATCAAACAACTACTGTGCTATTGATGTAACTGAACAGCGGTAAATGATTACTTTATACGATTAGACAGATTTCAATAGGTACGAAAAACATTTTAACTTCACCGGTTATATAGTTTTGTAACATTCTAATATCCTACTACTGTAGAAATACCATAGTCGGTGTTATCACATTCCTTATGTGCTACGAGAGGTGGGTCAGTTTTTTTCACATCTTTGCAAATACTCGTAAATACAGAAAACCGTTTGAGTCATCTACATTATGTAAGCAAAAAATATTTTTGTATACACCTATGTCATAGATAGGAACAAAATATAGATACTACGTGCCAAACAAATGAAACTGATGTTTAATCTTACGTCCTAAAGGCATTATATGGGAAAAAAGGTAAATAGAAAAACGTTATGTGGTACTAAGAAGCAAGTTGTAGCTATCATTCTTCGGTTTTAAGATACAGGAATGACTTTTTCATAATGAGTTCCTTAGTGAAGCAGATTTTTCTAAGGAAACTTCTCTGGATTATACGACTGTTATATTCTAAACGCTAAGAATGGCCCATCACATTTGATGTTGAAGAATCATGACATACCTAATCAGGTGGATAAGCGATAACGTTTCATCCTGGCATTCGGGAAGTCGTATGTTTGAATCCCTGCCCGACCGTGGTTTACTGTAATCACTGCAGGCGAATGTAGTTATGGTTTCTGCAAAACAAAAGGCCTTGACCAAACCCTAAGCAGAAATGAGTAATTCAGTAGCATACTCAATTTTTTATCAATATTACTTTGGTGGGACGTCCATCTGACTGTCAATTAGATTTTCTACATAAGCTGACACCATGACATTGAAGTGCAAACCAGCCATTTTTAGCAGCGTCCTAGACATAACCAACAAGAGTAGAAGGCAGAGTGTGAGTCGAACTATATGATGAAAGTGCCAACAAATGTTCAAAGTAGTTTTGGAACAAACATGTTCAATTACGTTATTGCACGTCAAGTGTTACTTTTTTTTTTTTTTTTGTAACAGTTTAACGTCCCTTTTTAACAACGTGGTCTTTAGAGACGGGAAAGGATGGGGGCAAGGAATGGGAAGGAATTCGGCCATGGCCTTTTGAAGGAAGCATCCCGGCATTCGCCTGGAGTGATTTGGGGAAACCATGGAAAACCCAAATCTGGATGCCCGGACGGGGATTCGAACCGCCGTCCTCCCGAATGCGAGGCCAGAACGCTATCCGTTACACCACCACGCTCGGTAAGTGTTACTTAATCAGCGTCCAGTATTACAAAAATCTCATAGTAATCTTTATTTTTCTAAATTTTTGTTCTTCATTAAATTTTTTTCACTGATGCATCTACAACCGAAACTTCTCTCATAATAATGACGGACGTTTCGTATTAATTTTTCTGACAGTCGACATTCAACGCCAAACCTAAAGCAGGTTTTGGTGGTAAGAGAAACCACAACCTTGTGAAACTGAGTGTATTTCATAATTTGTTTCTGGCTCAGAAGCGTGCAGTAATGTAGGGGGGATATAATGCTCTAATTCTTCTCATTGTTGAGATACTCATCTGCAAGCGAGTTTTTATTATGAAAGCCTTTTTCTTGAGTACTTTCATGTCCTTCGGTCAATCTATTGTTACTTGTTAATTTCTCAGTTTTCATGCATTTATTTTTAAGATATTTTTTCACGTTCAATAGATGTTTATGGAAACGTTAAGTCTTCTTTCAAAGCGTTGAGACTCTCAGGTTCCCCAGTTGTCGTGAAAATCACAGGTGGGAAGAAATATTACTCACCGGTCGTGCTGTGCTTGTACGCTTTATCTGTCACAGGTGGAGGTATTATACCATGACATTAGATATTTTTATTTCGCTAAGAAAGAAGCTTACTTCTACGAATAAGCGTATGCCATGCATAATAGCAAGACCGCATTGTTCCATGCTGCACGTGATGCTATGCTACTTGTGGCAGTACTGAGAGAATGTTGTCGAGGTTTTAAGATCAAGGACCGTAACAGCACAGGAATCTTTTTGACATGGAAAACATTGTGCCTAGTTCTCTGTTACGAAGCTAACTGGAAGATAAGAGAAATTTAAAAAAATGTGCAGCGCGCTTTATCTTGTTTTTATTTTTTTCTTATTCTTTGAAGAACCCTATATTATACTAAATTTTTGCACGTAATGATTTGGCATAAGAACTATTAGATTTATATATAAAATGCAAACTTCATCTTGCAATAAGTAATCATTTTTTTATAGTTTTTATTTTTATGCTTACGTAGAAATTCATTAATCTGAATAAATGTTTATTTTATTTTTTCCTTACTTATTGTGTAATCAAAATTTGTACTATATGAAAAGCAAAGGATTAATACAGATGCTGTATAAAAATCATCACTTCTGAAGACCAATAAATAAAAATTAAAAGTATTTAATATTGAAAACTGTTAGTATAGGTACTAATGATTAATCGGTAGTTATCAGAGAATATTGCAAAGTGCTTCCATTACCCACTTGAAACAATTGAAACAGTGACACTATTTAGTTACGGGGTGGTACGAGATCGGGGAAATGGCGTGCAGAGCAGGTTGGGTAACTTTCACTGCGGCGGACATCGTAAGACGGATAACGACCTGAGAACCAGCTCCATTCACAGCTGCTCCGTGAACCTGTTTGTAATCGGGCTGGACACTCCAACAGGGCGTGCCGAAAACAAATTATTCCTGCTAACAGGTCAACAGCACACAGAACAGTACAGTTCCTATGGAGCTGGTGGAACCCTATCAAGAATTACAACTACGCCAAGGTGACGACAAACCAAACGTGAATCTATGACCCCATAATTACCAAGGGAAGAACTGATTTACTCAATAACTTCCACCCGATCAGCATTCAAAGCAGTTTTAGGCGACAGGTGTGTAAGTGTGACTGGTGTTGGTTTTTAACACCTTTTTTTAACCAAAATTATTACCTCTTTACGGCTCGTTGATGGGTCAGAGCTGAAAAAGGATATTGGGAACGGAAGGAAGTTGGCCAAGGTTTTTATGAAGGAACCATCCCCGCATTCGTCTGGAGATTTTTGCACATAGTGGAAAACTGCTTCGTCGGAATGGAGCTCGATTCTGCGTCCTCCAAAACGTCAGAGCCGAACGTTATCATTCACCGATCACGTGCTTTAAAAACGCTTTGAAAACTCTTTATCGTGAATTTTTGTACTGATTTCACGTTAGATGATCGAAAAAATAAACGCGATAATGTCAGCAGTTTCAGGTCTACTTAATATCTCAAACGAACAAAAATTATGTATGATGAAACATTCAGGCACACAGCGCAAAATTGAATTTCTAGATATCTTGTAGCATTAAAAACTGCTATTTTCGTTTAAATAGGTGCTATAAATGATGACTATTTGGTACTGATTCCACATATAACGCCTAGCGTCAGAATGGCATCACTTCAAATCTTCTTTTAATTGGTCTTATGGTAGTATCTAGTCAGCTTGTTTTGGTATTATTTTTGCTGTTATGAAACTATTAATTACGAATCATGTAATTTCAGACTCATGTTACAATTGTATTTGCCACGTTTTTTGAGATAGTACTATTAGGAAAAAGTATAGGAACTTTTCTCCTATTGTTCCTGTAGTCAGATTGGTCCAAACAATCACCGTATCATTAATCTTTTTCTACAGATTTTAGCAAGTGCACAAAAATCTTTTCTGCCCCAACTGTTTTCTCAGAGTTTTAATTTTTTTTAATATTTGCTGAATTTCTATCCTTAAAACTAAGCCTGTTTAGTGCTAACGTTTGTCATTTTTCAGTGCTATGCACTGATTTCACCTACCTTCTGACCGAGCGAGGTGGGTGAGTGGTTAACACTCTGGCCTCACATTCGGGAGGACGCCGGTTCGAATCCGGGTCCGGGCATCCAGATTTGGGTTTTCCATGGTTTCCCCAAATCACTCCAGGCGAATGCCGGGATGCTTCCTTCAAAAAGGCCATGGCCGAATTCCTTCCCGTTCCTTGTCCCCTGTACCATCCCGCCTCTAAAGACCTAAGCTGTCGACGAGGCGTAAAGCAGTAAAAAAAAAAAAAAAAAAAAAAAAAAAAAAAAAAAAAAAAAAAACCTATCTTCTGTTTATACTGAGATTATATCTCTTGACTGGTAAAATTGATATGAAGTTGATTTTTTGTTTATTCCAAATGAATACAAACATTCACATCTTATTCTATTGAAATGTCGTCTGTAACTTCTTTAGGCAGCACAAGGATTCGTTTTTAAACACAGCCTTCCTTCCTTCCGTCTGTTTAGAAGTCTAAAATGCTAAATTCCTGTAGTAAACAACTATGTTACAGCTTGAGACACTCGAGTAGCGATACAAAAAGGACTAACTGCTTTCAGATTGTTCTTCTGAGGAAAAACTGATTGTCTACTGAAATCGGTTAATAGGCAAGAAGAATAATCTGTTGTGTTTTTACCGAACTTATTAATTAGTATCCAGATCTGAAGCTAAGCACAGACTAATTGAAGAGAAGAACTACACGTGTTTGGAAAAAGAAAGAGAAATAATAATATTGTTTATTCGTTTTAAACTGATTGACAACCTTTGCTATAAGGTAAAACGATGATGAAATAATCTTAAACGGTTGATGAATTTTGAGAAGAAAGATTCCAAACATTACATCACCACTGTATTTGTGCCAAACAGTATAAGAATTCAACAAAAGTCATGAAAAAATCATAATCATGAGGTCACGTTACAGTAATGATGACTACTAATGAGATAATGTACCACTTACCAGCAAGCTGTAAAGTGCTGGGAAGTAAGACAACAGAGGTAAAAGAAATTTAAGAGCTCTTATCCGGGAATTTAAGTGATTTATTTTCACGGGATGTGACCATCGGACAATACACGGAAGTTTCATTTATCCCAGAGATACCAAACAGATTTTGATGACCTTGTTCCCGCGGTGGCCACACAGTGCTACATAGCATTGCGGTTGGTGACGTCAGCATACTGACAAGATTTAGAGCTCTTTGTGGCCACAAGAGCGGATTACAACTTTGTAACTTCGTTGCTACAAAACATATGGTAGCATGCCTTCCCAGCAAACGTTTCCAGGATTCTCTATCCATGCAGGAAATCACAGTTTACTAAATACGGTACCATTTACAAGTCAAGTGATTTAAAAAGATTCATCTCGTTCGTCGATGTTTCTGAGACACCATAACAGGGTCTGCCACTGAGTGGTTCGAGCCCAGGTGGGGGTAGGGAATTTTCAATACTCGGGGTTTGACCAGCAAGATGGCAGAGATAGTGGTGCATAATTCCTTATCACCGGACTGAGTACCAATCATATGGGTTAAATCGCAAACCTGTCCAAGGGCATACGACATTGTTGATGGTGATTTTCTGATGGGACGTACAGCTTTGGAGTCCCCTGATGTCTTTCGAAAGAGCAGGCTATTTTAATTTTCGCATTTACAAGACGTAAGCAACACATTACTGTTATAACACTCATCTACTCACATAAGACATCACTTCAACACACGAAACTTAGTAGGGATAAGAACCCTGTATATGGCAGACGTTTAGAGGTTATTAATTCCTTGTAGAATAATGTACGTGCTATTTCTCTTCTTCTTTTTATTATTTTTTGTATGATGGTTGGAGTATAGTCACTAAAAAAGTGTGAAATTTAGGGAGATAGAGAGTACATGATTCTTCTTCATTTTTTAATTATTAAAAGAGGTTATACATTAACAATATACTCATAATTTATTTAGAATAATAAGTATTTGCAGTAGAATATAAACAAAACATTTAATATACATATTCCACATCTCATGATATACAATCATAAGTTATTCTTGTAAAAATACACCTTACCAAAAATTAATATTTCTTTTTCAACAGATTATTTATTAGAATTAAATACCTGATAAACTCACTATGACATTTACAAGGTAATTTTGGTCCATAAAATATAAAACGTATAAGATGAAGATGTTCAGACTTAACATTCATCTTCTTTGAAGTCTGTGTGCAGAACTTTAGAATGCAAACTGTTATACGCAATTCACCAGAATATGTGGAATGGTAAGCGATAGTTACGTGATGAATGGTAAGAAGACAAGGTCTCTACTTTGCGGACAGTATTTAATTTCCAGTAAATGATTCCATAAGAAATATTAACATAGCAATTTTTTCATATAAAAATAAATATCTTAGAAACATATGTGTGTTAATTTACAAACTTTATTTTGTTGTTCTTATGATGCTCAAGACGGATCAGTTCTTGATCACATTCCATTTTTTAACACTACTATATGAGGTCAAATTACCAGGAGAAAAAAAGGATTTTCCATTAATTAATTGCTAATTGGGCTTACATAATAAATTTATAATCATAACAGAGGAACAAAAATACAGGGAGATTCAGACTAATCGTTGTTTACTTTGAATACGCCATGCGAAATGCTTCTTAGACTGTCTTCACTTTACTAATAATAGTCAAATAAAGAGCATTTGAAGTCATGATTTTTTTTACCATAATCCTTCGTGACAGACTTTGTTGTAGGACTACTAAACACAGAGGAGTCCACTTCTGTTTAATGTGCTTCTATGAAACATGGCACAAAAGCAACTATAAGACTTAACAGACTCTTCACATTCGAGTGGGAAATATTTTTCTTCTCGTTATGCTTTGTATCGTAAAAACTAGCACTATAACAAAGTATTATTGCCAGCATTTTCAATGTAATTTTCACTGTTTGTCTGTCATAATAGTCAAAACCAATCAGTAAAAAAGCATGATTCCAGTATCAAAATCTTACGGAGAAATTAATGTAGCACTGTGGTCACCTTGTAATTGTTTACTATTTAGTTCATAAAAGTTCTCGGCACAGAAGGCGAAGCTAGCGCCAAACAAGGAACTGTAGAAAAACCGCCCTCTACATCCAAATACGTACACTAAGATATTTCGTAAATTTAATTTTGATTACGACTTAATCATCATCTCCTTCAAGGATCGAGGCCGAAAACTTTTTGGACAGCTATTAGGTACTGAGGCACGTTATTGTTTTAAATGTCGACGAACTCTTGAGGGATGTACTGTAGCACCTCAGAAGAGCCTGTAGATAGGCCGTAGTGCCCTCTGGAAGTAGCGCAGGTACCTCTCTGGGCGGATGTCGTGCCGGAACAAGTTCCCGAACAGTCCTGAGTGGTGATGCAGCAGGCCACCCCCGCCGCCCCCGTTGTCGTTATCACAGTCGTCGTTGGAGGTGTCACCGTAGTCGCCGGGACCCTCGTCTCCGTCGTCGCCGTCGTTGTCGTTATCGCCGTCGTAATCTCCACCCCCGTGTCCACCGCCTCCATTGCTACCGGCGCTCACCTGGTTGTACACCACCACGAACGGGAACGTTCGGCCCTGCAGTAGAGATCAATACTCAGTGAAGTGCAAAACAGTCTTTGAAGTGTTTGCACTTAAACAATAAAACAATATCTCTACATTTTGATAGGTGATCTATGTCTGCTTGCCCCTTCGTTATCACTGCACACATAGTCTACAGAACAGATTTAGATGATGTTTCCAAAGTTTGAAAATAAATGGATACTATGAAACCCTATGGTACATTTTATCATTCTAACTGATCGGGGAAGGAGGAAGGAATAATAATCTGTTTATAACCAGACCAGGTAGGGACTACAGATCACACTACATGTAAAATAAAGAATCATTTCTAAACCTACAAAAGATATCCACAAAATATCACATTAAATTCAGATAAGCACTACACTCTTTGGATTAAATTAACATTGCTTTTAACCAAGTATCTTTGGTTACAAATTTCTTCAGTTTTTTTGGAACTACAGTACGTTATACACTAATATACGTAAATAAAACCACTACATAAAAGATTAACAGTGTAATAAATTCTGATATTTACTTACGGTAAAGGTTACAACGATATTTCATTACAAACCTCAGGCAGGAAGGATCCTAATCGAAGTTTCTGCTTAGTAACGACACTTAAACTTGATCAAATTTATGCAGAAACTTTGTATCGAAATGTTCAGTTTTTAAAATATTTAATTAGTTAATTTCTTAATTTTTAACGTCAAAATATACAGAAAACAAATATAAAAACTCTCTAATAGCTGAAAGAACTCCGGAAACAGTTAAAAGAACGATTATTCTTACATGATTTTTGAGTTGTTTTTTTTCCTTCTCCGGAATAATATTTGCTATTCGACAAAAAGGTAAACGTATTACTCCTCATACCCAGGTCATCGTGTGCGAAGCAGCGGACAAATGCAAGTAATTAAAAAATCTGTTAGATACAATTGAAATAAATTGGATTTATTATTTGAAAATCTAGGTATCCATCGGTAAATTGTGCCAGTTTCTTGACGGTCACATTTATCAAGCTGTGTTTTCAAAGACCGCCTCAACGCAGTTATGTTTTTTTACCCAACAATTGCTTATACAGATTATATAGCTTCTTTATTTCTATTTTCTGGAATATAAGACTGTGATACGAGTTTAAAACAAATAAAAAGAATTTTATTTCATTTGTTTCTACTCCATCCACAAATAATACTTCAGTTCATATATTTCTGCAGTCATTTTTCCTACTTGTTAGATATGAAAATTCTGTCTACAGAAGGTAAATAATTAGAGGATGTATACTGGATTCCAGAAGAATCCAAAGAAGCATATTTCAGACGCACGTCCAACTGAAAAATGAAAGAATTATTTTTTTTTTTTACGTTTGTTATCGAAACTGGTAAGCAAATTATGTGGAAAATAAAAGGATGAAAAATATATAGATAAAATTAAACTATACTTCAGGGAGAGAAAAAAATTGTACCCAATGGCTTCTCCTGTAGTACTTGTTTAATTCAAAATGAAAATAGAAGAAATATAACGACAGTGATGAAGATACTTGCATTTTTTACCCAAAAAAAATGAGTCTTATTCTGCCTGCTTCAGTATTTTCATTGATGAATAGTTTTAGATTCTATGGCATATCACTTTTTTTTTTGGTTTGGGGGAATTTAAAGTCACTAAAACACGATTTGGAAGAATGTGATTGTCAACATTTAACTGGGCACCTTGTGGACTTTTAAGTTACTTTCCATGTTAGACATATATTTTTAAAGGGAGAAGTGGAGCCTAGTATAGTAATAATATTAAGGAAGCCTGTTTAGAAATCGTATTAAGGTGGCCGGTATAAGAATTTGCTCGCTTTTTACCGTCCCCAGACAAGATTACCCTACCTTAAAGCACTGTTATTTCAGTATGCAAAAAATGTCTTGTATAAAACTACGCGTTCACACAGATTAAAACTAGGCAAAATTGCTGTTTATTATCTGAATGCTTCATGGTGCAAGTACTAGCATAGTTACTGACCTAAAAGTCGGTCATCGCACAAAATCTAAAAGCATAAATAGCAAGATGAAAACGTGAAATCTAACTGACCGTTAATCTCATAAAAAGTCTTCTCTTTAAATCGCCGATTTAGTTTGTTCGTAAACGATTTTAACTACTGATATCGAGCGTGGTGAGTGAATGGTAACGTTATGGTGTCACATTCGGAAGGACGCGGGTTTGAATCCCCGTCCAGCAAACTAGATTAGAGCTTTCCATGGTTTCTCCAAATCATTCCAAGCGAATGCCTGGATGATTCCTTTGAAAAAGTCCATGGCCGAATTGCTTCCCGTTCCTTGCCCCTGTACTTTCCCGCCTGTAATGACCTTGACGTCGACGAGGTGCAATACCACAAAAAAGAAAATAATAGTAAATTCTGCTGAAGATATTACGACAAACTCCAGGGATACGCAGTCAGATTCCCGATAAATGTTGGTGAAAATACTAATTTTATAGAGGCTACCAATAATTTAATTACATAATTCCTAAATAATTACGTAATTCCGATATCGGTTGAAATAAGAAGTAGGTTCGTGCTGATGAAATAAACTGAGTATGTAACAGTAATAGTTATTATTTTTAATAAATACGCCAATACAACTGTTGATGAATATTAATTTCACGGACACGTCTCGCCTCTCGTCGAGGTATCTTCAGCGTACATTCTTTTTATTTACATTACGGTTTTGAGATGTTGCTGTTGGTCGCCTGTGCCCTCAACTAGCATGCTGTGTCCGATATTACACTTAATTACACAATTTGGATATAGTTGCGATCTTATAATTCCTCTGGTTGTCGATTTTAAGCACAGTTTTTAATGCACGTCATTGTCAAGGAAGAAATGGCCTACAATAATCACATATTAAGTATATAACAATCACTATTTAATATTCGGGAGGACGTGTATAAGGTGAAAGAGTTAGGGCGCTTGATGTTTCTACATACTTAATTTTGATAATTGCCTCGACTCTCCCCTTTTCACTGCGACACGCAAACTCAGTAAATATGTCCTTACGTAATATGACTGTATCAGGAAACAGGCCAACGTTGAGCTCTCGTTAAAGGTAGGTTAATGCCGCTTCCTGCATAATAGATATGCATATTTCGAAGCTAAGGGACCAGTTCACAGCAGGTAGAAATTGGACGATGTCTCCAAATAACTAGGTTACGAAATTGTTATAGCTTATGGCAAAAATGAAAGTTTGTCTTACATAAGAGAGAAGAAATACAAGGGACCATATAAAGGTGCCAGAACCATAAAATATCTCCTTAAACTAGTCGCAATTAAGTCGTCAGAACGACCCTATTTTTCATGACATTAAACCAATGAAAAAGTGATTGGTCACAATATTTACAACTTGGTAAAAGTTTTTCCGCCTATATGTTCCAAACAACCAATTACTCCAACAATTCTATTTAAAAAAAAAAAAGAAAGAGAGAAAGAAAATAGATATATTGGCATTTACTGAAATAAAATAAACAGCCTTACGAATTTACCGCTTGAAACAGATAAGTTCCTATATATGGACCAGTATTTTATAACAGGTGACTGTTTTGTGTAGCTCACCATTCATTATCACGCCTCGTTCCGTGTTACCTCATAGTTGATTTCCGGTTTTATGGAGTGAAATAGACATTATTTTTATTTGCTGACCAGCATTTACTCTTCGTTGCCACAGTGTTTACCACAGAGCATGTTCCTTCATGTGAACCTGCAGTTCAGCAGAACAATTTTGATTATGAAGCGTTTATTACTTTCCTAAATTCAGTTACGCTAAAAACTAAGTAGTCGAAAGATCTAATTTTGCCTACAGTGATATAAGTTTGTCCTTTTAAAAAATATATTGCTACCGCCCGATCGATAGTTGTACCATGCAGTTTATGACTTGTAATTGCCCAGCATGACATTCTGCTCTACAATTTACCATGTCCTTGCAGAGAGTTGAACTCAACAGTGGAATATTTTGCTAACATTTTTACCTTTTAACAGTAGAATCATGAAACTCAATATAAATTGCTTGTGGGAGTGGACCAGGTTACTTGATATTTATGGTCATTCTGTACGTCGTATCACACTCATTGCCCAGTTTACTAACCCGTCTGCGATCAACATATTTTTTTTAACTGTTTTACGTCTCTCAACAGCGAGGTCTTTAGAGACGGAAAGGATGGGGGCAAGGAATGGGAAGGAATTCGGCCATGGCCTTTTAAGGAAGCATCCCGGCATTTGCCTGGAGTGATTTGGGAAACCGTGGAAAACCCAAATCTGGATGCCCGGACGTGGATTCGAACCACCGTCCTCCCGAATGCGAGGCCAGAACGCTATCCGTTACACCACCACGCTCAGTATCAACATTAAGATATAACAATGGCATGAAGATTACTTTGAGCCCTTCGTTAATTATATTTAAATTTATTAGTGAATTTTAACACAAAAAATTGTTTAGAATCAATCATTTGAATTTTTATGGCTTTTTTTACATCTACAGAATAAGTTTTTTACCTGGCAAAATTTCGAGTGGTCAGAAACAGCGACCATTCCTGCATTTGTTACATTTACTCGGAGCTATAACATCAACTCTGCAAACCAATTAATTAATTAAAATGATTAACTGGCTGTGCAAAGAATATTGTCCGACCCTTAAATCCCCAAATGAACAATTTTATAAATGTTGTAATTCCTGAAATTAGTTGTAATTCTATTTCAGACATGCAATCTATTTGTGGTGGCATAGACGTCACTGTTGTATTATTTTAAGGTGCGGTTGAAGAACATTGGTTCCTGCGTTGTTCACTGGTGCATCCATTACAACATTTTATAGGAATAAGGGAATGGTCTGACGGAGGAACAGATAAATCACTAGTCAGAACTATATTGCTCTGCCAAGCGTAGTGGGAGAGCAGTAACGCTCTGGTATCGTATTCGGGAGAGCGAGGATTTGAATCCTCGTCTGGCCATCTAGATTTCGGTTCTCCACAGTTCTCCGAAATCCCTCCAGGCCTTCAATGGCCGAGTTCCTTCCCGGTCTCTGCCCCCACCCCTTCTCCACCTCTCATGACGTCGACAAGGTAGCAAGCAAAAAATAAATAAAAATCTATTGCTCTGATTCTTATTTTTCTGTACTTAAGTCTGTATATGTTGTTGGTACCTTGAGAAATTGCGTCAACAAACGCAATATGTTAAAATCTGTCTGCAGGAACGATATTGAGACCCCACTGCTGAAAATATTTTTTCAAGAGAAGAAAGTGATACTGTTTGCAAGCTGCCTTATTTGTTCACAATGAGTTGTGGGATTGTGGCTCTAGCTGGTTAGCTTTGAATCCATAATCTTGCATCTTATTTATTCATGGCTCTCTCTTCTTGTATGACTTGCACACAACGCAATACTTCGTTTACCGTTTTTTATAAATTATATCCTTTTTTTAAATTTGACGATGGGTCCCTACAATTACTAAAAAAATATTTCCCCTTAACTTTTGAAGACGCTCGTTTCTCTTTATAATTTTTTTAAATTTATTTTTTTATAATGCTTTGCTCGTCATACACGTCGAGATCATTGGAGGAGGGCGTTTGTTTCTTGTTCGAGGTAATTTGTTCTTTACTTTTCAAGAACTGAGACGGGTCTTCCTCGTTTTCTATGATTGGGTCATTACAAAAGGAAAGAGTTAAAACAACTTGATCAATACGCCAATCATTTTTTCTCTGTACTTCCGCCGCTCGCTTTACCGTTAGTTCACTCGGCACTTATCTGCTCCACATCCTTGTGAGTGCAGATCACAGATTCATACCTGTGATGTAACACAAACTATTGCAATTTATTTATTTATTGGACTCGTCTTTGTAAACTATTTAAATTGCACACATCACGACGGGCTTATCTATACATATTTGGAATTTACCATGATGTTTAGCAACGTATTAACTGACATAATGGAATTACGGTAAACCATATAGCCTAGACCACTCGTGGCATCAAGGCGAATTCAATGACAGCTCATACAACGAAATCCATCAAGCGGTTTACTTTGCTGTAGAAAACAAAGAAATATATACACACACATTCGGGAAACATAACCCTCCTCTTGCAGTTTGGTAAAAATAAAATAGGTGTTCGGAACACATAATGTCAACGATCTTGCAAAAATTGTATTCAGGCTGCAAAACTAGTAATGTGATGCTGAATTTGAAATATGTCTTCGCTTACTGTGTTGCGTGAAAGTTACAACCGAGAGGATAATGTTAAATATCTACAATTGTAAGAAGTTATTAATAGCTTAATGTCATAACAGACCAAATCGTCAATATATCAAATAGTGTCATTGTGCACCGTTTTTTTATCACAAGTTTCTTTCGAAATGAAACGTTTAATAAGAAACTAGGTGCGTCTCAGTTTCATAAAATGTATAATAGTAAGCCTTTCTTACAAAAGAAAATGTTCTTGGCTGTAACCACCAGCCTCAAGTGAGTAATGTTGGTAATATGTTGCTGAGTGGCATTCGTTACCTGAGCGACCTTGTTCCGGCATCCCTGCGTCTTCTTCTTCTTATGGAACAGCCCGAAGGTGCGACCCTGCCCGTCATACTGCGGTGCGAGGTTGGCCAACTCCAGCAAAACTAGCAGCAACACCACTGCTTGCACAAGCAGAGCCTGCATCGATAGCCAGAAAATATTTTTATGAATAGTTAAAAGATGGCGCTTTGAAGGATAGTAATAGAAGAATTAGGAATGGTGTATGTGGAAGGAAAAAGATGACCATGACCACATGTTGGCACTCGATTTCATGCATTAGGGAGTGGGATTTTTTTATTTTTTATTTTTGGAACAAATTACCAAGTAAAGTAACGAATAATTTACCAAAAATGGTGAAAGAATTTAAAATTAAAATTTATAAATAGCAAAAGTAGAGGAGGGATTAATTTAACACAATAAGTATATAAGATAATTTAAAAAAATAATAAGAAAGGGGTAACTAGATGCCTAAGGGAAATAACACCTGAGCATGTTCTCCATCGCAATTAAAAATTAATGATAATAATATTTCAGTCATATTAAAGTAAATGACACTGAATTAATGCCATTGTGTTAAAATACAAGGTCTAATTTCTTAAGGCAATTATATTATTGGCTGGTCAGTTGTTGATTTTTGTCTTAATGAGAGTAGTGATAATTTCTATATAAAGATTTTCTTTCTGATACATTATTTGACATTATCACACCCCATCTAACATTTTTATGCTATCATTATAATTTTTTCTTTAATTTACTATTTGTGTTTATGAATAATTGTATTTACGTATGTAAATTAATCTGTGTATCGTAGAATTTCCACAAGCCCTAGTTACTAGTATATGTAGTCTTTAGGGTTAAAATAAGATAGTATCGCTAAGTAGTATTAGGGGGAGAGACATCCATTAATTACGTGAGTTCAAAATAGAAAAAGGGGGGGGGGCAGGGTATGACAAAATCTCATTCAAAGATAAAAAAAGCGGAGGTCACTATAAATTTAACGTCAAATTTTTATATCATTTTTTACTCTTACTTCACAGAAAAAAAAAATGTACTAGATAGAATATATCAGTATTAAGTCTTAGGTTTTTAGAGGCATGAAGCAAAGTACATGAATATATCAAATAAATTTAATTATTTAAAAATTAAAATTATAAAGTAAATATCAGGTGAGGGGGGCATGGAATTCCCATCGCATATTACCAAATTTCACCTAGGGGAAGGGAGGGGCCAAATTTAAAAAAAAAAAAATCCCACGTAACTGGTGGTATTGATCGAAAACAGCAAAACGCACTAAGTCGCGCTCCGTTTGTAACTAAGCACGGATGAGTAAAAAGGCTCCGTTTTTCGAAGAGTTTAAAAAAATTATGTAATTATTGAAAGAAGTGTTGTAACGAATGTTTAATTGTTGATTTTGCTAACAGATTTAGTGCAAAATAAATGGAGTTTATTTTGGGAACAATGATAATCGTTTCGTCATATCACTAGCTCCAATCATTTTTGTCGAATTAATTTAATTAATAGTGCTTTAATCTCAAAATTAAATGAGTAGTAACTTAAATATGTTTGAGATGAGATGGATCTCTCATCCATAACACGCTGTATTTTCCTGTAGAATGGAAATGCTAAACTATTCTGGAGCTGACCTGGTGATTTTCGTCGTCTAATTATCCACTCCAATTAAGGAAAGGTCCTAATTACAGCATTGATCTACGGGTCACGCGTCCACTCTGAAGGTCAGCGGGAATGCAACTTTCACGAAAAGCAGCTACTTTAATTCGGAATAAAACATTATGCTTCAGAAGACAAAACAACTTTATATAATGCAAATAAAGGCTAATTTTTCTCACACACAGAAAGCATTTTTCATTGAATTATTTTTTGCAACGCCGATATTTTTATTTATTGAATTTTTGTGGTATGTGTGCTATAATTTGTTTAACAGTCTGTTCTTTCGCCGCGACTGTCCTTCCAATCATATACTCAAATTTTTCAACGTAAGTTCTAAGAATGAAAATAATTTTAGACTTCATTTTGTTGCGGCGGTTAAGTTTTATAAAAGGATTATACGTATTCTGGTTAGATGCAAGCTGAAGGCGACATTTGAATTTAAACTGTATAAATTTTGTACACTCGTACTGAATGTGTTCTGCTGTTCATAATTTTGAGGTGAAAACTTCTATAGGCGAGCTGTAGGCTGAGGGTAAATCTATGAGTTCACGTCACCGACATGCTAATGTTAACCCTTGTGATCTGGTGGGACTGTGATTAAGGTGTTTGACTAGGAAGGTCTCCGGTTCAGATCTCTGTCTCGGCGGGGATTTTCATATACCCTTACCCCGACATTCCCCTCCGGCACAGCATGCTGTGTAATTCGAAATGCGCCAAAACGCTTCCGTGGTTGTGATTCCACGTTGAACTATAGGTCCTCTGTACCCGATAGGATTTCCGGGTTAGGTTAAGGCGGCAAAGACAGTGACGGAATGAGCAGCCAATAGAAATCCTGTCACCAGGTCATTACGACCACACGGAATTATTATTATTTAGTATATCTGTAGCTATAAGTATGAAGTGTTGCGCGTATGGTGTTCACAGTTTTAAGTTTTCACTTCTGTCAGCACTCCTCAATCACTTGCAACTGTTTATTTTATTATTATTATTATTTTGCGGATGTTACATAATATCTCAACATTCTCGTGTGTTCCGAAGCTAGCAAACCGTAAATAAAAGTGACACAGGTGGAATCGAGTTTTTGTACTAGTACTGTTAATACATCCCCGAGTATACTTGGCCTTATAAACGGTATTGTTGCACCCAGAAGTAGCTGAATGAATCCATTGAAACTCGTGGGAAGCTGAAGTTTGCCACTAACAATAAATGATTAAAATTTCAGCGTGGTTTGTCATATATTTATCCGTAAATAAAATCAACTAGGGCCTCTTAATAGAAAGTGCTGCAAGGTTGTTGTTACAAGCGTTGGTGTATCATCAAAGCTCTCTCAGAGTTTTCTGAACTTAGCGTGTCACTACAACACAAATCTTTTCCATGATTAACGTCTCTATCCGCAAAACAGGCCATCTTCACCACCTTTTCCAACATTTTGTAGTCGGCAGCATTCAATGAGTTTTACGCATCGTTTAATTTGGTTCTATAGTTTTACGGCCGCGTGCCCATGCTGATGCCAGGCATTTTATACCTACTCCCAGGTCGTACTAAATACTAATAGGGGGAGTCAAGTGTTGCCATCTGTCTGTGAAACGTGTAACTATGTTCATCGTATGATAAGTGTATTTCTTGTTAGTGAAATGTATAGTTTTTGAGGCGGAGTTTGGGAACCGTTCCAGTATTCATTTTGATGGCTGCAGAAAACCGTCCAAAAACTGCAGTCAGGATGGCAGCTAAGCGGGTGCCTGGACTCATGCCCGTCCCGTTGTACCTATCCGGTTTAGTGTGCGGCGCCTCAGCACACTGATCCACACTGACGGTCTTGTACAAAATTATTACATCGAAGTAATTATAGCAAGGGCGAGGACTTGTTTGCAGATAAAAGCCTTTTTAGATTGTTTGCTGATGATGCGGTTATTTATAGGGAAGTAAGAAATTTGGCCGATTGCTTAGAAATTCAGCGCGATCTGGATGTTATTTTGGCTTGGTGCGCTGAGTGACAACTTACTCTAAATTGTAAAAAGTGCAAGACAATGAGCATAACTAACAAAAAGAATCCGATTGTTCAGAAATACGAGGTAAACAGTTCAGTTATTGATATGGTCGATTCTATGAAATATTTGGGAGTAACAGTACAAACGAACATGAAATGGGACATACACATTAATTCGTTAGTAGGCAGAGCAAATTCTAGGCTGCGATTCATAGGTCGAATCTTGAAAAATTGTAATGAACAAACAAAGGAGATAGCGTACAAATCTCTTGTGCGTCCACATTTGGATTATTGTTGTGCCATTTGGGACCCGTTTCGTAAGGGATTGATCGAAAATATAGAGAAAGTACAGAGAAGAGCCGCTCAATTCGTGACCGCTTGCTACAGTCATGAAAGCGTCACAGAACTGATTAGTAGATTAGGTTGGGAATCTCTGGTAGATAGACGACACACGTTTCGTTTAAACATATTGGAAAACATGCGTACTCCCACTTTCACTTTTGAGTGTAGTGAAATACTTCTTCCACCAACCTATTTGAGTCGGAAGGACAGGAAAGATAAAATTAGAGAAATAAGGTGCCGGACTGATTCTTAAATGAATTCTTTTTTCCCTCGTACCATTAAAGATTGGAATGCACAGTAAAGAGATTAGCTTTGGTGCTGAGCACCCTCTGCCACCCACAATTTTGTGAATTGCAGAGTATATATGTAGATGTAGAACTAAACGATTCGACGGAATACTAAATAATTCGTATTTAGTGTTCTAAGTACTGTTGCATTGTTTTAAATGTTCTTTTGCCTGTCTTAATATGGTATTTAATTGTCCATAATAGTATTTTACAAACAGAATGACATTATTTTACATCACGCGGCAAACGAGCGGGTTATGGTATCTGAGACCATTCGGCGTGCACTTAATAGCAGTTTCGTGATCCGACCAATCACGTCTCTTCCCCGCGTCGTGACGAGGTGGCAGAGATGCTGGCTAATATATGAGCCCTTTCTTGGCCACCCTCCATCCTAAGAAGGCTCCGGGATTGGATAGGATTGGTAACATCTGTCTGCGTAATCTGCCGCCGGCAGCTGAGGACTACCTCGCTGCCCTCTTCAATAACATTATCCAAACACAGACATACCCATCAAGCTGGAAGCACGCAGTAATCGCAGCGATCCATAAGGCTGGGAAAAATCCATCGCTGCCACAAAGCTACCGACCCATCAGTCTGCTCCCCTCAGTAAGCAAGGTGTTCGAGCGCCTGCTCCTGAAGCGATTAAATCGCCACATCGAACAGCAGGGAATTCTACCCAACCACCAGCTAGGGTTTCGCCGTGGACATTCGACCACACAACAGCTGATGAGGGTGGTTGAGACTGCCACTCGAGCGTTCAATTTTAAACAATACTGTGGAATGGTCCTACTTGATATTTCCCGAGCCTTTGACTCTGTTTGGCACGCTGGCCTCCTGCTGAGACTATATGAGCAGGGGTTTCCCGGCAAATTAATCAAGCTGATCAAGTCGTACCTAGAGGAACGTACATTCAGCGTAAGAGTCGACAAGGTCACATCAACCCGACGCAGAATAATGGCTGGCGTACCCCAAGGATCGGTCCTCGGCCCCTTGCTGTACTGCCTGTATACTGCCAACGTGCCCACCCAAGAAAACGTCAGCACAGCAACCTACGCAGATGACACCGCCTTCTTCACCAGCAGCCGCAGTAAGGCCATCGTCACCCATCGCCTACAAAACGTGTTACAGAAAACTGAGGCCTGGGCGAGGCGTTGGAGAATTGAGATCAACCCTGCTAAAACCCAGGCCATCATGTTAACTAGAAGAAGAGGGCCACGCCTGCGACCGCAGCCGGACCCTCAGTTGAAACTAAACAATAATTTGATACCTTGGTCCAAAACGGTACGATATCTGGGAGTTACTCTGGACTCAAGACTCACGTGGAGAGCCCATATAGAGGACCTGCGTAAACGTGCCAGCGCAAGGCTACAAACACTCTACCCGCTGATCAATAAGGACAGCAAGCTACCTGCGTCCACGGGCGTGCGGATCTACTGCTCCCTGATCAGACCAATAATTGAAAATGCCTGCCCTGTATGGGGTTATGCTGCCAACTCTCATCTGCACCGTTTACAGGTTGTGCAAAATAGAGCATTAAAGAGAGCCCTGCACGTAGATAGCAGGTTCCCCACTAACGCCACACATGAAGCTACAGGTCTCCAAACACTAAGGAATAGATTCAAAGAAATCGCTGTCAAGTTCTACAAACTTGCTCAAAACTCTGCTAACCCCCTAATAAAAGAGCTGGGGAACTATCCAACTGGCCTAGGACCACATGCCGGACCCATGGCACTCATTATGAACCATTAGACACTCAGAATGATACGACAGACAAGTAAGAACGCCAAAACTGATGACACACCTACAGCCAGGATATGACTCACCCAACAAACTTGGAGGAAATGTCTAACGACAAAGCCTCCAAAACCCTCTGCCAGATATTAATAGGCAGTAAATTGGCGTGGCTGCTGCTCTGTCGAGCGATTTTCACCCCGTTGCCCTCCGTTCAGTAGTCTTTGACCACTAGCGTTTCAAACTGGATAATTTTAATTTCGCTTGTAATTCTAGGATGCCACTAGGTAGTGAACATTGAAGACTTGTTTAAGACAAACATTGAGATGTTAGCACCACGATTGACACGAACGACACATATCTGTGTCCTACATTGGATTTCCTTACTGGAAACAAAGCTGTGATGTTAATCGCTCCAGTCGCTAACTTCCGACAGGGACCATCGCGTGGAGCTGTTTCCTGCTATTGTTTGCTGCTGCCTTTTCCTCCAACGAGACGTTTCGAGGCCACAAAACCACGCAATTTTTGAGCCTAATTTGATGGAACGAGTGAGGGTAGGCAGATACAGGTTCTTTATTTCTCTTGAATCATTGGCGCAGTGGGTTCTGCTTACGTCTGGTTTACGAATATACTGTTGAAGCTCAACCAAAAATTTGGACTCCAGTGGTCAATAAGTTCGGATCAATTCTTACTACAAATTTGGACGCGAATGTTTTAACTGAATTGTGAATGTGCTGTAAGCTATTCTCAAAATTCTATAGACATCGTCTTTCATCATTTAAAAGGAAAGCCGTGGTAGCAGAAACAAATCTTAATTCCTGGTACGGAAAAACTCTGGCTAGAGAACTACGAGAAGAGACAGAAGAATAGAGAGAAACATAATTTGTCCATTCAAATGCATTTTCCCATTTTCTTTCTTGACGTTGACTAACTCTTCTTCATAATCTATTTTTTCTTTGAATAAAACCAGGTCAAATGCTAGATTTTTCTGTAGCCTGGTTCAGATCGACAACGACACCATTATTTATTATGAATGAAGTCTTCACGGGTGTACCGCCGGATAGTGTTTTCAAAAGACTTCATTTCAAGCATACGCCGGGAAAGTCTCCATTCTTACATTATTTATTATGTTTCCTTGTGAATACACCAAGCTAACGCTTGTGCCTAAAACAGATGTTTAGTTTGTTAGTACCGACCAAACTGGCCGCAGAGTCATAAGAACCCAGGCAAGAAATAAATGTCTGTTATTTTCGGAGTCCGGCACCAACGAAGCTGTAGACAGAAGCTTGTAAGCCAATTCATCAAACTGGTTTTTGTTACACGTCCACCACTTAGTTATCTCTGAAATAAATGAGCTTCTGTCACACACCAAGGTCGGATGCCTCATAGCTGAAGATGTCTTCGTAGGAATTAAATGGATCCCAATTCGAATCCCAGTACTGCATAATTTTCATTGCCAGTTAATTGACATAGAATTTAGCTCTAGTGTACATGTTACTCCACCGGAACGCCCGTTGTAGGAGAACACTAAAGCTAAGCTGAGATTAGCATTCAACAGGAAAGAGGTATATTTAGCCTATGTAGGAGATTGAGTAGTCAGTTCCTTTGTACCTTACCTAAACTGACCTGGTAATCTCACCGGATAAAAGGGACCTCAGTTTTATATGGAATCCGAACCACGGGAGCGTTCTGGTGTACTTCACATTAGACAGCAGCTATGCCAGAGACGACGGGGATAAAGCACTATGACAATCCCAGCAGAGACAGGAATTCGAACCGAGGACCTTTCGATGTGGGATGCTTGGCAGCTTGAAATTCTTTCGGGATGTCATTAAAGCTATACGAAATCGCTTGAATTACTCCCTGATAACGGGAAAATACAGTACGTATTTTCTGAATGACCTTTCCTGTGACATATCCCAAGGCCCCTGAGGAGCTCACTCACCTTCACGTCCATGGTGGCTGCAGCATGCAGACTGCTGTCTGAGACGCGGAAGCTGACCAAGTCGGCGGTTCGGTGACCCAGTGCGCCCACGTGCAACTCGCGTGGGTGAGCTTACCAAACGAGATGGCCCGTAACGACGCCCACCTGCCCTTCGCTTTCTTCTCATGAGATTTGGGGCTTTGCATAACCGCCAAGGGTCGTCTTAGGTCAGCCACGATGCCCGCAAATCTTATTCTTCAGCAACTGGATCTTCGTGAGCTGTACATCATTGCAGTGACTTGATAATTATAACACCTGCTACTTCTCCAAGTATTCCGTAACTTGCTCGCCAGAGCCCAGCAAAGAAATTGCTGTTTATACATCAATGCAGACAAGCCGGACCAAACGGTATAGTGGATGGTCGTTCGTCTGCCATTGGGATTCGAAACCGATTCAAGCCAGTCATATTGTTACATTCTACTTTTACGGAAATCAATGTACACAAATGTCAGAATTGTTCTTCAGTATCGGCCATGGCTGAATTCCTTCATTTCCAGTCTTACATATAGTTTGAACGACTTGCGTATGTGCTGACCAGATGAGGTAACAGAGCGTGGTGGTGTAACGGTTAGCGTTCGGGCCTCGCATTCGGGGGGAAGGCGGTTCGAATCTCCGTCCGGGCATCCAGATTTGGGTTTTCCATGGGTTCCCAAATCACTCCAGGCAAATGGCGGGACGCTTCCTTCAAAAGGCCATGGCCGAATTCCTTCCCATTCCTAGTCCCCCCATCCTTTCCCGTTTCTAAAGACCTTGCTGTTAAGAGACGTTAAGCAGTTCAAAAAAAAAAAAAAGTTGAGGTATGTCTGCCGACGAATCGAATAGTTTTCATTTCGAGTCCTATCAAGACAATAATTGCAACAGAACCTTAATTAATATTCAGATCTGCCGCACCATGCTTTGGTATGCTGTTTAACGACTTGAGAACAGCACAAGTCACGAGAAAAATTTTCAATGATCACTGTAAAACATTATGCCGTTAAAGAACAAACATTTATGAAATATCGATCAGGTGTCCAATTAAATTCACTCTCTGCTGCAGAATTTTTTTTTTCTCATCATTGCAAGTAATGTTATTTTAAAACGGCCATATATTTTTTCTTCTCTTATGTCATAAGTGCAGCAACACTAACTAATAGGATTTTTTAACATTGTAGCTTAGCATAGTATTGAAGTAAGTAGCGATAAAAAAGTTGCGTATCGATGTGTACTCGCCGTAAGAAGTGAAACTTCTATATATATATATATATTACTCGAATAGAACAATACTATATTAAATGGATTCGAACAGTAAATACGAACTTTGTCCAAGTTAGTCTCGTAAACGAATAAATCAAATATAAATAAACAATAGCTACCGGTGCGTGTTTCAGTGTGCAATATTGGCGACTCCTCCGTGTTAAATATACCGTCTGAGTATTTAAAATTTAACATTTTAGGTATACTGGTAAAACACATATATTAACCCTTACATATCAATGCATAGAAAACGTAACGTGAACTAGCTGAATACTCACTGTTTTACATGAGGTTATGTTACAGCGGACACTACTGTAGCATCATAGTATCGCTATTTGCGCCGAATCATTCTGCGCATGCGCTCTTAACGTTCTGTGCATACGCACTTAACGCGCAATTCTAACAAATTTTTCCCCTACCGTGCCCATAAAATTTTCATTTCAAAAATAATGAAATAGAAGTCTTTTTAAACCATATACGGCTAGTATTTCGAGGATAAATGGTGACGCAGAGTTTAACATACTTCAAGCCTTTCGTACTCGAGTGGATTATGGTAAGCTCTGTCGCAGGATATGATTAGTCTTATCCACAAATCGGAATGAATGTATCCAAATTTCACCTTCAATCAGCTACTGACAAAGCCATAGTATTGGCGGAAAAACTGTCTCATATTTGATGCTGTCATCGACACGAGAAGAAGATTAGTACTACGTAAAGGTACAGTAAAACTCCAACTATCGGAACTCCGACTATCCGAATCGCTTAAGGCAGTCACATTAAGACGTGTGTGGAACAAGATGAAAGGCATATCAACTGAAGAAGAGAAGGAAAAGAAAAAAAGAGGAAAAGAAGAAAAGGAAAGGGAAGAGACAGGAGAAGATGGGGATTTCGTGTCACTTGAGTAATTCAGAAACATTCTTCTGAAAATTCCTGGATGTTCAGAAGTTAGTGCTGAAGATATAGGAGAGTGGGTGGTGTGTGTTTCGTCAGACCCTGGGTAAGAAATTCTAAATGCTGATGAACTTATTGAAAGTGTGAGAAAAGAAAGTGTCGAGGAAGAGGATGACCTTAATGTCAACGTTGAAACAGACACGGAACCAGCAGCTAGTCAAGCATTTGCCGGTCTTGAAACTGCATTGAAGTGGATGGAGCGTCAGTCCGAGTGTGACCACATGAAACTTCTCACTGTCATGCGGATGCGCGACTTAGCTGTGCAAAAACGGATGAATACAGTCAATTTGCTTACTGTGACCGATATGTTCAACAAGCAATGACTTATATTTACAGTACGGTATGTGCATTCTGTACTATTGTACATCACTTGTAAGTACGCTTAACATGTAAAAGTGTTGCCTTTTCATTTAATTAATTAAAAGCTCTTATTCTTTAAAAATAGTTTTTCTCCAATTTTCAACATACATACAGTAAATAATTAAAATAGACCCTTTTTCGCAAAAATCCAGTTATCCGAATTTTTTATTATCCAAATGGGGTTTGGTCCCAATTGATTCGCATAACTGGAGTTCTACTGTATTGTGAATTGTCGTAGGTTCCTGTAAACATCTCTACAGACCATTATTCGTACCATGGTGTTATCAAAAATCTCATCTTGGTTTAGCACTTTAATAGAGAGGATTGGCACAAGAGATTCTTAATACTGCATGGTCTAAAGCTCCCGCTGTATCAAACTGCAACAATCTTTTGAATTCCGCGAAAACGGTAGTTTATGAATTGGTAGTGATTTTTAAACATCTCTTTAACTGTCGGGAGACGTGTAATGATGCTGATAAAACAGTTCTCAGACTCTTACTCGATGATCAAATCTTATGAGGATATGGTTTCCTCGCAAGATAATCCTTTCAGGGGGTAAACTTAACATTTATCAGACAATTAATCCTCTCTATGTTGTGGTTTCAAGAACACGTAAAAAATATTAACACAGATATTTACTTTTGTACGCTGACCAAGTCTGATTGGTGAACTTTTAAAGCTTAGCTCTGGCTTTACGAAGGATGCAGATTCGATTCCGGGTCTGGCCCACCAGATTTTGGTTTTCTGTGGTTCACTAAAATCACTCCAGGTAAAAGCTGGGATGGTTCTTTCAGAAGGCCATGGTCAAATTCCCCTACACTTCTCCCACCTATAATGATCTCAACATCCTAAGCATTAAAGCTCTTAACCCACGACATACAAATTGCCAAGCAATTCAGTCGTTTTTCACTGATCTTGAAAGCATTCTGGAAATGACTCTTAGATTCAGCCTAACACCTCTGTTGGATAACTCAGATATCTTAATACAGAATAGCTGACAAACTTTTTTTTTAATACTACATATTAATTACGATTTCCTGGTAGGTCAGGTGAGCTTCTTGCATGTGTATGGAGACATCTGTAGTTCGCAGCCCGTTTATTTCATACATTTTATTTTTTTTATTTTATTTTTTAGCATCTGATTCTAACAAAGAGTAATTTATTTATATGAATTACGTTATAAATGGCCTTGTTTCGTAATCCACGCTAAACATTATGTCAGAATGTACAAATTAAAAGTGTAGCAACTGTGAGCTCTATCTCCATGTTTTTGGGACTACCCGAGCAAACTTACCTTGAAACCCCTTTTTCGAAGCTTGTTCCAACCTGTTTAGCAAGTGCCGGGCATTTTTGTGCCAATGGTGTATTAAACAATTTACGCTCTTGCGGGCAAGTTAGAAACTATTTCTAATCTCCAAATTTCAGATCGGCTACTGAGTCGATCTAACGTGGCAAATGTGTTGAGTGACGGAATTAGTTTGCAGTAGAAATGAATACTTTTTTATTTTTACTGGCATTTGTTCTTTGCTGCTTATGGTGATAGAATGATATGGTTGCTAGATCGCTGGAGATACACAAGAGATAATGGTGCCTGCTACTGATGCTAAGCTGTTACTGCTTCTGTGCAGAAACAATAACACGTATCGCTCTAAAGTTCACACGGGTTTTATGAACACATAACATTCACGTTCCCCATCACCACCACTAAATTAGTTTATTACTTTGATCGTGAGTAACTTCTTCACTTTCAGTTTAGAGATTCTGATCACGCTATGGCCCGACAACGTTGTGCAATCCGTGTCGACCATAAAATCCTACCGGGTCACAGTTCTCCACGAAACACGAGAAGTTAAAACTAAAAGGACAACATTACAATGCTTTAGTCCACTTTATAATGAATAAGAGTAAGCATGGCCCACGTCCAGTACAGTCGCGGGCCAGATGACCATGACCCTGACAGCGAAAGCACTGAGACAGGAGCGTTGCGTGAGATGTGCGGGGACTCACAATGTTGCAAATTTCAACATTCCAAGAGATGGAAAACCCACATGCTGCAACTGTATGGGCACTCACCCAGCCTGCTACAGTGGGTGTCCAACGAAGAAAAACCTACGTGTTGACAAGTCGACGGCCACTCATCGCAAGCCACTCATCGAACCACAACTCCGGCACCAACCTTTGTGGCAACAGCCCATTCTGCGGCAGCAGCACCACCATCGTGCCACGCTGAACACCGACAGTAGATGCCAGCTTGACTACTTGATGACGCTACTACAGCAACAGCACCTGCTAATGACGCAAGTCATAGCAAATTATGCAGCCTACCAGGAAGTGACACCTCCAACAATGCCATAGCCACAGAGATGACAACACTACAAGATTTGGAAGGAGATGCAACCAATTGCAAGAACTTCCCCACACTCTGGGATAGCAGACTACCCAGAAGATTGTGTCCTGGCAACGGCCCACGTTACTACTTCAAACGGCCGCGCTCTAGCTTAGCGTTTACCTCTCGCGACCACCAGCTTCAGACTACCTTCAACAATCACTTTACTGCTACTATGTGCGCTTCCGCTCTCAACAATGCTTTTTGGAGCAACTGGACCTTACAAATAATTAATCTTATTTATTTCTCCGTCCCGTGTCATACTGTCAGAATCTTTCCTTAATCCTCAAAATAGCTTAACTTTATGATTGCTTATCCACTTTTACCTACCTATAGCTGACTTAAACTGTCTCGCCAAATGATTGCCACAGATTCATAAATTGCGTACCTTCACATTAGCTTATCGAACGATACTTCGTTGTTACATACAATCAAAAATAATCTGAAACTCGTAGAAACAGCTTAAAATCCGAAAGCAATATACATGGCAGGTGTGCTGTAACCAAAACACCATTAATTATGCTTCGTTGCTTTTTCTTTTCCATTTGGAAACGTATTTCGGATTTCTGTTTATATTACATGGGAAGTACCTAATCATCACAGAAACTTACTATATAAAAACCTTCTAAACAGAAACTTCCATATACGTCACGCAACTGTCCTACAAAGAATTCTGTTTCGAGATTTTTACCGATTTCTATATTTTGCTAATTTCTGAAGCTATTTGAATGCATGTATCACAGAAAAAACATCGCGTATTTGGAAGTTTTGAGAATTCTTCATTCCGGAAAACGGGACAATTTCTAACCAATAATACAATAATAACTTTCCTTGGTAGCGTAGGGACCAGAGTATTGGTTTCGCCTGCCGAGGGTAGTGCCGGTTCGAATAGGACCGAAGGCATGGAGGTTTAAGAGTTGTGTGCGTTAATGTTACATTCACCCTGTGATGTCTGTAATTGGTTGGAAACCATGCGTACTGGAGAAATCGAAAACATGAATAATTCGCAATTACTCTTGAGCTGGCTGTACGGCCCTAAGAAGCCGAAAGCGATTTTCGTAATTAAAAAGTACAGGGCGTTCGCTGGAAAACGCTACCCTCCCAGTCTGTTGCCGTCGGCAACTTGCTCGGTCAGTGGAGCCAGCAATTCCCGCCACACGGCACCGTGAATTACCGCACTGTTTAACACCTCCGCTGCCCCAAAAGTGCAGTGACGCAGTATAATGGGACTTTTACATTGTTAAGAACGGTTTCTATGTATTGTAGCTAGTTTGTGACTTCAGTCTCTTATTAATCAGTGTTGTGAATAAACGTTTCTTTGCGGTTTGGCTGGTTTGGGGCTTCATACTCTTAGTAATTTGTACCGTGTTTGAGTGTGAGTAAAATTATGGTACGTTACAGTTTGCAACAAAGAATATTTCTCTACGATACATATGTGAAGAAGAAGTCGCTTAAAAAGTGTCTCAGTAAATTTCGTCGCGAATTTCCTGGCGCTTTACTGCCAGCTAAATCAACAATTCTGCGTCTGGTTAAAAAAGTAAGAGAAACGGGTTCATTTTTTAACAAAAAGAGACTGTCGGTCAACCGTATTCTCACAGAGGAGAAAATTGACGATATCGCTTTTCGACTAGAACAGTCACCTAAAAAATCATTAAGTCAGTTAGGGCAGCGTGTGTCTCGAAATATGTTCAGAAGATGTGAAATGTGCATTACACAAGAGGGTCAACACTTCCAGCATCTTTTATTAGGTAAGCTAATGAATTACGTCACATTTAAATGCTTAGCACATACAAGTTTATGAAGCGTAATTATTATGAAATAGTCCGCGGCCGACGGTCGAACAATGCCGGAAGCTGACCGCTCGCTCGCCGGGAGCAGTTTCTTCCTTGTAGCGCTAACAGTGGGTTGCGTTTCCCGGCGAACGCCCTGTACAATAATACTATTAAATTACCGCTGCTACTATTAACAGTACTAATAATTCCCATATGTATTGTTGTAATTAATTTTACCTTAATTTCCAAGTGAACTCTTGAATTTTCGTAGTTAAATGTGTGCAGAATCTGTGATACAAACATGGAATTGCTTAATTCACAGTTAAGAGTCAGAGCGTACTGTCGTATATATACTTTTAATTTTGGTGACGCAAAGAGTACATTATGATCTATTTGCGCTTGCCAAGAGAGCCTCTCTAATGGCCTCGACGTCGACGAGGCGTAAAACCATTAAAAAAAAAAAAAGACGGGTAGTCTCTAGGAGTGTGATAGAACGTTGATCCTGAGGCGGAAATTCAGATTTCGCTTAAAGAATGTCGAAAACCTCAAAAGGACGTCACGCAGACTGGTTTTGCCAGTAAGCAGATCCTGGATATGATCCAGTCGTGCAGGCTGAAACTTTCTTGCACCTAGAAAAGAAAGTGTTACCGTTGTCACTGGGGACCAGTAACACTTCTATCAATAACTGCAAGTGCAGTTTGTTCTCACTTCTGTTTGTGTGAAAGACACGTTGGAATTCTCCAAGCATATCAGTTATTCCTGCAATTTTCTTGCTCACAAAACAAAAATAACAAAGAGTTTTGCAATGTAACACATTTCGTTCTTTTGCCCCGAACAAAGCCCGTAAAACGATTATATGTGGCATTGATTACAGTCGTTGTTATTGAACTAAGTTTTTCTTTACATACATAAATAACGTTATTTATTGGTTTATGTAGTCAATAAATACGTGAAGCTAAATACATGTTCGCCAGTCATCCTTGTTTGTTGCATTTTATGTTACTATATTTATTGCCACAAAAAAATCCCTTGTTGTCATCTTGACGTACCTTCTATTCATGCTTACAAGCTATCTAAATCTTTTAAAATGCTACGCTGCTAATGCAGCTGCATACTTTGAAAGCCACTGGCATAACTTACAACAATCGATTTGGTATTTCTACATACGTGCCAGGACGAACTGGTACCAAGGATACGTCGCCACGCGCGTCTCCTTCATCTCAGTTCTTCCCAACGATTGTTTCACATCAGTCCATTTTCCTCAGTGCTTTTATTCAAATACATTTCAGTGGCGTCAGGTGCTTGTATTCCTAGATCACTAACAAGTAAGTGCCAGGTAGCTAGAATGTTTTTTAGATATAACGCTTCTCTCTTTACTGTCGACACTACGCAGCTTATCTCCTGTTGCAATGATTGTTATTTGAAGTATTTTAACAAACAACGAGACAAAAAAATGTTAGTGTACACTGTGCTTCAAAATTGTAATTTAATATTACATGTTTTATTTTTGCTATTGTATTTATTATTTTTATCGCTTTCTTGTTCCTCGACATTTTGCTGATGTGCTCCTGTGTTCAATCGGACTCATACGGAATGATCAGAAGACATTGTGTTTCTGCAACACTTATTAATTTTATGTAGGCAACATAGGGAACATAAGACGATCAAAAGGCAATTTCTTTATATCAAAAAAATAATGTAGAAACCATCACTTGACTATTTTCCTACACAGGAAGAATCCCATAAGTATGCAACATATCTTCGAATCAGTTTAAGGTCAGGATTCTGTTTGAAACCTCCTACATTATGCACAGTCAATGAATACAAATAAAAATAATCTAAGTTATTGAAATATGAGTTAGGAAGAAATTGCTAAAGATGAATATAATTTATTTTAACATGTTTATGGCGAAGGGCGTTAGAGATCACTTTAATCCTGTGTTACTTCACAACTTACTTCTGTTTTTTTCCCTTACCAGTAATGTGGTCTGATCTATCGGAGCAGATCACTAAGAGTCAGACCAAAAGTCTTTAGAGCTACCTAAGACAACCGTGCGTCTTTGCTACAATAGTGCAGAAGAATTTCACTTTCAACAACCGAGCATGGTGGATGAGCGGGCATCCAGATTTGGGTTTTGCATTGTTTCCCAAATCCCTCCAGCCGAATGCCGGGATGCTCCCTTGAAAAGGACATGGCCGAAAGGCCGAATTCATTCCTGTTTTTTGTCACAAGTCCTTTCCCGCCTCTAATGAACTCGATGTTGACGAGGCGTAAGGCAAAAAAAAAAAAAAGATTTTCTTAACAGTCTATAAATTTTTCAAAAACATAAAATAAGATAGTCCACTTACTGCCTTTCTCTTCCAAATTTCGCTGAGTCTGAGAAAACGCTGCCGTTCATATTGAAAGTGGCTGTTCACATATTGTGCTAGTACTAATTATTTTCATTCAAAGATCTTCCTTTTCATTTTAGAGAAAAGTACCTACAGATTTACATATCCCGTGCAGATTGAAACTGTTTTATGTTTACAACAGAGGCATTACGTCTGCATTTACTCGTAATTCATCTCTAAAACCTAATTCTGACTCCATCCTGACTATGAGGGTGATTAGCGAAATAATGTTTCATACGCTTTCCCGAGACCTTCGAGAAACTATGTTTTATTCGGTGAGACATGGGTGATAATAGGTTGAACGTGTACGTCGTGGCAAATGTTTTGCATGAATGATTTATGAAAGTCATTGCTACCAGCGGATGAAGATGAGTGGCTTTTAGGCCTTCTAGGAAGAAGGAACGTTGGTATAATCGCTGGCGACCGTGATGGACTGATAGACTCATCCTGAACAGTCTAGACACAATTCTACTTATTACAAAAACTGTGCTAATATTCTTGATGATGATTTATGTTCTTTTTATGGGTCGTTTTCCTTCATTCCAATACCGGGAAAATTTGGTTTCTGTGAAACTGTGCAAGCACCCCTAGAAAGTGAAATGGAGCTAAGTGATATTTTCAAATGAATGTCATTTACGCATCATTTCGATTACGCAGAAGGCTCAGAATTCATTGTTAGTAAATACGTCACCTGTTAAAAGACGAACACTAGGGCCGAGCGTAGTGGTCACCCATTATGTCATTCGAGAGGATACTGGTTCGATCCCATTCGTGCCATCCAGATTTCTTTTCCCTGATTTACTGAATTACTTCAGGTAAATCCTGGATGGTTACATCAAATGAATGGCCGTATTAGTTCCGTTCCTTATCCCCATTCCTCTCCTTGCCCTGATGACCACGATGTCGCAGAGCTCTATACTTTTGGTTTGTTTCATTTTTTATTAAGAAAAAACGAACCAAACACTTCCTAATGTCTACTTTTATTTAACAGTACATGTAATGCATTCAGCCCAACACTTTACGCAAAACGTTTACAACAGAATGGAAGACGGAGCTATTTTTGTACCACAAGAGGCTAAGGATGGTTGCTAGGATAACCGCGATAAGAATAGAAAAGTAAAACGTTGGTTTCCAAAGGAGAAGTACTGACGGCAGTTCAACATATGGTAATCTCACTACGCAGGAAGTAAATTCGTTGGGAAGGTGAATGTTAACGAGGCCGCAGTATAGCGCACTCAATAGGAAGGTTAAGGAGGTGTGGAGGATAGATGGGAGAAACACAGGAGAGTCAACTTTAAACGACCAGGAGAGGGGCCAGACCGGATCTGGCAACAATTACACCTAGCTAATGAAGGATTCGTTAGCTTCGTCGTCAAGTTTATTACCAGCCACAACTGGACGATGGCTCTATATTGATCTGCAACTGTTATTGGAGATGAGATAGTGCATGTACAGCAACTGTGAATAAACCTGACACATTTCTGATCATATAAAAACTCTAGTGGATTCCTCCACCAGACATGATAATAGATTTTTTTTAACGGCATTTTATCATGTTAGCCATACAACCAGCTCAACGTGTGTGTTTCTCTTACAGTGTGTACATTTCATTTCAGTGTGATTATTTTTCATATTCTGTAAGGACGACACAAGACGAACACAAAACTTAATTAAAACCACTCATGCCCTCGGCCAGACTCGAACCGGCGACCCCTGCAATGCGACACAAGCACGCTACCCCTACTCTGCCGGGGTCGGCATGGTGATAACAATAGAGGTCATCGAGGAATACATGACTGATATCATTTTTTAAGTGTAACAAATCAAATTTCTGATTGTGGGTACTTTTCATTTAGATAACTGTACCAACACCTTCTTTGTATTTGGACTTTAATTTACAATATTAATTTCAATACTTTTTTTCGATCAGTCATCTTGGTACAGAATTCTTTGGTAGCGCTGTCCATTAGACTAGTTAAGGGAAAGATATAGATGAACCTGATAGTGGTGAGAAGAAAGTTGGGATTGCCTCACAACGCACCCACTATTGCGACAATGACGTGAGCAGTGAAAACCCAGCGAGAATGTTTCCGAGCGGCGTTCTAAATTCACTGATTTATCTCCTATCTGGCTCATCTCAACACAGCCGTTAAAGGAAAGCGGTTTGTGACGAACACAGTGTTGCTGCAGACGGCTTTAGGCGATCATGCTCTCGTGTCAGAGTTCATGACATTTCTCTAAATCGGCCACAAGGTTCCAGAAGAATAAAATGTTCGGAGGTGAAAGTTGACTCTTGTTAATTTGCAAACGCACTTTTAACTGGTGTCTGCGTGCAACCTTGGTTATAAATGCTCTTTGTTTTCTCCACTGAGTACGATAATTTGCATATATCCGCGGATTTAATATTCACCTGAACTTCAAGGATAACAAGATGTCTATATGACCACATCTGCAGGACCTAATCATCAATATACGTCTACTTCCATCGAGTTAAAGTTTTGTTTACTTAGATCGTAAATAATAAATATTCCGACCACTCACGTCCATTTCTTCACTTCATTTGCATTTAGTTGCCTTTATTCTATTCAGTAGAGATGCCGCCCACTTAGTATTTCGCAGCACAAGACTGTGCAGTCATAAAATGCGTAGAATCTTCATCCTTACACTTCTGCTGTTTCCCAAGACATTTATGCTGATGGCAGTGTAACAGATGCATGTACACCAAACTGTTGCAGTCATGCAGCAAGAAATCCGTGTTATTTTCACTGAATTATTAATTAAAATTTTTCTTACTTCTCTATCTCAGTTCCGAATTACAGTAATAATTTAGAAAAGAACAGTGATTTACAAATTAACTTAGGAGGCGTTATTCCGTGAAATCTCTGTTGGTAGGCTACGTGCAAGATATTCAAAGTGAAGGCGGGGAATGGTGATAATGTGTACACAAAAAGCGGCTCTGACAACAATTTGATTCGTGACAGAGATTGGATTTTTTTTTTCTTCCTTGAGACTTTACGACTCGTCGACATCGACGTCATTAGACGCGAGAAAGGACTAGAGAGAAAGGAATTCGGCCATTGCCTTTCGAAGGAACCATCCTGAGATTCGCGTGGAGTGATCTCCAGAAACCATGAAAAACTGAAATTTGGATGGACGTAATCTCCCGAATACGAGGCCGGAGCGTTACCGCTCACCCACAACACTCAGTCCTGACCCAATGCTACTGATACAAGGTATACAGGAAAACCATTGGTGGTCAGTGGGTGACAGTGACAGTGTGTGGTGTTTCTCCGCCGATGGCATAAAGAACCTCTATACGCCGTGTGATCTCCTCGCATGGCAATATGAAGGTAGCTTCCCACGGCCAGTGCATTTTCCGGTCGCGCCGGTCTAGCTATCAACAGCGGGGCGTGGGAAGGGAGCCGCCTCTGCTAGCAGGAACGGCGCGCCTTTATTCGTCGCCCAGTCGATAAGCTGAAACCACACTAGGCAACGTGGTGGGGAGGTGGCTGCGAAATGGCGAGAGCTAACCTGATGCGCGTACTGATCCCTACAATTTGGCTGCATGACGCGGCTTACAAAACAACAGCTCCCTGCAGGTAGCTTTCGCAAAGGACGGTTTTGGACGTAATAAAAGATGGGCGACATTTTACTGTTGCTCTCTCGCTTTCATGCACAACGATTATTTGCCATTGATGAAACTCACTGTACGTGCCTAAATGATTAATATCACAGTATGTTGCAAATAATATGCCGAAAATTATTTCAATATGGTTATGTCATCTTTGTAGAACAAGGCGGAAACTTAATCGTCTCCTTATGGGTGCACCCTATCAGCCAAAGAAGAGAGGAAGTAGGATTATTTTACTATCTTTTTGAAGAGCTTATGAACGATGAAGATATGTCTTTTATTTTTTTTTTAAATATTGTGAACAAGAGGAGATTGTTGACAGAAAAGGGAACTGATTTTTCTTTATATTTCTTCTCGTTTAGCTGGTTTTGCATTCAACCCATATTTTCTGAAACCACATGGCGGGGAAGTTAGAAGCACACACCTAATTAATAAACCGGAGAGCAAAAAAAGCAGCAGATGCGATTCTTTCACCGCTGGCTTTTCCATAACATCAAAATTGACAAATGAACTGGTAAAAACAATCCTCTTAGCATGTTATCATTTTTGATGAATACGCAAGTGAAGAGAGTTTCTTTCTTTATTTTTATTTTTTTTTCTTTCTTTTTTTTTTTTTTTTGAGGTTACTTTAAACACTCGATCACCTTTGTAGCATAACAGTCCTAAGTTGGCTCATGTATTAGTTTAATTTCCCAAATCAATTGTGACCAATCCAATTTGCTAATTTATGCAACAATTTAGCTGGATTTGTCAGAATCATTTAAAAATTGGTACATCGTTTGGTCTGTGTGATCCGGATTCATATATTGCTGTCTAATTCAGCCTTGCATTGCTGCTGTCAATGACGGAAAATTTACGTTTTTAACATCAACCTTACGTTTAGCACAATCACGGAAGATCATAAGTATGGTGGCTCAGTGGTGACTGGAGATCGAAAGGTCCCCTGTTCAAATCCCTGTCTCAGCGGGGATTTTCATAGGCACTTAACCCGACGTTCACCTCTGGCACAGCTTGCTGTGTAATGTGAAGTACGCCAGAACGCTTCCGTGGTTCGGATCCCACGGTAAACAGTAGGTCCCCTGTACCCAGCAGGATTGCCGCGCTAGGTTAAGGCAGCTATGACAGTGGCGGAATGCGCAGCCAATTGAAACCCTGTCACCAGGTCATTACGACCACACGGAATTATTATAAGTATTTAATGAGTTAATAGATTGGCATGAAATTTCACCAGTGAAAAATTAACTTCAATTTGATGCATACGAAAATTTCACGTACTAAATACTAAGTTTAGTATACTGTTGTGGGAGGTAGCACGCATCGTCACCAACTAAATAATAGCCTTAGATGGAGGTTATCTGAGATCTAAGTTAAAGAATTACGTCGGGAATAAACGCACCAGCGGTTTGTGGGAATCGGCATTCATAAAATATCACCTTTGTTACTTTATAACTGAAATCAACCGAACTGCTAAATAAGAATTTAAAAAATAGCACTTTAGCTACTTAACCATATAGTTTTCGTTTGAAGCTGTATCAGTCAGTCAAAGCATAATTTTATATGATGGAAAAGTGTCTGAATATAGGAAGAACCTCAGTATCAACCAGAATTTTTTCTGGTAGTTAATCTGTACTTAATTTCTTTGTTTATGTGAATAATATAGAATATTAAAAAATAAGACGTAGATCTGTTTTAACTGGTTGGGATAAATTGTTACGTTAAGTCACAATGGATATCAGCATGTAACTCTGACAATAACGCAGTGTCAAGTTTTAATTTTTTTACAATAAATATAAAATTAAACGTGTTTACGGGAGCTGTTAAGGATTGAAGTTGGCTCACAGACCAATAGAAACTCGCTCTTTAGCAGCCACTATGCGAAGTTGAAGGTTAGTTTTTAATTAGCCTCATCACAGGCAATACATAAGGAAGTTCATTTTCACTCGATCTTAAAGTTTGTCCGAAGGTGGACTTAACCGGTGATATCAAAATAAAAAAAATTGGCGGATGCCTATCTTGTGAATGTAAATTCAAATCAGTGACACTGATAATATGTATACATGGAACATTCAACATTTCTTGGAACCATTTTTAATTAAAGATAATTGGTCAGACCTGATCGGTACTCACTACAGTGTCGGATTATGTCCAGCAAGAAATCTTGTCGTTCGGGTAAGGCTTCCGATTTCGCTACTGTAGGACTGTTTGTTGTAAAGATAGGTCTACTCTGTCAGAAAATATAAACAATGGAGTTTAAAGAGTTACATATAGCTTTTAACGTTCTTTGGGGTAGAGACGAACTTGAACGCTTAACAGAATTCTTCAACACAGATAAAATGGAATCTCTGTTGGACACACGCGTGAGAGAACAAAATACATTTCGAGAGGATGGAGAATATGGCACAAACCGTGAGAAGGAGTATATTGTCGATTTAATGTATACATACAAAGATCCATGAACACCAGTTCTGTGTGGCCAAAATCTTAAAACAAACGTATATTCAGACGAAACTCACCATTTGTTCATCATCACTGTAAGTGCAAAACTGCTTATTTCAAACACGATCATTAATCATCATCAACATCAACAGTTTTCTGGTAGTGGCTGGGTGGGCACAAGCCTCTCCCTTTTCTTCTTTCTTCCCACCACCTCTCTGCCACCACTTTGGACCAGTCCTCTCTCCTCTTCCTCCACTCCTCTCAGCCACACTCCTCTTGCTTTTTCTCTAGATAGTTTACCTTGGACCTTTTCTTCAGTATTCCCTGTTGCTCCATTCTCTTAACACGCCCATACCATCCATCTCAGTCGGGCCTTCAAAAAACTAATTCATTCATTAAAAGCTGCTTCCTTACATTATTAAAATGTAATTAGTTCTACGAGCATTTGAAATAATTTGAAATCGTCTCCAACAAATCTTTCAATAATTTTTTTTTTTTTAAATTCAGTTCAGTAGTGCAGAATGTAAATTAGCTTGATAATGAACTGCAACTAGAACGGTGACAGATAATTATGACAGAAGTGTTGGCCTGACGCAACGAATTCACGCCATAAAAAGTAAATATTAACACAAAAATTTAAATTGTTTATAGCCGCTCCTAAAAGTAATATAAAATTTTAATTAAACAGTCATGGAACATATTAGGAAATATTAATACAAAGTAGTATTTGATGACCTGTAGATAATATATTAATCACACGTGAAGTATGATACTAGTAAGGAAGATTTACGGGGACACAAATTTTTATTTTTATTTAACAAACAGCCGTCAAAACGTACGATAATTTCAAAAGTAAAGTTTTTCTGCAATTTTGTTGCGTTCGTTACTAGGACATAGCGCTTTTAAAACTCGAATAAAAGTCGCATCAATTCAAAATCTTAAGTTTCTATAGCCCTTATCGCACAGTTTACATGTTCCATACATTAACAACAGGGGGAGTTGGGGCGTCCATTAATTACGTGAGATGTCTCTTCTTAAATGTAGATCCCCCTCCCATTTGGTGAGATTTGGTAAAATATGTGATGGGACTCCCCCTACCTCCTAATGTGAGATTTATATTATACATTTAATTCTTAAATAATTATATTTATTTGATATGTTCATGTATTTTGCTTCAAACCCGTAAATACCTAAGCGTTAATACTAATACCTTCTTTTTCCTATGAAATAAGAGGAGAAAAATGACATAATTAGTTGACGTTGAGATTTTTATTGACGCCCCCCCCCCTGCCCACCCATCCTTTAAATGAGTTTCGGTGAGATTTTTCCTGACTACCCCCTTCCTATTTTATCCCACGTAATTAATGGACATCCCTCAGAGAAATGCTGTCAGGAATGGCGTGAAAGTCATATAATACCTGACACAGAACCGTAGAAGTTCTGTAATGACTTCGCCACTGAAGAGTAATAGAGGCCTAATAAAACAAATCGCATCACGCTCCCTTGTTGAGAAGTTACTATTCTGTTATTATGTTTAAGGAATAATTAAAAGAAAATCCTAGTTTCCTAGTTTCAATGAGGCAGTACACTCATTTGCAAAAAAGTGTGTGCCTTTAACTAATGTCGCAAGCGCAACGAAGGTTAGCACACAGCGCGGTCATAGGCCAACATGTTTCCCATTTGCGTTTAATGCTGATTGCTTTGCGAAGTGCCACTATTGGCCATACATGTCCTTCCCTCGTTCATTGATTCAAGACACCGATTAAACCTTTATTAGCAGTGTGGGTCACGCAACAAGTTGAGTAAACATACAGCACGCCCCCATGGCGTTCTCGACTCGCCTTTGACCAGCTAGATGGGTTTAAAAAGGATCGCATCATGTGATTAAAAGAGGCAGATAGGACGTTTCAGCGTCATTTGAATCGTTCTGACTACACCGTGGGTCAGCCTTTGATGCTTTTGAAGCTAGAGAGTATATACACGCATCGAGAAGTTTAGTTACCCTTCATTTTGTACTTTTTGCGTACAGTAAACTATAACAAATTTCCAGTATGAATGATGATATTGTTTCCAATTTAACACCGAGCGTGGTGGCTGAGCGGTAACGCTCTGGCCTCGCATTCAAAAGGTGGTGGATTCGAATCCCTGTCCGGCAATCCAGATTTGGATTTTCCATGGTTTCTTCAAAGCAATCCGTCTAATGCCGGTATAGTTCCTTCAGAAAGGTTGTGGCTGAATTCCTGCCCGAGCCCTGCCCCTTGTCATTTCCTGTCTCTAATGATTTCGATATCGACGAGGCTTAAAGCAATAAGCAAAAAAAAAACTAGACTAATGACTAAAATTGTTGAAAATGCAGTGCACTGTGTTAATTAAGACAGGAAGAAGTATCATTCGGCCAAACTAAGTCTTAAAACCTATTTCTATAAACAATTTTAAATTAAATATAGTACTACTCCATAGCTGTTCGAGTTTTTATTATGTCCAACAACTGTTTTCACTCTGAGCAAGCTTGGTTATCTTTGCAACAATATTGCCGCATGAACGCCAGTGTACCGTCTGCCAGCATGGCGCAGCGGGTAGCGTCACGAATTGCGGTACCGAAGGTCGCCGGTTCAATCCCGCCCACTGACAAAAATTATTTAATTCTGTTTATTATTTCCAGAAGATTCTACATGTTTCCTAAGGTCACTTGTAACTTCTACACATTTCATTTGTTAACTACTCTTGTAATCTCTAGTACGTTCTATCTGTGTATAAATAGAAGAGCATTCTGCCCAAGAGGCAGTCAGTGCTGCGTGTATGTTTGAGTTCTCAATAAACCTGTTCTCAGTTTAAGTGCTGTGTTCATTGACAAGTAACCTTCGAATTCACACCTGTCCCGGTTCCAACGCGACATAGTTTGGTGGAGACGCCGGGTACCCTGTGCAACAGCTGCATCGTCGTGGCTCCGATTAGGCAACGTAAAAGTCGCCGCCTACACGGACTGGAACCGGACTACAAGGGATATACTCAGTACGTCCTTCCGAAAGTCCGCGTCATTAGGAAACCCATGGCGGCAAGCCAGCTGCACATTCGACACCCATCGGTGTTCTCTGGAGACGCTGGACAGGATCCTAACAAATGGCTAAAAGGGTTAGACCGAGTCGCCAAGTACAACAGGTGGGATCATACCATGTGCTTGGCAAATGTTTATTTCTATCTGGACGGAACCGCCCAGCAGTGGTTCGAGAACAACGAAGAAAAACTGAATAACTGGGAAATGTTCCAGACGGAACTTAAGAAAACGTTTGGGGACCACCAGCGACAAATCCGCTCGGCGGAAGAACAACTGAAGAACCGGGCCCAACGACATGGGGAGGCGACGCAATCTTACATACAGGATGTTTTGGCCCTATGCAACGTAGTCAACCCGAATATGACTGAAGCCGACAAAATCACGCACCTAATGAAAGGTATTGCAGAAGACATGTACCAAGCTCTTCTGATAAAAGACGTCGCTACGACGGAAGAGTTCATCAAGTGGTGCCAGCGGATTGAGGAGATGCAACAAAGGAGGGTTGGGCGAAAGAAGTATGACAGACTTCCCAACGTAGTCCCTATGGCAGTTGTGGAAGACCAGCACGACTTTGCGTCTCTCATACGACAAATTGTGAGAGAAGAATTACAACAGTTCATGGCAGCTGGGACTCTTGAACCGAGTGAGCATCAGATCATGGCCATGGATGTAAGCCCAGTGGGTCATGAAGGAGCCGACGCGGCGGAAAAAGAGGTATTTCAGACAATAGCTCCTGTCTGCCGAGCCAATCGCACTCGACGTGAAGAATGGCCTCGCCCTGATATGACGTATGCTGCAGCTGCCAAACGGCAGCCTAGGAACCGGCCGACACGGCCACACACAAATCCTCCGGCACCTATGACGTCCCGCAGACGAACGGACGTCTGGAGGACAGAAGACAACGCGCCAGTATGTTTCCACTGTGGGCGCCCTGGACATGTCATACGCTACTGCAGAGAGAGAAGACGAGTATTTGACGATTATTTTGCCGCAAGACGTCCGCCATCCGAACAGTTCTACCCCAGGCAGCCACCCGCTGACGAGTTCGGTCGACCTACGGGAAGAAGCCCATCGCCGTACCCTAGACGAGGTCGATCCCCGACGCGCCGCTGCCGTTCATCGTCGCCGGACAGAGCTACCAGCCGCTCCCCTAGCCGCCGCACGCAGGAAAACTAAGCAAGGCGACCATCTACGGAGGTGAGGCCGCCGCAGATGAAAATCCTCCATGGATGACAGTCACTAAGATGTCGGGAAATCTCATCAACGTTATAATCGACGGCCAACCTGTCCGGGCGCTGGTTGATTCAGGAGCTTATTTCTCCGTATTGTCGGACAATTATCGTCGCACACTAAAGAAGACAATGTTCCGTGATACGGGGGCAACTGTGCTAAAGGTCGCAAATGGAAAGTACGTCCAGCCAGCTGGAGCTTGTGTCGCGAGAATAACCATCAACAACAGGACCCAGCCAGTTGAATTTGTCATTTTAACAGAATGTAGTCATAATGTCATCCTTGGATGGGACTTCCTTAAGGCATCCCAAGCTGTCATTGACTGTGGAACGTCTGAGCTGCAAATTGAAGAAGTCGTTGCGACGGGTACACGTAACACAGAATCTTCTGGGAAGTTATTCGCCGTTGACAACGTGACAATCCCGCCGTTCGCAATGAGAAGAGTCCCAGTCAAAAACACGGACGACCGCAACCTTGAAGTGCTTGTCGATAGTAGAAAGTTTATTAGGCTCACGAAAGAAATCTACATACCAGCGGCTATCATAAGCATTATCGGTGGTCGAGGAGACATTTGGATCACCAACTGTCACGAGCAGTCACAAATTATCCCCAAGGGAATGTGCATAGGGACAGCTGAACCAGTCCAGGAGGGCGAGCTCAACGTCATTAACGAAGATCCATGCTCTGTTACTAGTACCGACAACACGCTGGAGGAAACAACTATGGAACTGCCAATAGGGTCCGGCCTGACCAAGGAACAACACCACCGGGTGTTAGCTATACTACGCCAATTCTCTGGTGTATTCACACCCCAGCAAAAAAAAGGTCAGACGAAACGGCCCACGATAAAGCATCGTATCAATACTGGGGATCATCCGCCCATTAGCCAGCGCTCGTACCGATTGTCACCAGTCGAAAGGCGAATAATTCGAGAGGAAGTGGAGAAGATGTTGCATAATGACATTATTCAACCTTCGGAGAGTCCTTGGTCATCTCCGGTGGTCCTCGTAAAGAAGAAGGATGGTACGTGGCGATTCTGTGTCGACTATCGGCGGCTGAACAAAATCACAAAGAAAGATGTCTACCCACTGCCGCGCATCGACGACGCCTTAGACTGCTTGAAAGGAGTTACATACTTCTCAACCATGGACATGCAGACAGGCTACTGGCAAATCGAGGTTGACGAAGCTGACAGAGAAAAGACGGCTTTTATTACACCTGATGGCCTCTATGAATTCAAAGTAATGCCATTCGGATTATGCAACGCTCCGGCCACATTCGAACGCATGATGGACAACTTACTTCGACACCTTAAGTGGACGACGTGTCTTTGTTATTTAGATGACATTGTTGTTTTCTCGAAAACATTTGAAGAACATCTGAGTCGCCTGTCAACGGTGCTGAAGTGTGTTCAGACTGCAGGACTCCGCCTCAATCCGAAGAAGTGCCTCTTCGTCGCCAGAGAGATAAAAATCCTGGGGCACCTGGTCAACGGAGATGACGTCCGCGCTGATCCAGATAAAGTAAGGGCAGTCATGGAATTTCCAACTCCTCAGCACATTCGTGATGTGAGAAGCTTTCTTGGGCTGTGCTCATACTTCCGGCGTTTCATAAAAGGATTCTGTAACATGGCACGTCCACTGCAAGAACTTTTGCAGGGAGACGCCAAGTTTTACTGGGATGAAACTAAAGAAAGATCTTTCCAGGCACTTAAGGAGGCTCTAACTTCCGCACCAGTTCTAGCCTTATACGACGAGAATGCAGAAACTGAACTTCACACTAACGCCAGCGGTTATGGGATCGGTGCAGTGCTTGTGCAAATTCAGGAAGGTGCTGAGAAGGTGATAGCCTATGCATCAAGAGTATTCTCTAAGCCCGAGATAAACTACTCTACAACCGAGAAAGAATGCCTCGCAGTTGTCTGGGCTATCAACAAGTTTCGTCCGTATTTATTCGGCAAACCTTTCACCGTCGTAACAGACCACCATTCTTTATGTTGGCTAACCAGCTTGAAGGATCCATCAGGTCGACTAGCAAGATGGGCACTTAGACTTCAAGAGTACGACGTCACGGTGGTATTCAAAAACGGACGCAAACACAAGGATGCCGACAGCCTTTCAAGGAATCCTTTAATAGAACACAACAGCATGAATGGAATTTCAGCCCTCGCTGAATTAGGTGACGTTGCAGCTGAACAGAGGGAAGATTCAGAGTTATTAAGAACCATAGACGCCTTGGAGAAAGGAGAACCGGCCAAAGGAGGGTTTCAATTGATAGATGGGACATTGTATAAGAACAACTACGATCCACTAGGCCCCAAGTGGCTTCTGGTCGTTCCAGCTCATCTCCAGCCAGCTATTCTCAAGTATTTCCACGACGCTCCAATATCCGGTCATCTGGGATTTGTGAAGACCCTGGACCGAATCAGACGCAGGTATTACTGGAAGGGTCTCTACCGATCTGTCAAGCATTATGTGAGTCACTGTAAAGAGTGCCAGCGACGGAAACATGTGCCGCAATTACCTCCAGGTCATCTAGTACCAATTCCACCTGCAGCAGTTCCATTCCACCGAATTGGGATCGACCTTTTGGGGAGGTTCCCGAAGTCGACAACCGGTAACCGATGGATAATAGTCTGCACCGACTACCTCACGCGCTACGCTGTCACCAAACCTGTGCCGACTGCAGAAGCTCCAGAGGTTGCAAAATTTCTAGTAGAAGACATTATTTTGAAGCATGGAGCACCACGTGTGATGATATCCGATCGTGGAAAGGTATTCCAGTCAAGACTAGTATCAGAGGTCATGTCAAGATGCGACGTTGTCCACAGGATGACAACTGCATACCACCCTCAGACAAACGGTCTCACAGAACGCTTCAACAAGACATTAGCCGATATGCTGTCGATGTATGTGGATGTTGAGCAGAAGGATTGGGATACAATACTGCCAGTGGTCACATTTGCTTATAATACAGCAAGGCAAGATACGACAGGCTTCACTCCGTTTTTTCTGCTCCATGGCCGTGAAGCTGAGACCACAATGGATACGCTGTTCCCATTCCAGCCGGACGACACTCAGGATGACTATATAAAACAGCTCATTACCAGGGTCGAAGAAGCAAGACAGCTGGCTCGCATACGAACACTGGCCACCCAGGAGAGGGACCGTCAGCGGTATGACGGCAAGCACCGACCTGTTGCGTACAACCCAGGAGATCTCGTATGGATTTTTACCCCTGTCCGGAAGGTTGGGCTATCAGAAAAGTTACTGAAGCGGTACTTTGGTCCGTATCGTGTCATACGCCGCCGGTCAGACGTCACATACGAAGTCGAGGATTATGAGCCGTCTTCGAAACGACGAAAGCGAAGGGACATTGTTCACGTCCTCCGCATGAAGCCTTACTACAATCCTGACGAGCAGCTAGGCACAACCAGCTTCTTGTTCAAGGACTCTGAGGACGGTTTGGATACTGAGGAAGTCGGACAGGAAGATAATAGTACAAACAGGAGGGGCCCTCCAGAACTGCCATACAGAGGACCCACGACAAGATCAAGATCCAGGACACTTCAGCGTGCCCCAAAAGAAATCTAACAGCGGGACGCTGTTTTCCTCAGGAGAGGGAGCAATGCCGCATGAACGCCAGTGTACCGTCTGCCAGCATGGCGCAGCGGGTAGCGTCACGAATTGCGGTACCGAAGGTCGCCGGTTCAATCCCGCCCACTGACAAAAATTATTTAATTCTGTTTATTATTTCCAGAAGATTCTACATGTTTCCTAAGGTCACTTGTAACTTCTACACATTTCATTTGTTAACTACTCTTGTAATCTCTAGTACGTTCTATCTGTGTATAAATAGAAGAGCATTCTGCCCAAGAGGCAGTCAGTGCTGCGTGTATGTTTGAGTTCTCAATAAACCTGTTCTCAGTTTAAGTGCTGTGTTCATTGACAAGTAACCTTCGAATTCACACCTGTCCCGGTTCCAACGCGACAATATTAGTAAATAGTAACGTTATATCGTCATGTTTCATATCATTTCAAAAACCTTTGCAGTCTGAACATTATCATCCATCTATTCAATTTGAGACTGTCGGCCTGTTACAATCATGGAGCAAAGAAAAGAGTGGAGACGACTCAAGGGACCTTCACCATGCACTGAAGTGAAGACAGATAGAGAGAAGTGGGGAGGGGAGGTCACCATACTGGATTCCCCAAGAAACGGGGAATATGTAAACACCTCTCAAGGGGGTTCTACGATAACCGTGGCGCCGCAATTTGATCATGGATTATTATGTGACTCGACGAACAAGTCAAAAATGAACAGTAAAATTTTCGATATCTCGCTTAGTTCTCGACATATACTGTCTCAAAATTGAGGTGGTTGGGTTGGGATGCGGTCTGGGTCAAAATATGATTTCGCCAAAGCCACAATGAACTACACGCTGGACATGCAGAATAGGTGTTCCATTTTTTTTTCTACCACTTGTGGTTAGGTTGAAACCGACTTGGACCAGAATAAAAACGTCACCAAAGGCACAAGAAACTATACCTATAACTAATTTCTGATAGTCGATATCTCGAGAACTTCGGGAAATGTAAAAAAAAAAAAATTACTCTCAATTTTCGATTTGCATCGTCGAGTTACATGAAATCATTTATCCATATGTATCGCCACGGTTATAGTGCTGCCCAGCTTGAAACATAAAATTCATTGCGAACAACATTTCAAGTAACAACAATATTACCAACCTCAGGATTCCTAGTAGCATAAATTATCACAATTAATTTCACCATATACCTTCAGTATGAACTGCAATTGGACTAACGCAAGCGCAATAAATAAATTCACTGTATCGCGATGAAAACTTGACGTGAAACGTATCTTGTGTGTTTCAGAGTAATAGTAAAAATAAATTTCTGTAAGCTTATTCAGAAGATATTGTACTAATAGTAGTTAGGCCTACATATATTCATCTTTTACCATACATAAAAAGTCGGAAGCTTAAACTGGACTTTCAACACTCGTTTAGACCAAGGTTATCTTATTAAGTGTAGGATGTAAAATATTTAAGATATGCTGACTGTCTAGAATATTCCAGGAATTTTATAGAATAATGTCGTCCTGTTGAGAACTATGAATTAACTTTTTAACAGGCATTCTAAATCTATTAATTATACCCATACTCTTGCAGATATCGTTTTTAACGCTACAAGAGCAGTAATTACAATTTGAATAACTTATGGAATGATATTCGAGGTTGTTTCCTACCGGATCTGTTTGTGCAACCGCATGCAACATAAGCTGGCATAATAAAAACTTTGAAATATTAGGGAAAGAATTACTGAGATCAGCAAACGAAATGCTAAAAATGCGATGTTTTGGGAAAAGTAATATGGCCGCCACGCATGTGCAGTAGGATCTAAGACATTACAGGAGGCTTCACAGTTTTAGCCATGTTTCGTATCCTCAATTTTCTTTCCTCCATTTTTACAATCTCCCTCCGTCTTTAATCTGGTCTTGCTGATGCTCGTTGCAGTGGAGCATTATACGTGGAATTTTGTTTTTATCGATTCTGTTCGCAAGCTGACCACTTTTACTTTTACTTATAAAGCTGATAGTATTCTAAAATATGGGTTTTTTTAAATTATTTGCTATGTTATTTTATTACCGATTCAATCTTAAAGCTTGAGCAATATTTTTTAAAATTATTATTACTGCCAAATTAAATCGTCACAGCACCTGCATTTTAGTCAGCCTCGAAATGTGTATCTACAACAATGGGACACCACTATTATGGTAAGAACACAATCAGAATACTGGTATTCAAGAACTGCATCCAAGAAGCGCCTAAAGCTATAGAAACCCGCCAGCCTTTTACGCAATGCCGCAGACCAGGCTGTGCCTAGTACAGGCGGTTAATGTTTTGGCTTGGCCACTGAGGAACTAATAGAAAATAAAAAATGGAAATTCTAAGAAGATCGTTGACAAAATAATCAATGACACTATAGGACATGTGAAAAAGCGAAAGAAGACAGAAGCGCAACAAATGCAAAACAGGAATAAATCCGAATAGATTAGTAATAATTATTAAAGACTCCTATAAAGATTTAATGAGAAAAAATTCCATGGTGAGAGAGAATTTAAAAATGAAGGTAAGAAAATAGAATAACGATTAAAAGAAGAAGAAACGGAAGCAAATATCCATTATTAGATGGGAAAAATTGAAGGTACCGATTGTGAAGATCCCAGTCAAACTATATGAGCCCCAGCGAAATAAAGACACTAAATATACATCAGGCTGCTTGTACGAGGATCAGACGGAAACAAAATGCCGAGAAATATTTACTGACAAGGGGAAAAAAATGTGATCGGTTGTTTAGCTGTGAGGATGCAGATCGATTCTAATACAAATTATGCTGTACTTCCAAGTTTTTTATGATATAACATTGGATATAAGATTTTGATTGTTTTACGATATTCGTTGTTTAAAACAAGGAACGGAATATCATCTAAGTCGAGATCACGCCTCATCGCGGAAAACAGAACACAGTTGTTTAAACATAACTTACATTCTTAGTTCATGATATAATGTGGCAGTGATAAAGGAGTAACAAATCTCTGTTTATAGAAAATAAATAAAAACTTCAACTACCAAATTTTCCGTGCTGAATGGAGATGAGCCAGTTTCGTGTTTACATGGAGCAAAGGCAAAGGTGAACAAGCAAAAGAAAACCGTAAAAAGTGCTTGGAATATGTGAAACTTATTGAAAGGAGAAAAGCTAGCATATATATTCGCAGAAATGAATAAGCTCAAAATTTACGCATCAGGCACAGAGGAAATAGTGGCCTGATTCTGGAAAGAATTTCATCTAAGAATTTCTGCTTTCCTAGTCTCGTATAAGATACAGTATTGAGGGAGGACTTTCATCACAAATTCGCATCTGTTGTTCAGTCTGGCTTCAGTAAAACCGACGTCCATAAACCTCAACTCCATTAAGATAGACTTCTAATTTGCCGTTTCAACCAAAAAATTGAAATTAATTATGACTAAATAAAAAAATACTTAAATTCACTTCCAGATTCAGGCTTTGGAAGGCGCTTTTCAAGATTATCTTTTTTAAATCGAAATGTAAAGAGGACTGAGACAACTTCTGCCCGAGGAATATACGTCAAAATATTTTAGATGTTATATCATCTTCAAAGAAACAAAAATTCAATGTGACTAAACAAAAAATAAACACAAGTGAATAAAGTTTGAACGTAACCAATTATTTGATTTTGTGCTAAACATTTTGGTGCATCTTTCTGCTACAAGGTGTCCAACAAACATAGTGCTGTATTTCCCGTCAGATGATGTTTTATCTTATGGATATTATAAATTGATGTATGCATGACATTTTCATCCTAACCTATTAGTCTTCCTATGCAGCTGGTGCATGTTTTTAAAATTTCTCAAAATCAATAGAGATAGACCACAAAAAAATGCAAAAAAATGTAGTTTAAGTTGGGACGTATGTGGTTGTAAGACTGTATTACCGAATAAATAGTCTCGTATAACGTGATTTCTTCGTACTTGTAGTAAGCCTAAGAACATACTTTCTTCAAAAAATAAAATAAAAATACGTATGGCAGGTAGGTTGAAAGATACAAATACATTAAACATACTTGCCATTTGTTTCTTCGCCAAATTATTTACGAATGTTAATCAAACTTGGAAGTTATTGCAATAGTTCATGTTATTGCATGACCTTGAAGGAAAAATTTTGTATATTGTTACATTTATTAATTGTTCTTAATGTTTTAGAAGTTTCGTAAATTTTCTAGTAATAGTGAAGATGGTTATTTAAATAAGTGTGTACACAGAAATTAAGAAACGTACATTTTTATTTGTATGGTAAGTAATGAATACATATGACAAAGAATAATGAGTTTTGCATATATATACAACAAAATGATAACGGATGCTTATGCGATAAGAAGCAATGGGAAATAATGCTGGAAGCTAGAGAATATCACTGACGGCTGTGGAGTAGTGTTGACAAGAGGAATGCCGACGTCAGCTAGTACCGCGTGCCCAGTTACCAGTAGCGGTGGCCGTGGTAGCCGCCGTAGTAGGGACGGTAGCTGTAGCTCTTGATGACGACTGGGCGGGAGTAGTAGCCGTGTCCGTAGCCTCCGTATCCCCCGTATCCTCCGTAGCTCCTGTATCCTCCTCCGTAGCCACCGTATCCGCCGTAGCCACCGTACAGGTAGCCAGCCTCAGCCACTAGCAGCACAGTGGCCAGGACCAGGACAGCGATCTGCAGAACAACAGGTGCGTGAGAAAGGCAAAGTGTCAGCGCAGAGCAATGTGGTATTACTATCTCTTATAACATTAGTACATCATCTCTGTATCGTCGTGCCATAATGAGATGACAACCCGATAAGGAAAATAATAGTTTCAGAGAAGGACTGCAAACTTTTCTCACTCTATCGAGAAATTTTATTGCAAGGAAACTGTTTTCATGGCTTCAAGTGTTTGAACGTGAGTGGGGTTGCAATGGTTCGGAATTCGATTTTTATTTTATTTATTTTTCCTTATGGCTTTGCGCCTCGTCGACGTCATTATATGCTTTTGAAGACAGCATCCCGGCATTAGCTTGGAGTGAGATGACTTATATGTTCCGATGAGTGTTAATTTTTTCTATGGAGTGCGATTTAGGTTCTCCGTAAATTGTAACATTTCTGATTTAGCGCAAATAATATCCCGTAGCAATCTGAAACAGTGTTACGAGGTAATCACAAAATGAGCAGAACAATTTAGTCTTGCCGGGCTGAATATGCTTACAGTTTCGTGACGTTTCACTAGCTCATCACAAAAAATAAAAACCTTTAGGAAGTCTCCGTTTCTGACGTTTTGAATTTTTGCGAACAAAAACAAGATCTATTAAAAATTCTTGTTATGCAAACTCAGCGACTGGACTATAATAATTCATCATAATTATTCGTGTAATTTGTTTTAAATGCAGAAATCCTTATGAATATAAGAAACATAGTTAGTTACTAAATACTAACGTTATATAAAAAATTATTACGTCCGCTAAATCTTCAATATTGGGTAAAGAGGACCTGAAACAGTGTGAAATACTAACCAAGAACACCCATGGAGCACTTCACATGCACAATAAAACGTGAAATGAAAGATAGGATAAGTGCATATGAATATTCCACAAGTGCCCGTTTCTTGATTTAGGAAATTTCGGTGCCTCTATAAATGCCACGATATATACAGTTACCTCAGGGAAAACAAAAAGTTTCTCACATAAGCATTGCCTCTCGCCCCCTCCTAATATCATGTTTTCAAATTCACTTTGTCGCAAGATCAATCATTCTACCTACAGTTATATCACATTTTCTTTTAAGAACTTTTGATCGATGTTACACAATTTATGATTTTTTCGTACTTTTATGTTTGTTTATATCTCGTAATATGACTAAGATTTCCTAAAAGATATAAGATATTTGATTAAGTGCACCTCTGCTTCACCTTTTTTGTCAGTTAAAAGCCAATTCTTTTTAATATTGATTTATCTTTTGTGTATCGTCAAAACTAATTTAAAAATATTCTTCGTTAACTATCAGCAGAAAAAATATCCGTAGTGAGAAGGGATGGTGCTGAAGTAATCTCCCGACTAAGGCAGTAGAAATGGAGGCCATATGGATAACTTAACTCGTCTCATCCTCCCCCTCCCCTGTCTCCTTCCTTTTTTCCCCTTCATTTATTGTTTTAGTCCTTGTCTATGTGAAGGTAATTAGAGGCGGGAAAGGACTGGTGGAAAGAACGGGAAGGAATGCGGGCATAGCTTTTGAAAGGAACCGTCCCTGCATTTGCCTGGAGTGATTTTTGGAAACCATGTAAACCGAAATCTAGATGACCGTATGGGGATTCAAAGCCGCGTCCTCCAGAATGCGAGGCCAAAGCGTCACAGCTCACCCGCCACGCTCGGTTCCCAGTTTCCCAACCACCGTTACCCCATAACAAACTAGAAAACGGTTCCCAATATTCCATTTCCAACAAAAATCTTCCGTTTTTTTCTGTAATAGAATCCCGTTTGCCCAGATTACAATCAGCATATTCACCAGCTCAGTAACGGAGCACGACGCGTTATCCAGCAATGTAGCTGACAATACGATAAAAACTGCACGACTTCCGTGCTGTTGCGGCGCACAGACCTTGTAACTGCAGAGAGAGCATGCTAGTGTTATCGCTCGACATGTTGCCCGCATTGTCTGCCGCGCAACAGCCCGGCTGGGGCCGCGGACTGTGTTTAAGAAAATGCGCCATTGCGAGATTTAAGAGGGACTGAGGCAATCTTGAATACTGCTTTTTTGTGCTGAGTTGAGGAAAGATACAACATACACGACAGAGGATTCTCACCCGATGACTATGTTTGCGGCACCCTCATGGTGTCCGGTTCCTGACACGGAGAAGTGGAAGAAATTATCATCATAAATTCTGGGTAGGAAGGTAGTGGCGCACAATTACTAATCCCTAGATTGAACACCAAATATCCAAGCAAAATGCTCTTCGCAGTGCGTATAGAGTAAGGCCGTAGTCGATAGTGATTTTTCGGTTAGATGGGCAAGATAAGCTTAACGCTTCCTGAGGTGTCTTTCGGAAGATTGGGTTTGAATGGTCCATTAGAGGGTTTCAAACCTTTTCTTTCCCTCATCTTTCATTCATTCACAACACAAATAAAACACTACACTGAACGTACAGTCATCCAAATAAAACATAACTAGTACAAACACATACAATTCCGGGGAAGGAATAACTGCCCCAGCTAAATTTTCCAAGAAAAATGCTATGGAGGATTCGTGCAAATAAAAGGCACAGTTCGTCACACTGCAATAACAGTAGGGATGACCGAGTATTTTTTTACAGTTGACTTCTAGTAATCAAGCTAACTTGTACAGTTTACTCATCCCCTAAGTTTGCTTAATGAGGCCTGTTTTACAGAATCGATATGAAGTAAAAGGTGAGTGTTAGACGTACATCCTTTTGGTATATATATCACAGAGGAATCCTTTCAGTGATAACTTCAGTTCGAGGAACAGATTATAATATTAAGGGAGAAATCTAGGTGGCACTAGGAATGTTGTACGCGTAAATGTGGACAGAAAACTTTGTTTCAAATTTGAGCGAAGTAAGAATAGGATCAGTCACATTATATAATTTTCAGAGTGCATGATTTTTATCAAGAGACGAGTTCTTCCATGACGGCGCACAAACATCCTTATAACACTTCAGCTAAAATTTGTAAAATGAGTTTAAATGAGCTCTAGGCGTAAAGAGATGACATTTAGCAATGGTAAAATCCATTTTCATCGGATTCCGAGCTGTCTAATGTAATTTTAATTCTCTAGAAAATATTCAAATATTTACCGTGAATGATGTAATTATACAATAAAATCAAAGAGATACGAAAGTCTTTAAAACAGAATACAGTTACAAAACAAAAAATGAGCTTTTCCAGACGATGTATTACTAGTTCAGTAGCATGCATACATTTCACTGAAGGAAAAGAACTGCCGAAAGGGTGTGTAGACAATATACATACCGGCGTTGCAAAGAGCGTTTGTTAAGCGCATATATTTCTAATACGAGGAGAGGTCTAAACATAACTGTTTATAATGATTCTTACAACCTGTTTAGACATTAAACATGCTGTTCAATTCGCTTCATTAAAAAATTGTACCTCATTTTCTGGATTCTTTCTCTTTTTCCGCCGGCATTCACATATAACTTCAAATTGATGATATCTATAGGATATGGCAGAATAAAAAATATGTTTTATAAGAAAATAAACCATTAGCGGAAGATGGGCAACTTTAGTGCAAATTTCCTGAGATGGCATATGTAAACCTGTTTAAAATGATTGATTCAAGGTTTCTTTAGTTATTTCTGAAAACGAACATTGTTATACAAAGATCTGAGTCAACGGAGACAATTTTAATAAAATTTTGTTTGTGATGAAGTTATATCTTAACTGAGTAACTATACTTAACAGTTTCTAGAACCTCTACTTACTTCGCGGAATTGAACAAAGAATGTTAAGACTTGAAAGTAAGCCGCTTCCGGTATGTAGCAGTTGGGTAGAATTTCGAGCACCCCAGTATCAAGAAAGTTCCCAGAATTTTATAAATCACAGTGAACAAATAAGGAGTAGTTCCTTTATTCTTCGAACAATAATAATTCAGTATTGTGATTCCTATATTACAAAATAGAAGAATTTCCGCTGCTTCTTGTTGTACGTAGGGTAGCCGTTTCACAATAGAGAAAATAAGTCACTGCTTCCAAGAAGACATAATACGGTAACCTATAAATCTCATCGCCACAATTTAACAAAAAATATACCTATAACAATATCCAATTAGCTGTCGAAAAAAAGAAGTTGTTGTGGAGAAAGCATTTTTTTATAAAAAAAATTGTGAGCATAAATTTTGCCTCTTCAGTGTAAAAAATCATGACCTCATGAGTATTTTTATAGCGTTCGTTGATAACGAACCATCATTGATTTTTCGTTGGCACGAAATTGCAAGGAAATTTTCCATGAATGGCTGAACTATAATTTTATAGATGCATTCACCAGTACGACTTTAGAAAATCTTTAATTGTAAAGAAGCGTGTTAAGTTTCTCTGTTTTCTGTACTCCCTCGAGATCGTCGAAAGCAATCAAGTAAAATAAATTCGTGTGGTCTTTCGATTTGGTGACAGAGTTTCAATTTGCCGCGTTTTCCACCTATGTCGTGGCTGGACATACAGTTTAACGTAGACCCAGAGACCATGTTGGCATAAAATATTATCAACAGAAAGCCCATAAAAATTCTTACCTCCACCGGGATTTGAAGCCAGGACCTTTAATTTTGTAGGCGACGGTTACTTCTACACAATCTGAACGACGCTTTTGCACGTACGAGTGAATAAATGCAGGGCTTTCTAGCATTTACACCAAAAACTACTTTCCACAGATATAACAGCAAGGAAACTGTGTATCTATGTTATATATTTTGTCTCCCTCAGAAACGTTTGCTAGTCGCAACATTAAATTTGAATAAACATAATTTTGGGAAACAATGAAAAACGGAAATATTTATAGTTTCATCGAACCTGATTTTTATGGCGGGATTCAACGAAGGAACTCAGTAATAGGAAAGGCATTCTCAGCCATTTGGAGGAGCAACTGATAACTAACTGGTAACCGATTTTCAAGTCCAGATAGAATCGTGGAAGTTCCTTCGGACATTAAAATCCGGAACGGCTCAACGCGCCCACTCATGAGCCTGCTGTCAAATCAGTACCACAGAGTGTGTTGGATTTTCTCCTTGTTGATAAGCGAGCGTAGCTTGATACTAACTACTCCGCCTACTTTCTTCTATAGGGGTTAAGGTAGTTCTGTCTCTGCTAGTTTCCCTCTACACTTCTTAATCTTTACTGCAGCAATAGCGCTGTTGAAGACACTGATTATATCCTTGTCTTTCCAAACTTAACCCATAATCCGAAGATTTGTTAGAGCTTCCTTCAGGAGAACTAAACCGGTGTTTAAGAGGTAGGACTGACAGTTACTTTCTTTCGGGCGCTGCAACTTAATCTCCAATCCGAACCACGGTGCGATCAGAGGGAACTTCATTTACACAACACAAACGTTGGCAGAGGTAAAGAAAATAAGACCCTGCTAAAATTCCCACCTCTGCGAGTAATCGAACCGTGGACTTTGAGCTCTGAACGCGCATCATTAGTCATGAACTACCCCATCGTCCTTTAGTCTTACTTTCACAGAGGAGCTAAAAATTAAATATAGCCCCCTTCAAAACGAATGTAAAACCTTCCCATCCATTGTCTTTTAGATATCGCTATTCGAAGTTTCATGATTTAGTAATATGGTGTTTAACTGAGGATTTTGCCGAGCATGATGAGTGTGAGAAGCCTAGTATTCTATACCTGTACTATCATCCAGACATACACTTATTCCATGGTTTAGTCAAATTACTTTTGGCGAAATCCGTGATAATCCCTGAAAATGGCCAAAATTCCTTCCCGTTCCTGGTCCACAATTATCTCCTATCTCTAATGACCTTCCACAACAACAAAAAATGTCTATGGTTCGAGAAGCCCTCGATTAGAATCACGTACACTGTCCTCAATCTTCAGCTCCGGAAAAGTAAAATAGTATGCTTGAGTTGTTCACTTTTCATTTTAAACTCTACATGCCCCTTAGACGATAAGATTTCTTGGTTAATTTACAGAGAAGGAATTTGTATCTTAAAATTTTTCACATTGATATTTATTTACTAGAAAACATCCAGAGAGGACACCAGGGAGTAGTATTGGTGAATATGCTTACCAGGAGACGCATGTTGGTTGTTGAGTTGGTGTTGGCTGCGGATGAGCTGTGTCTGAGTACTGGGTGGGTTGGTTCGCCTTTTATACCGCAGCGCCTGGCAGGTGGCTGAGCTGGCCGCGGAGGGGCAGCCGTCCGCTTATGTCATCCACCGCCGGCGCGGCTGCTTAACTTCCCGATACCCGCACCGGTTCTAGTTCCTAGACAGTCTCAACTCTCCCTCACTTATCGTACTTCTTGTTCTCCAAGTCCCATTGAAGCAAGAAAAACTCCGCCGGTTGGTCTGCTTATTGTTGTTGCTGTCGGAATTTCCTGGCCAGATCATGTCAGAAGGACTCAGTATCTTGAAGTTTATATATGCAAATATAAATGGTGCTTGGCTGCTAAGACCACAGACCCCGATTCGTGACTTATATATACACAGGCAAAGCGGAAGTGGGATGTTGAAGGAGTTGAGTTGGGAAGATCTGGAATGTATTAGACGTTGCTCTCGTCAGAAACTAATTGAAAAGTTTATGACAGACGTATTTCAGGAAGACGGCAAACACATTTTACTTCCAACAACATTCATATCTAGGAATGACCGAGAAAATAAGATAAGATAAATCAGGGCCAGAATCAATTGTTCTTTACACTGATTTTATTCAGGAACGGTTAGGGAATGGAATAGAAAATGATTTATTGAGCGAGAAAATTTAGAATCTTACAAGAGTGTGTCTCGAGAAACTGCTCTGGCCATCCTGATCTGGGTTTTCCACGGTTTCCCTAGATCGCACAAGGCGAATGCGGGGATGGTTCCTCAAAATAGCCCAATGGTGCCTCTTATCATATCCCGTATATCCCTTCAGATATAATATTACGAGTACACGTTAGGATAGGAACAACGTACTTTCCACCACCATCTTTCGGTGAATTGAGGAGAAATAGTAACGGTAGTAGCCAACTACTGTATAATGTTATTTTCAATTTGTGTATATGACTGCATGTTCCTTCTCTTCTTCTTCCAGTAAGTTCAATGTGGACAGGACGGTCACCACAATTAATTAAGAACGTCAACGCTCCATGCCGGAAGCAAAATAGGCGACCCTAGCATCTCAAGGCTATTGAGCTAAATCCCACGATATCGGAATCGAAAAATCGATAAGTTATTACGAGTTGAAGTTATTGCTACTTTCAGTACACAACTTTGAATATTAAATCAGAATAAGAAAGAGATATAACAATAAGAATAATTTCGTGTTGTATTAATAACATGTTGACCGGCTTCATTCGTACGCGCCTAATCTGTTCCGGTAATCCTATAGTTCAAGCTGGGATCCGAACCACGTAGAAGATACATGGTGTCGAATTCTGTTTTTAATACCGTGATTCAGTTTTTGTGCGTGAAAGAATCGTCTTGTTTCTTCTCCTGTAGAATTATTTTAAATTTGTACTTTTGAATGTTTCAGAGTTTTACTCAACAGAGCGGCTAAATACAAATTGTACGACTGAGATTAAGTCTATCAAGCCGAGGTATTTCCTTCGAAACAGAAGTTATCCAATGGCATCCAAAACTAATTCAGCTTATTGTCAAATGAGTAGAAACTCTCGAAATCTACGCAACCAACTCTAGAGTCGAGGTCTCGTCAACAAATACGGGTCTCTACCTTAGGAAATCCCTCCGTAAGTTTCAAACGTAGTTTAAAGGAAATTTAAGAGAATGATTGGAAAGGTTTCGGCAGGCTAACTAAGGAGGACTTGGGTTCAATTGTTAGGACTACCATCCAGAAAATGATTTTCTGTGGATTTCCGAAATCTGAATGTTAGGTTGGCACCTTTATAAACTTCACGGTTAATTTCCTTACCGTTCCTTGTCCAAAATACCCTCCCCGCTCTAATAACCCTGTTGTGTACATCCTGTAAATCCCAGTGTTAAAATACATCATTATATATAGTTGGGTTAACAACCAGTAAAGGAAGCCTTTCGTTTGATGAATTTGGTAGATCGGGTTGTCAGACTGTTGTATTTCGACAATGCTATCACTACTGATTTATTGGAAATAAAAGCCTGGAAAATTTCTGTTTACATATTTAAATTCGATCGAGTACTTGACCGTACTCTAAACATCTATCCATGAAACAAAATTCTTCACTCTCCGTCAATCCGGTAAGTAGAAGGCATGGGTACTGCAATATTTCATTTTTACTCAAATTACACACTCTCACTGGAAAATCAGACAAAAAACTGAGAAAAATATGTTAAGTAGTACAAAATAATTTTAAAAAATCTTTGTAGCAGTCATATTCTAGGCTTCAAATCACGATGAAACCGAGGATTTTGCATCGAAAGTGACCGTCACAGCGCGATTCGAACCACACTACTTCTACGCCAGTGCCCAGGTCATGGAAAACTGTCGCGACAACCTATTGGCTAATCAGATGCTCTCGCGTTATAGGGTTCGCCGCTTTCAGTCACATCCCCAAGATGTTTCTTTTTTTGCTATAGGAGGGAAAGTGTAGCTTTAAAATGACGACGTTCAAAAATGAATCGATTATAGTGTAGCATCTAAGAGAGTTTAACGTTCTCTTCTGGAAATATTCTTCAAATTCTTTCAGGAAAGGAGGTTATCAGATAAATGGCAGAAAAACATCATAATATTTATTCAGCAATAATAGAGTGACACACGAAATAAAACAAGTATTTCTTTGATAACCGAATGTTGTGGGTTATGTTCCTCAAGTGCAGATAATAAATTAGAAATCTGCAGGCCAACTATTATATAAATCTATAATTGCGCTGTGTCCGTTCCGGCAACACCCAAAATTGCCTAACAGATTTCGATGGGATATTTAACGTTTAAAAACATGAAGTCTGACTTAAAATCTGACTTTTATCTCATTACGCAACGGATGACATCAGAGGAGAAAAAATATTATTCTGAACACCGAAATTTATCATTCATAATGTGATATAACTTCTAAACTACTGATCAAGTATTGGCGAGGTTTTCACTTTTTAAAGTATTACATTAAAATCAGAAGTATATAAAGTCACGCCACGTCATCTCACATTGGCGCAGAAATTTAAAATCTCTTCTGAACATCAAATTCCTTTACGTATAATCAAGCTGACTTAAAAACTACTCAGCAGTTTTCGATGGGATTTTTACAATTTGAAATTTGACTTAAGTTAATTCGTGACGAAGCAGAAAATTAACAGTTAGTCAAAAGAGTATAGAAGAAATCTGATTCTATCTTTAGGTCTTCTATCGATTATTTGGCTTCTAAACCAGATACGTGGCTGTATTGTAGTCAAACTGGCGAGTTAGTTCACTGATAAAAAACATTTAAAGATTTTCACAAACGGTTTATGATTCAAAATACTAAAAGGAAAATTATTAGTTAAACAAAGTATTTTTCTGTAACGACAGAAGCGCGTATTGTAATGAAGATGAGCTAGAACTTGGCATTCAAGTCGAAGGTTCGTTGGAATTTCTCGAAGGAGGTATAAGCTTAGCCTGGTATTAGATGTAGAACGGCCATTTCCTTTCATCCTTATCTAACCTAACCCAAAAATCCTACCGGGTAATGATGACCTACAGTTAAACGTGGAATCCGAACGACGGAAGCCTTCTGTGTCACTAGTGAAGGTCGGGTTAAGGGCCTATAAAATCCCCGCTGAGACAGAAAATCGAATCGGGGACCTTTCGCTCTACAGTCAGGAGGATTAATCACTAAACCACCAGGCCGCTCTGTAACATCATTCACGCTGTAACTCATATCAAATGTAAGTAAATTAATGATGGTAATTTTCAAATGAACTAAATAAATACCAAGAGATCTGTTGCTCCACGTAGAGAAAATCAGAAAAAAAATAAGTCTGCCTACATCTATATATATACTATTATAAATCTGTAAGGAAGTTGCGTGTGTCTCTTTATTTGAACGGGCACCGCGCAAAAGCTACCGCAGCAATTTTGATTGGGGTTTCAATTGTTTAGAGCTAATGGTACGAATCAAAATCTGTGGAAATAGCTAATGACTTATATATACCATGGGAAGAAACAGCAATTAAAAGCCTTTTTATGTGGAAAATAGTTGAACACGGATCATTATGCACTTTCAGACACGCACTACTTTCGCATAAACTGACGAAAATTAACACAGCTTAGCTAATGATTCTGTTTAATATTTTGACTTCGAATATTTAGTTTTTCAGTTTCCTGGAATGCAGTAAATAAAAAGAATACCTTAATAAAACGTAATGATCATTACTAATATCTAATTTACTGTAAAAATTGTGCGTTTAAGAGTTTGACCAAAGATGGATATACTAATCTTTGAATTCTTTACGTTGTGTTTGTCTTTGGTTATAATTATTCGCTTTTCGGAAATACTATATAATATATTAAATCTTCCATAAGAATAAAAGAATTGTGATATTTACGATAAGTAACTTAATGTTTAATTTGTATATTAAAGGGTTTTTTGTCGCTGCAATTTGATTGTGAAATCCAGGCCGCATTTCAACCTAACCACAACCGCTAACTTTGCATTACGATACGGTGGATTTATTATTACGTATGTTTTAGGCCTGTCGTATTTGAAAATGAAAGTGTATTAAGAAATTAATTGTTATAATTTATGCTGTGCGTATTTGGAATCATAAAATAGACAATGCTGTCATTACCCAAATTGTAATTAGTAACACATTTAATGTGTTTAGGTGTATCTGCATTGTTTGATTTTTTAACGGTAATATCATTATACTGTAAGTTGTGGATAGGTTGAAATACAGCTTGACCCAAAATGTTCTCGCAGAAACATAAGGCATGAGGAATTCAATTATTGTTAGTAATTAATAAGCTGTTTAGTGAAGAGGTGTATCGCGAAGTGAGCTACTCCCGAAAATAGAACACCTATTTTGCATGGCTTTCCGAAATTTTGTTTCTGGTCCAGGGTACATTTCAATCTAACCACTTCAGTTTTAAGGAAACGGTGAAGGAAAATGGCTCGGAATGTGGGTAGCTGCACAGAACTTATTAAGAAAAAAAATACATTTTATTACTCACGGCGTAGGAATGTATTCATATCGAATTACGAAATTTCGCCAGTGATCTTAATACATTCGCTGCTGCAAATGCTATCGCTGGCGGCCGCCCGTACCGCCATAATCATCGCAAGCAGTAACTTTCGTGTTGCGTTATATCTAAGGTATATTTCTTTTTCCTTCAATACGCACTTTTTATTGAGAGGAATGTCCTCAGGAAATCTCTGACCTGAAGTATAATTTATTCTCGGTACGCTCCTATTGGACCATTAGTGATAATGTTTCACGTAGCTTTAGTTTCTTATATTTCATATATTATATTGTGTTATAACATAAGTCCAACAAAAAGAACTTTTGAACATCAGTATGAAAACCGAATCTCAGGAAATAACTAAAAAAAAAGGTAAATTTTAAAATTAAATTTATATTTTTTGTTTCTCTGCATTAACATTTGATACTAAAAAAGGTTAAAGTTTTTCTGGGGGACGGGGGTGGCAGGCTGCCTATTACTGGTATTAACAATTTGAAAATTTGTACTAACTGCTTCGTTATAATGTCCTCTTCACGTTTTGCACTCTCCATTTTCGGAAAAGTCGTCATAAATTAAACTAAAAATACCAAAAAAGAGAACAACAGCCAGCTATTAGATGCCGCCGGCGCTAAAAAATTAATAAACAATATATTGAACTGTTGGTTAAATCCTTTGTTTTTTCTTGTCGTTTCCGCTTTCCTCCGTTGTAAAAAGTCGCACGAAATTAACAAATATAAAATATTTTTCGGAGATGTAGTACAACAACAATTACCATCTTAGAATCGATAAAAGCGATCGGAGACAATCGATTGTAAACAAATACCCAATTTCCCAGATCGAATTTCCCGTAAATTTTTTTCTCGTGGTTCAGGCCGAATTTCAACCTAACCACGACCTCTATGACAAAACAAGACTGTTTATGTTGATATGATACCTGCACCGATAATTTTTGTCATTTTTATAGTGCTGGTAACATTTCGCGGTTGTGTGTAGTCTCATATTTCGGCATTATTAATTTAATATGTGGCAATTTTCCAGAAAAAGGAAAGTGCAAAACGTGAAGACATTTTTTGGAAGCAGTTACTCCAAATTTCAAAAGGTTAGTACCAGCTTCGGATGGGTGAAGAAAGAGGCAGACTGCCCTCATTTCTACAAACGCTAAGATCCGCGTGTGCAAAGCAGCGGGTAAATGCTAGTTATTATTATTAGTCTGTAAGAGAGCTGCGTGTGCATGAGGGCTTGAAATGGTATCACGGTGTCTTCAAATTTTAAGAGCTTGTGTTCTACCTTAAAATATGTGAAAATAATTATGATTCTATGTGATCAACCAATAGCGCAAAAAAATAACAATAATATCGACATGGGACAAATATGCGCCACAGATAACTGTATTTGAGATGAGCACCCCTCTCACTTCTGCTCTTCGGAATCGGTTTCATTTCTTGACTTTGGTTATTTATTCCTGGAGTTTTCTGAAATGTAGTAAATTAAAATAAACAGTATACGTTAATAAAACCATTTTATCATATATTAACAGTTCAATAAGCGCAACACAATTATATTTAATTTACGGTAAACATCATTGTACAGCACCTAATGTCGATAATAAAACCTCATAGCGTGTTGTCGTTAATCAAATCGCTAAATTATATATTAACACTTCAATAAGAGTAGCTGATTTGTGATTTTTTATAATTTATTATAATCGTCTTTGTGCTTAGTACCAATATTAGTACCTGATACCATTGATTTTATATCCCGTATTTGCATTGAAAAGTCTGATCTTTTAGTTAACTGTTACGGCAAAGATATGTTTCGTTGTGATGTAATCCTAATGAAAGTGTATGCTTGGTAATATAATTCTATGCTTCTTCGAGGTTTAGGATAACAGTAATATACGATAATCATCTCTACATATGTATGTATCTATGTATGCTCGTTTGGGCCAACTAGAACCACGTTAAGACTTCGTGTAGCTTGAATTTTTGCTTTAAATGTGTACACATCGTGTTACTACTAGGATTGTTAGGCCTAGAGGGGACCTACAGTTTAACGTAGAATCCGAACCACGGAACGTCCTGGACTGACGTAGCGCTAAGATGGATAATTTTACACGAAGTCATAATTTCTTATTTGAACTGCGCTAAAATATAAGTGAAACCAAAAAATTACAGACATCATTATTAAAACCAAATGTAAGGTAACAACTAAAAGGAGGAAAAGTTTTTAGATGACATTTAAATATTTGTTTCACCACTTTAGTATTTGGCACCACAAAGAAAAAGAAAAAAAAAAAAACAAAAAAAACCGGTAAAGCATTTCTACACATGCCAAAGCACGCGCGTGCTAAGCAGTGGGCAAATGCTAACATCCTCTTATATAAAATGCTAATCTGGAGTCTGCGCACGTCGTCTATAGCTATTGGCTAGAGAACCATCACATGCCAGCCGTCATTCGCCAATCAACAGCCACCATATTACTTTCGTTACTTCATGTTGCTTTTTGTTTATTTACGACAAACAGATGCAGAAACTCATGTAAGGATAATGGTGTTCGATGTTTATGTTATATTATTTGCATCAGTTTTAAGAATTGTCTTAAAACGTAACCTAAGAATTTTTTTGGCAGAAGATAAGAAACAATGAAATTTATTAAAATTTCAGAGAAAGTTTACACGAAAGGTACGTAATCGCGAAATGTATCGGTCAAATAAATGACAATTTATCGGTTTTGGTATTATACTTTCTGGAATTTAAAGTAAAATGCATCTATTTGAATAAATCATAGCCTAATACTCCTATAATCTAACCACAGTATGGTACTCATATCACAAAAAATATCATTAAAAATAATCGTTATTCGTTTTTCTTTACAAGCTTTTCCAGAATAAATTCCGTCTGCCACCATAGATGATACCCGTCGTTATTAATTTGAGGGTAATAGAAACTATGATTTTAGAACGCCGATATTAGTGGAGGTTGTGGTTAAGTTCACCAGAATCGCAACTGACACTTTTTTCACAGCATAATTCACTCTGAAATCAGTTTTACAAACAATTTAAATTGCTTTCATAAGCGCCATGTTACTAAAGGTATTAATTAATGCAGGTGGAGTAGTTCCACATTTAACATGCTGAATTGTGCCTGGACTGGCAATAAAACTGATATTACATGGATAACAAACGTTTTTGGGATTCCATTTTTTTTTTAATTTCATTGGTTCTATACTTCCGTCCTTATTAATTCAGTAGAAGTTACTACTGTATTGTTATGTGAACTGCAAATGAAATATGTAGAACATTACAAAATCAAGGTCATTAGCATTATGTAATAACAATTCCGTATAATTAATCAACCGCAAAAAAAAATGAAATGCCAGAATATTGCATTCAAACCGTTATTTTTGACGGTCTCGAAGCTAGTATAATAATAAGTAAGTAAATCCTTGTATACCGAGCGTGGTGAGTGATCGGTAAAGCTCTGCGTGTCGCATTCCGGAGGAGGACACAGATTCAAAACCCCTTCCGGCCATTCATGTTTCGGTTTTTCATAGTTCCCGAAATCACTCCACGCCCATGGCGGGATGGTTCCATCAAAAAACCATGGCGAATTCTTACCCCTAGTCCTTTCCCACCTCTAGCGTGGAATTCAATCAGTGATCCTTCCTGGCGAATACCATATGACCAAGCAGAGACTGAAAGATCTCGTAATATGGCCCGAAAAGAGTCGACGCACCATCCCATTGGTTTTCTTCAAATAAGTCAACTTCAATTCTTGGAACAGAAAATATTTGAAGGGAGGCAAATCTGGTGTTCGAGACGGATGTTTGAACAATTACACGTCATGTGTAGCTATTGCCCTATGTCGCTACAACATTGCTCTCTCATTACGTACCTAACATAGTGTTCAGATGTTGTCAAATTGAAAGTAAAAAAAAAAAAACTGCTTAACGTCTATTAACAGCGAGGTCTTTAGAGACGGGAAAGGACAGGGGGCAAGGAGTGGGAAGGAATTCGGCCATGGCCTTTTGAAGGAAGCATCCCGGCATTCACCTGGAGTAATTTTGGGAAACCATGAAAAACACAAATCTGGATGCCCGGACGGGGATTCGAACCGCCGTCCACCTGAATGCGTGGCCAGAACGCTAACCGTTACATGACCACGCTCGGTAAGTTGTAAGTAGTAGTATGGGTATTGCATATTGCTTCGCTGATGACGTTATTATATCGACCAACACACAAGTTGTCTGGTTATGTAACTGTAGGATTGTTTATTTCAAACACATGAACATTAAATTTAAAATATTATTTAAGCTGTGGTATTATGTTAGTTATAAAACAAGTTACGTGAAACAGAAATATACCGAAACAGTTAATGGACTTTTGGGAGTCGTTCAGAATTAATTCCGTACAGATGATCTCTCTGTTAGTTCTCATGTTTACATTATACACATTTTCGGATTCTCATATTATTTGATCTGGTTTTGTATAATCTTACATAGATCTTTGAAATTTCATCTCGGCTGCTGGCATATAACTTTTATCTGTACTCTTCTTTATTCATGACTCAATTCAGTCAAGAAAAATGAACTGCCATAATCCTGCACAGATATAATGGGGCACCTCTGCGCCTCTTTTTTCCTGTTACATTTGTTGACAAGCAAATACCTTGAAATTTGTTCCCATTACCGTCAATGTTAGTACGCGACAGCAATGCAATTAAGGCAGGACACTCAGTTGGTAATTCATAACTGTTTCTGTATAACAAGGTCCTTCACACAGAAAACTATTGTTTTCGTCATGTTTTTGGAAATCTGAAAATTGTAAAGCACTGAAACTGTCATTGCAGTTCGTTTTCAGTAATCTCTGTTACGAGTAAATTATCGGTAATCTAAATTGGCGTACATTAATAAACCTGCCTTATCGTAGGTCAATACCCCATTCTACAACGTACAAATGGCATCTTTTGAATATTTACTGAATAATATTGTGGAGAGACTGCACCTTTGTTTTACGTCTTGATTAATCTCTAGTTCCTTCTTTTCGTTTTGGAGTTGGGTTATCATTTGAGTCTACCTCAGTAACGCCGTTGCATAAAAATCTACACAACTTATCAACTTCACATGAAACAGCAGGACGGATTAATCGGTAACAAACATGGCATTAAAAATTCTAAAAGAAAAAGGAAAAATTTAGTTACATTCTCTTTCAAACTTCAGTGCTCGCTGGTACTAAGGATATTATAGAGAATATTCTCAGTCTTATATAAGGACAGTAATTTCAAATTTCATAAGCCAATTCTTCACTGAGTTAGCGGATCAATATTGGTAAACAGATAGAAACAGATGACGTTTATGCTGGTCAAGGAATCTAAGAAACAATTTCCTCCGTGGGGACAACTACTAGTGTCCACAAGTCATAAAACGCAACCACTACTTTTACTACTAGGAGAAAGATAGTTGTGTTACGCAAGGACTGGTTACCGCTGGATTGTTTTTTTGGTGACAAGGATATCAAGAATGCAGAAAGGCAACTCCGTAAACTTATGTGAGATGTGAGTGAGGCGCGACATTTGTGCTCTCCGATTTCACAATGATGCCATATGTCAAGGCCTAGAGGAAGCTTGACCTCACTCACAAAGGGTTAAGCGAACTATTTGGTCAACGTCGCAAAAAAAAAAAAAAACAAGTGAGGGCCATTACTCTGATCTGACATAACGGTGTAGTAAGTTCGGGTTTTATGGACAGTGGGAAAGGCTATTCCTGGAGGTGTGTATTCTCAAAAGCAATGAAGATCCGTTTGGACTGTTGGGCCTGCAGTTTTGGTTGCGCTCTGGATAAATAGTGAAAATATCAGCTTGTTGAAGGAATTAATTTGATCAATTTTTTTACGCAGATAAAATATAACAAATTACGTGTCGGAAACGCAATACATATTGTTCTGCAGCTTTTTTATTATGATTATGACGATGTCCTGATCAAGGTTCCAGCACTATTTTGAACTTACGCAGTACGTAAGGTGGATATGTGTGAGTTATATTCAGTAACATTTGTTTAAAAAAAACACAAGCAAAAATAATCAAATAAACACTTATAATCATGCCGATGAAGATCAACAGTCAATTTGTATTTTAAAGACTATTTCATAACAAAGGTTTTTTTCAGTTTCGTGATTAAAATTACCTATTTCTTCTGTTTTTACCTCAAGTACTTTTGTTACTCTTGTGTAATTGTATTATAGTATTGCCTATAAATGATAAGAAATTCATATTTATTCAAATTCCAAATATATTACCCAACTGTGTTCCTCCACAAGATTGGAGTAAATAACTGTAGCCGGCGTTTACTATGAAATTTCATACTGACTTACTGCCCTCATGGAGGAAGTTTATGTTAAAATCTACCAACAATGAGCGTAGCCATTTTATTAAAATTTATAATTCTTAAGAAATTCTACAACAGTCTTTTCTGGATATTTGAAATAACTAATTCGTAACGTGCAAATCTGTTAACGAATAACTTCCACGAGTTTGTTCACCAATGTGAATCTCGTGAACTTACTATACCACTGTCACTATCAACTACAACTGGCGTGTAATGAATGAATACTATGCTTTCAACCCAAAAAAAAAACGCTGATGTTGACAATTGCTACGATTCAGAAGTAAAATGCTGAAAGTTTTGTTCACGTGAAACGCTGACTACATTTCTTTTTGCTTCTCTTTAGTTATAAAATTCAATAAATATTTAATATTTGTTCAGTTGGTGTGCCTCATTTAAATAAATAAACCTAATTGCTTAAACTCAAGGCTTATTTCATGACCAGTAAAATTATGTTTAACATAACTTTAAATTCTAAAATAACGTTAAACTAGAAAAATCGTATCAAAGGGTCTTGTCCACAGCGATTTTCACTCAAATTCCGCAATAAGTACCATTATCGAGAATTTTTCAGATTATCAGTAATATGGTTGCAAAATAAAAAGAGCAGACACGTTTTTAACGACTTTGGGAGCGAAATGCTCAACTAAATAACATTTGCCAAAACAAAATTGATTTATTTTTAATACATGTTCAACGGTACCCTGTTGTACCACTGTTGCATATATGGGAAGGTAGGAAAGCTTGATATTCCACCCAAGGTACGTTGGAATAGCTTGGTGCTTGAGGTAAGATGGCCTTCCCTTCTCACCTAACCAAACTTAACTCAGTAATCTTAGCGTGTAAAGGGAACCTACAGTTTAACGTGGAATCCTCACCACGGAAGCTATCTGGCGTACTTCACATCACACAAGAAACTATATCAGAGGTAAAAGTTGGGTTAAGGGCCTATGAAAATCACCGCCAAGACAGGGATTCGAATTTCGAACCGAGGACCTTTTGATCTTCAGTCACATGCTTTAACCACTGAGCCACTACATGTGTAGGTACACTAAAAATAATTTTGTCGTATTTGTCTCTGGACCTATTTTTACTTCAACAAAACACATTTTCTTAAAACATTTCACAACAAATGATTCAAAAGTTGGTAGAATTTGACATATGAAATTATTAGGGTTCCGTTCTTTCCCTTTTTCTACGGAGCCATTGGATGAGGAGATAATGATCGTCCTGTGAACAGTTGGAATAGCTTGAAAGACATCCGACTTAATTATCTTCATGAAGCTGCTGATAATAGAACTTCGTAAGACAGTGTTGGTGCTCTTTCTGAACGCAACTTTTCTCTGATATCGCCTTGTTCCTTCTTTTCTTCTTTAACGCCTAGCGAAGATTTAAAACTGTTTCTGCCACTGGTAATTAACGAACATCTTGGGAATTTACGGTGCTTATCACCATCATTCAGAGTAAACGAAGTATTTTTAAAATAATTTGCCAGCTGCTTTTCGATTATGAAATAGTTAAGAAGAGATTCAGAGTTAAATTTTGCAAAATAACGACAGTTAAATAATTTATACTGTACACATTTCTAAAATTACATAATGAAATTAATTTTACACAACTTTAATATTGGAATTCGAACTTAGTTTTATTCAATGTAGTTTCTTGCCCCATCCGTATGGTGAGTGGTGCGTAATAGCATTACGTAATTAAGGCCACTCGATATGAGCTCATCCTCTTGTGGTACGCCCCGCAATCTTGGTGTCACAGCTCTTTGGAAACATTAAACTTTTTCGGGAACAGAAAATAATCTAAAGGCGATAACTTTAGGGAAAGAGTAATTTTTTTTTCTTAATGTTCTTCATAGTATGATATCATTACTATGTTCCCCCGAAATCTATAAGTCTTGTCTTAGTTCCCATCGTGCCTAGCTTGGAATGTTGCACTGTCAACATATTATAGATCAAGATTGGTCTTGTGGATGGCAAACACTATTCCATATACGACGTTCCTATGTTGGCCAAAATAAAATTTATATCAGTCTCATTATGCAGTTGTCTGATTTTTTTAAAAAAATGCTTCTAATTTCCTAGGACCGCAGCCAGGATAAAACGTTATTGATTATACGATATCGTCCATTGATTATTCCTTTCAGTTATTTTGACAGAGACATCATAGAAAAGACACAATATTTACTTGTAATTAAAAACACCCAGTCCCAAATCCAGACTCAAACTGGCGATGTTTGCATTACCACGGTCATTATACTGTTTAAGTGTTAATCCCTTTCGAATCTTACTTTGTGTGTGTGAAGTTCCCGAGGAAGTTCCGCAGTTGGATTCCACGTCATGATTGCCGGTTTAAAAACACCTCAGTCGATGTGCTATTCGCAGAGTAGAAATCAAATCCAGGTTAGAACACGGTGCACTTCAAGTATTTTCTAACTGTAGATATCTCAAATATCCTATATAACTACTATTGTGAAACTGACAAATGTGGCAGACAACGGCTGAGTATAGTTATTATTGCGATTATTTTACAGCTACTATAGCCGATTATTGTAATTCAACCTATATTTTATTTTGTGCTACCAAGAACCCTCTGCAGACTTTCTTTCCCCTCAACGTTGTTATTCCCTCTTTTTTCTTTTTATCGCACTCCGGCAGAATAGTTATTTGAGAATTCCTTTACTGCTCATGCCTTGGATGTGGTCATAACGGGATAATTTTTTCTCTCGATACTGTCTTTATGTGCTTTATAAATACAATTTATTTTTGATGCTCACTCTACACAATATTTTGCACTTTCACACCAAAACTTCATTTCCAATAACTATTTTAGAGTGCTGCTACTTTAGTTTTAATTAGCCTGTGAGCAGTAAAGTTCTGGTCTCACATTCGGAAGGACCAGGGTTTCATTGCCAGTCCGGACATTATTTCCTGATAGTATTTCTTTTCCCGAAATCACTTCAGATGAACGTCGTTTCCGATTTACTTTTCTCCCCTTTCCATAATTTTACCTTAGATATAATGAAATGGACGTCGACACGCCGTAAATTCCAAAAATGGCTCTCCTTTCCATTCTCGTATTCGTCATCAACAAAACACTTTCAGTCAATCGTATATTAGTTTCCACATTTTTATCCTGGTTGCAAAGGTAGAGTTTATTTTTACATGTAACAGCATGCCCTTTTTCAGCTGTACTAAAATGTCTTTACTGTCTCTTTCATCACATGTCAACTTATTTTGGTACTTTCCGTATCCTTTTGTGGTCTTGACATCAACAAAGCCAGGGACTAAAGTTTATTTTTCACATCTATGTGTCATAATTTAATTTGCTCTATGTTTCTTAGTTAACATCAACTAGTTTATTTAGTTATAACTTTATCGATTTCCGTAGAGAACCGCAGCACACGCTAGAAACGGATAATTAAATTACTGCAAGTGCATCTGCTAAAAGAGATCCCCACATTCAAATAATGTGTAATAGGAGACTGAAAGGCACGTGTAAAGAGACTTCGTTTAAATAAATGCAACATATAACTAATGTTCTCAATGACAGGCACAGATAAAAATTCTCTCTCCAGGCCGGTTTATAGTCTCGACCTCGGCGGTACCATCTCCACACTGTTATGTAACAATTCTGAGCAACCATGTAAAGGAATCAAGAGATGATTTATCGCAGAGCGCGTGGTAAGGTGAAACGCCATTAGCAAGAGAGCAAATAAGACTTGACAGCTGTGTGATTCCATATTAAACTGTTTTTTAAAGAAAGTAAATAACTTTTTGTGTTTATCAAGATCACAGTTAAACAAAATCGTTTGCTGCAGAGCTGAATTAGTCCATAACGAGTAGGACGACTAGGAATTTGGAAAATAAACAGTTGTCAGGTAGTGTGTATAAAAGCAGTTATAATTACTAATATCACAGGGAAAGATTATCTGGAAATGACTTATCAAAATAAGATGTTAATTAAGAATACACAGACCTTGAAGCTCAGGGGTAGGGTTCTTGCTTTATTAAACTGAAGGGTAGTGGGTTCGACCCCCGTTACAGCATGGAAGTATTGCAAACTCTTGATCTCATCTTTAGGTCTGGTAAGCTTTTTCTGTGTATGTGACGTGCACTGGAGTTACTCCGTTGTTCCGATTTCACTTTGTACTTTAATTCTTGAAGGAATCTCCTACCTCTAGCATCTTGGTTTAGTATGCCAAGTTCGAAAGGGTATATCCAAAGGTCCAGTTGAGAACTGGAATGATTAGTTAACCGTAAATCAATTAAATACTTATGCCAATGGGCTGAATTGTTACAACATTACAAAGAAGGACTGAAAATTTTTGGCTTCGACCACAGTTTCACGAAACTACGGAATATGAAATATTAAGAAAGTTATTCGTCATTACCCTCTACAATTATCAGTTATTTACGGTATTCTGGAAAATTCTTTACGAATATAAGATAATATAATGTACGGAATAATTTATGTTTGAAGTCGTATTAGTTTTAAAAATCACATTGTGCACTGTTCCACATCTTCCGCGACTGCTCTGAGATGAAATCGAAAAGAATATATACTGTTCTATTCTACATGACTTCGTTTATTTTATTCTATTCTATTATCAGATTAAGTGCTTTAGAATGGTATAATAATGGGTTATTTTTAAATTACTCTAAAATCTCAAAGGAAAAAAATTGCGAATAACTAAAAATGTAAACAAAGTTGAAGTGAACTACACTTAACGGTTCCTTGAGGTTTATTACTCTGTACACAAAACAACTGGTAAACCATAAACAAAGGTGAGACAGTTATCAAATGACCGTCGAGAATTTTAGCCTGGTCCTGATCCAGGGTAGAGTGACGGCTTCTACTTCTCGCGAACTTCCGGTGGTCTTCTGTAGTTGACGCTGGTTCAGCGGTCAGGCTGGAACTGTCGGTGGAGCTGCCGGCTACGCTTATATAGGCGGCCTGGCGCAGGAATTCCGTTGTGTGGTAGTACAGCGACCTCTGTAAGAAAAGGTCCCACTTAGCCTCTAGATGATTCTATTTATTTTCCTGGTTTGTTTTGATGCCTCTGCGCCTGTTTGGAGTCGTATATGTATCCCGGCGTGCAGGCGCGTTGTGTGTGAGGTCTGCCTGGCAGGGGCCTTTACTGGCAGACTGAACATACCTCCCTCCGGGGGGGGGGGGGGAGGAAGCGATGTCTGCGACGTCTGCGAGGTCGTCTGCCGCGGCGCCCTGGAGCAGACTATGAAGGCTACCTCCGGGGGAGTACGGAGCTGTTCCCCTGGCGATGCGTGCCGACCTGCGTCGTGGTGCAGGTTGTGATGGAGGTACCTGTGGAGCTAACGGCATCGGTTCGTCGGCGTCGATGGCCGGGGGCTGTACGGGGGGCGCTGAAGATGGTCCCCGCAGGTGGTCGAGAGGCTGCGGCTGAAGGGTGTCGGAGCGACCGACAGGTTGTGGCGTCAGTGGTGGCGCAGTAACTGTCCCTGAGCAACGGTTAGACGGCAGGAGTGGTGGAGGGGGCGGGGAAGGAGAGGAAGAAGTGGATGGCCGTGCCGTGGTGGAAGAGGACGGTGCCGTGGGGTAGCGGGGTCGTAGTTGGTTTCGATGGCGTCGCACTACCCGGCCATCCAGGCTGACGTCGAACAGTTGGCGGCCCCGGGGCCGCTGGATGACCCCCGGAAGCCAACCGGCCTGGGAGCCAAACCCGCGGGCCCAGACTAGGGAGCCCGGGGTGAAACGGAATGGGCCCGAAGGTACCTGTATTTTGGGAGGGGGTAAGAGGAGATGGAGGAGAGTGCGAGGTTGGCGGCCATGCAGCAATTCCGCCGGGCTTTTAGCCCCCACTGGAGTGGTTCGATAGGAACTGAGGAAGAGTGTCAATGCCTCTTCGAGTTTGTGACTTGTGGTGTATTTGGTCATTTGGGTTTTGAATGTTCTGACTAACCGTTCCGCCTCCCCGTTAGATTGGGGGTGGAAGGGTGGGGTGAGGAGGTGTTGGATATTGTTGGCGGTACAGAAGGATAGGAATTCCCACTTCGAAATTGCGGTCCGTATCTGTGATGATGGCGTATGGTAATCCTTCGATGGAAAAGATTTTCGTGAGGGCTGAAATGGTGACCTCTGTGGTGATTGTGGAGCAACGGACGACATATGGGAAGTGGGAAAAGGCATCCGTCACTAAGAGCCACTGGTGGCCTAGGAATGGGCCAGCGAAGTCGAGGTGAATGCGTTCCCAGGGTCCGGACGGTGCCGGCCAGGAAGGAACTTTTGAGGGGGGCGGGGCAGTTGTCGGGCACAGATGGTACAGCGCCGCACCATCTCCGTGACATCCGTGGTAAGGCCGATCCAGAATACGTGGCGTCTGGCAAGGGATTTGGTGCGGGCAATTCCCCAGTGTCCTTGGTGGAGAGTTTGGAGGATTGTCGGCTGTAGGGATCTCGGAACGACGACCCTCGGGGTGGAATTTGGTTCTGTGCGGAGAAGCACTCCCTCTACTACTGAGAGCTGGTGGCGCATGGAGTAGTAGAAATGGAGGTCTTGATGATGGCGTGGAGGGGAACGTGTTTGCCAACCGTGTTGGATGTGGTGTCGGATGACACGGAGGAGGGGGTCCTCCACTGTGGCTGCAGCGACTTTTGAGGCCGTAACTGGAAATGTCTTCAGTGCTTCTTGTATGTCATCGTCGATCTGGAACACAAGAAGTTCCGAATTGTCGAAGGCAAGGTCTGGTCCCTGCGGTAGTCTGGATAAGGCGTCTGCATTGGCATGCCTGGAGGTGGTACGGAAATGCATGGTATATCTGAACTGGGACAGGAATAGTGCCCAACGCTGGATGCGGTGGGATGTTTTGGTAGGCAGACGTGTGGACGGATCAAATAGTGATAGGAGTGGCTTGTGGTCGGTAATGAGATGAAAAGAAATCCCATATAAAAGGGAATAGAATTTGGAGCAGGCAAAAACAATAGCTAGCGCCTCTTTCTCGATTTGAGAATATTTAAGCTGGGCAGCCGATAGGGCTTTGGAGATGTACCATCTGGTAATTTATGAGACAGAACTGCCCCCACACCGTAATCGGATGCATCTGTGGCAAGTATCAAGGGGAGGTTTGGAGTATATGGCATGAGGCATGCTGCGGACTTGAGCTGCTGTTTAAGGGTGTGGAATGCGGTCTCGCAAGCTGGGGTCCAACGGAACGGAACATTCTTGCGACAGAGGTGGTACAGGGGTGCTGCCACTAGTGCTGCCGAGGGTATAAATTTTCTGTAGTATGAAATCTTGCCTAAAAAAGATTTCAACTGATGTAGATCCTGAGGCCGAGGTAAGTTGGAAATAGCGTCCACATAGGAAAATGCTGGGGAAATGCCTTCCTGAGCGATGATGTGACCCAGGTAGGAAATGGATTGTTGAAAAAATTGACACTTGGAAAGGTTGCATTTCAAACCTGCTGCACGGAGGCGGAGGAAGAGTAGGCGGAGGTTGGTCATGTGTTCGGCAGCGGAGGGTCCTGTGACGACTATGTCGTCGAGATAATTGATGCATCCCGGAATATCCTGGAGAAGTTGTTCGAGATACCGTTGAAAAATCGCTGGAGCACTGGCCAAGCCGAACATGAGCCGGTTGAGTTGGAAGAGGCCAGAGGGAGTGTTGATGACTGTGTATTGTCGGGACTGGATATCCAAAGGGATTTGAAGGTATGCTTCTGCCAGGTCAATTTTTGTAAAGTAGGTACCTCCTGCTAGTTTACGGAAGAGGTCGTCCGGTCTCGGAAGTGGATAGTCGTCTACCAGTAGATGCGGGTTGACGGTGGTTTTAAAGTCACCACAGAGACGTAAGCGGCGTCCTGGCTTCTGAACTATGACCAACGGCGTGGCCCAGGGGCTGAACCGCACCGGCTGGAGGATCCCTTCGTCTTGGAGGCGTTGAAGTTCTTCCTGAAGTGGTTGTTGAAGCGCTACGGGTACCTGGCGTGCCCGGAAGTATCGAGGCCGTACGTCCGGCCGGAGTTGGAGTGATGCTTCGAAGTCCTTTGCACAGCCGACGCCTGGTGAGAACAGGTCCTGAAACTCGGTGCAAAGGGCGTCCACTTCAGGAAAAGGAACATGCTGAGATACGAGGTGTATGTTATCCTCAATTGAAAATCCGAATAAGCGGAAAGCGTCCAGTCCAAATAAGTCTGCTGTGAGAGAACTGTTAACTACTAAAAAGGGGACTGAACGATGTACAGACTTATACATGACGTTTGCTGTGAATTGTCCCAGGAGTGCTATTTCCTGTTTGTTGTATGTCAGGAGGCGCTTGGGGGCCGGCGAGAGGGGGGGCGAGCCTATTTGCACATAAGTAGTATAATTAAGCAATGAGACTGCTGCTCCTGTGTCGACTTGTAGGCACAGAGGCTTGCCATTGACCGTCACGTCGATAAAAAGTTTGGATGCTGTGGAAGTGTCTACCTGATTGATATCCATAGGTGCGCCGCTCAACCCGTCTTGGTAAGACCTTGGGCGGCGAGAGCCGGGATTGGCATTGGTGGTGTTGGTGCGGCAGACGGACGCCAGGTGTCCCTCCTTGCCGCAACGTGAGCATTCAGCCCAACGATCCGGACAATTTTCCCTCTCATGTGCTGAATAACAGGCGGGGCAGGAGGGCAGGCGGAGCGGGCTGCGGCGTCGGCGCTGCGGGATCCGCTGCTGCTGCCGAGACTTGGTACCCCGGCCGGAACGGGCCGGTTCGATGTCCTTCTGAGGAAGCGGTCCCCGGTTGTGGTGTCGGGAAGAGCGCGACTGGGAGCTCTGGATGGCGGCGACGTCCTCCGTGTCGGTTCGGATTGCGGCCACATCCGCCCAGGACTCCAGGCGGCGATCTGCGGCCGTAGATATTTCGAATTTGTAGGCAAGTTCGATGACCTGCTCCAGGGATGGGTCCTCTAACTTGAGGGCGTCATGCCGGAATGCGGCATCTGGTGCAGCCTGTATGATGTGATCACGCACCATGTCGTCGGCGTAGGATTCGAGGGAACGACGAGTTTGAAACTTACATTTTCTGCTAAGGCCTTGGAGTTCGGCCGCCCACTGGCGATACGTCTGATCGGGCTTCTTCCGGCATTGATAGAATTCGACGCGGGCCGCGACGACATGGTACCGGCGTCTGTAGTATGCATTCAGTGTCGTACAGATGGTCGTGAAGGTGAGGGTGTCGGGGTCTTGTGGCTGAAGTTTGGTGAGCAAGACATACATCTTCGATTGGTTCCAGGAAAGGAAATATGCACGCTGGTCTTCTTCTTTGGATATGTGATGAATTGCGAAGTGTTGTCTTATGCGCTTCTCGTAGGTCTCCCATTCCTCGACGTCGTCGTTGAATGCTGGGAACGGAGGCGGGGCCGTGGGGTGGCGGAGATTCTTGACTTCCGCAATCAGTTGTCTCTGAGATTCTGCGAATATTGCTGTGAACTGATGTAGAAGTCCTTGGAGGAACTGTTGCCATTCCGTAGGTGCTGCTGGCGTAGCCATGATGGTCGAGAGTTCTTATCCCAACCTTGTCGCCACTGAAGTGAACTACACTTAACGGTTCCTTGAGGTTTATTACTCTGTACACAAAACAACTGGTAAACCATAAACAAAGGTGAGACAGTTATCAAATGACCGTCGAGAATTTTAGCCTGGTCCTGGTCCAGGGTAGAGTGACGGCTTCTACTTCTCGCGAACTTCCGGTGGTCTTCTGTAGTTGACGCTGGTTCAGCGGTCAGGCTGGAACTGTCGGTGGAGCTGCCGGCTACGCTTATATAGGCGGCCTGGCGCAGGAATTCCGTTGTGTGGTAGTACAGCGACCTCTGTAAGAAAAGGTCCCACTTAGCCTCTAGATGATTCTATTTATTTTCCTGGTTTGTTTTGATGCCTCTGCGCCTGTTTGGAGTCGTATATGTATCCCGGCGTGCAGGCGCGTTGTGTGTGAGGTCTGCCTGGCAGGGGCCTTTACTGGCAGACTGAACAAAAGTCATATGATTAGTTTTGATAATCATGAGATGTTAATCATAACTTTTATTTTCTACTGTAGTTCGTTCCAATTTCTCCCTTATAAAGCACCAGTCTTACATCACGGAAAGTAAAACACACTCCAACTCGTATATAGCAATTCATTACTAATTACACCCCTTACAAAATGTACACAAGTTTTTTGTTCGCAGTACTTGAAAAGATCTTTGAAAGGCTGGTTTAATCTTTAATCTGAAAAAATTCTCCATTTAGTAATTAATGCATCCTCGATGTAACGTCTCATGATTTTAGTGCTGAATTTTATTTTGTCCTACCGTCAATATATATTGCTATGTAGACAGCGTTTCTGTTCTATTTAAAATCACTTTCACTGTATAAGAAATTTACTCGGTTTATTAATTGGCTAGCAGGACAGGAGTGGTGGTGGCGAAAAACTTTCTAATATGTATATTACAGTAGTTATGTGCTGAACATATTTTCAGGTGATAACATTGACGCCAACGTCTTTAAACTTCGCAACCATTCACAAGCCGTAAAAAATTTTGGTCCCCCATTCCGTAAGGATAACAATTTGCAAAAGTTTTTGAAACCTTTTTTTTTTTTAATAGCAAGTGTTTTTAGTGATAGCTTTATCAGAAACGCCGTCTCACACAGATATTTAACTTCTGTATTGAGTTTGTTTTAGAAATATACTGATCTCTTTATAATCGACTAGAAACAAAAGACTTGAAAATAACATGTATTTTATTCAATGTAGTTATCTTTTTTTGCGTAGGCACAACGAGTGCAAATGCAAAGGATGGGTTTATTTACATACGTATTTTATGATATTGTTCAAAGAATCGACTTTATAGTCTAGAAGAGTCTTATCAAACGAACTGCAATTCATGGAATGGAAAATAATGGCAGGGGAGACACATTTGGGGAAAAGGGGGAATGGCTGAGCGCGTAGACGTATTTCGAGACAAACATTTAATATTCGCTTTCTGGATTGTGTTGTTAACATGAAAATGAATTCTCGTTATCTAGTCAACGTTTGGGGAAAAGGTTGGATGGCTGAGCACGTAGATGTATTTTGAGAAAAACGTATAATGTTCGCTTTCTAGTCTGTGTCGCTAACATGAAAATGAAATCTCTCTATCTACACAACACAGCGCTACAGTTTAATTCCTGCTTAGAGTGGTTATGGATTTTGAAATATAATCTTCACGGGTGATCAGCCGGATGGTGTCAAAGTAACACGACGTTTCGACAGCAAGCTCGGCTGTCTTCATCAGGTATCGGTGTCTGCTGGTTGTCGCAAGCTGGCTGTCACCGCGTCGACTGTCGTGTTACTTTGACACCATCCGGCTGAACACCCATGAAGATTATATTTCATCACTACGCCGGGAAAGTCTACACTCACACGTTATGGAATTTGTTTGGCCTTACCGATAACATACGTTGCTAGACGACGTTTTTGTTTTAATCAAAATAAAATAAAATCAGTATCTTTTTACATCTCTGATGTAAGAAAATAAATCTAGGTTAAACTTCAAACGGTTACCTTTTACAGACGGAATGAAGGCATAAGTCACTGAAAATTATGATTTCTCCGTCGGATGGAGACGCCGAAGTTCGCGGATTTGGTATCGATGGTGTCTTTCGGAAAAAGTAGGCCTGAACAAGATGCGATTACTTCCACTATCTCCCTTATTTCACCTCTCGTACGCGAAAAAGACATTGTGCTTCAAACACATTTATCATAGTTGTCTACATATGTAACAATCATTTTGTGGAAGAGAAAAGGAAACTTCCCATGTCAAAATCTTCCAGGTAGAGGCTATGGACGGAAAACAACCTTGCCCCTGGGAAAATAGTCAAGGAAAAGTGCGGTTCTTCTGCGCTAGGAGTGTTTCATTTTTTTATACCCACAACGATTTGTTTCATTAAGTATTTTCTACTACAAAAACTAGAGCTGTTTTAGCTTGTTGGATAAGGCAAAGCCTTAAAAACAAGGTCCGCTGTTCAAGAATTTTCGTAGCCACTTAACTGGACCCTCATCTCTGGCAAAGCTTCGTTTTGGTCCTATCAAGTGCGCTAGGACGCTTCGTAGTTCCGATTCTTCGTTGGTTTGTACGTGTAGGAACAGCAATGGCGAAAGGTGCGGCAACTGTGAACTCTGCCACCAATTCGTAACACCACAGGAATTTGTGTTTACTATTCTGGAATCATTGTGTCTAAAGATTCAACAATCAGTGTAAGAATAAACTTCTAATTTCAGGCATGAAAACTCATAAATAATCTAGTATAGAACTGGCTATCTGACTATATGGCAATAAAGACTTAAAAAATACTTAATTTTGTTAAAAAAAAAAAAATGCGATTTATATATGATAAAAAAAGTTGGTAAATCATACCTTCAATGTTTTATTTCAAAGCTTCTAACAGCAATTGGCCGCTTAAGAATGTTTCTAGTAGGAATAAATATATGAAATCATTAAGTCTCCAACAGTTCATTTTTTTAAAGACTAATAGTGTGGAAAAATCAGACTAACTCGAAGCCAATACGATAACCCACGAAACATATGAGGGTGCGGTATAAACGAGAAATTAGAATACTATTGCATAAATTCAAATAGATCGTACGAGAATGACTCGTGGCTGAGACCATTAAACTTGAGCTACAGAGCGAGAAAATAATTAAACCACGTTTCGTTCCAGGATTGTAAACTCAAGTCTCGTAATACCAGCAGTAACTAGATATCCCCCTCACTGACGTATCGACTGTAGCGAGACGAATAGGCAAGTGAGATGCCATTAACACAAAGAAATAATTGTTAACAACAGAATAACTTCACAATAGCATCGTGTGAGCTTTACATAATTACTTGCCTGATAAGTTGCTTCATATTGTGTGTTAGGAACTTCTTAATTAAGATGGAGGGATTTCGCGCTGCATAAAGAAAGGGGACAATAGAATGGTATCTAAGAACCAAAGACTAAAGTGTACCCTTAATTTTCGGTTCATTGTTTCGTTAGCGTCCTGTAGGAGCTTCATAAACACGTCAAATCCGCTAGACAATTATTGAGATAATAAGAATAAGCTGATCTCGAGACAGGTAGATTGAGATAATTCTCTTGCGAGGAAGATGTGAAGGACGCCGAGGGTGTGAAAGCCGCTGAGAAGGAGATGTTGGTGACCGTGTGCCACTAAGAGTGTTGCGAGAAATGATTACAGATTTCGCAGGAAAAATAGAAGGAGATTCGCTACTCTAAATAAAGGGACAAATTTCTTTAACTTGTAACTTCTCCACGGCTGTTAGAAGATATTCTGATGGTTAGCGTAATCTTACTGGCTGCAGGGCATGTTCAAACTGCCGAGAGAAACCTTTATTATGATAGAGGAACTAATTGCAATAATAGAAGCCCTTAAATATGCCGGGAGCCCTAGGGAGAATAATATCATTATGCCATCTGATTCGCTTTCCGCGCTAACGTCACTAAAAAATCAATACTTATGCCGAAGTAACAACCGCGTCATACACGAAATTATCATAGTAATAATCTAGTAGGACTGTCCTGGGTAAGTTGTATTAATATTATTATTAATTGCATTATCCTTATTTTCCTACAAACATATTTTTACATTAATGGAATTTTTGCATTGAATTCTTGCACTGTATGATATTAGCAGTTGGACATACATCTCAACAATTTATTCCAGTTCCTAACAACCTTGACCACAATTGAAAACTTTCGGACTCCTTTATATCTAAAATCAGACGCAGCAACCAGCATCCGTCTAAGTAATGTATACCTTACACACGCCAACTGCTCTATTCAACCACCTCCTGTCTCACAACCCAAAAAATTTATCATATTAATTACTAATTGTGTTCTATGTTTTCTCAAACAAATCTAGACGCCATACTTTCTATTCCCTGCTGCTCCTATGTTACATACCTTTAATGTGAACACCTTATTGTGGCACCATAATCAAGAAGTTTATCTAAATTACAGCATTGTTGTTTACACTCCTACAGTTAACTAGAAGTAGTATGAAATCTGACTTTAATATCATTATCGTCATCATCTTGCTAGACGTTTCCGTTTTTGCGGGTCATCCAGCACATCCTCTTCCAAGTCTGGCGATCATTCCACGATTTTTCCTCCATCTGTCTCCAAACAACCCCTTAGTCTCTGCGTCTTTCTTAACTTGGTCCATCCATCTTGCCCGAGGTCTTCTGATTGGCCTCCTTCCCTTCTCGCTGTTCAGGAGTACTAACTTCGGCATTCTCCCTTCCTCCATCCTCATAACATGTCCCAGCCACTGCAGTCTGTTCCTTATTAATGTCTCTCCCAGTGCTTTAACTTGTAATCTCTCCCTGATGTTTTCATTTCTGATTTTGTCTCTTTTCGTGATATTCTCCATCCCTCTCAGAACATCATCTCTGTAGCCTGTAATCTGCTGATACGGTAGCTATGAAGGCCCTACAGGAACCATGAAAAATGACGGCCAATGGGGATCCGGTGAAACAACGACAGCACCGAGCGTGGTGGGTGAACGGTTAACGTTTTGGCCTCGCATTCGGGAGGACGCGGGTTCGAATCCCCGTCCGGGCATCAAGATTTCTGTTTTTCCATGGTTTCCCCAAATAACTCCAGGCGAATGCCGGGATGCTTCCTTCAAAAAGGTTATCGCCGAATTCCTACCGATTCCTTGTCCCCAGTCCCATGCCGCCTGTAATGACCTTAGCCGTCGACGAGGCGTAAAGCCATAGTATAGCAAGCCGGTAGTGGATGGAACATGTTTCGAAACTAAGCAGTCTAGGAAAGGATGGCTTTAATACATTCGTTTTTTTTTATTTTCTTCATTTCTTCCTCTACATACAAATTAAATATTAATGGAGATAGACTACATTCTTGTCTCACACCCTTCTTAATTGATGCATATCTCTCACGATTCTTTAGTTTTATTACTGCCACTTGATTCTTATATAGATTATATTCTTCTTTCTCGATATTTTACATCTGACTTCTTTAAAATTTTGAACATCTTGTCCCACTTAACACTATCAAAAGCTTTTTATAAATCATCAAATGCCATAAAAGTATATTTGTTTTTCTTGATCCACCCTTCAAGTATTAATCTTAAAGCCAGAGTTGCTTCTCACGTACCGCATTTTTTCCTAAATCCTAATTGATCTTCACCTTCTACTATCCTTTCTATTGTTCCGTATATTATTCTGATCAGTAATTTTGAAGCATATGACGTTAGACTTATGGTGCGATAATTTTCACATTTGCTGTTTGTGTTTTCTTCGGAAGTGTGACGATGATACTTTTGTTAAAATCAGTTGAAATATCTCCTGTTTGGTAACTGTTTGGCACCAGTACGAATAATCTTTGGATTCCTTCTTCTCCTAGGGATTTCAGAAGTTCCGCGGGAATTTGATCAATTCTAACTGCCGCATTTGATTTTAGTTCTTTCAAAGCTCTTTCAAATTCTGATCTTAAAACATAATCTCTTAAGGTATCAATGTCGACATCGCCTTCTTTTTCCGGTACACTGTTGCTTAAATTATCCCCATCTCTATGTATTTCTTCTATCGGTTAGCTCCGTCTTTTGAATTTAAAAGTCTTTTCCGTCATCATCTTTAATCTTTATTCTTCGTTTTTTTCATTTTTCCAAAATTTTGTTTGATTTTCGTTTTTCCATCTCTACTTTACCTGTGGCAGTATTCTTTTCTACTTCTTTGCACTTTTCTTCCAGCCACTTTTCTTTTACTTTTTTGCATTTGCTGTTTATTTGATTTCTAAATTGTCTGTGTTGCTCTCTTCCTGCTTCAGTATTTCCCTCTTATTGCATTCCATTCGTTTTCAGAGTTATTTCTTAGACTTAAGTTTATCATCTCTGTAAATTTTTCTCTCATCTTATATTGTTTCAGTTTGTTTACTGGAACGGTCTGGTGGCTCAGTGGTTAAGGCGCATGACTTGTGATCGTAAGGTCCCCATTTCGAATCCCGACCTTCACATCTGGCACAGCTTGCTGTGTAATGTGAAGTACGCTAGAACGCTTCCGTTGTTCGGATTCCACGTTAAACTATAGATCCCCCGTGCCCGGTGGGATTGCCGGGTTAGGTTAAGACGGCTACGACAGGGGTGGAATGCGCATCTCATAGAAACCCTGTCACCAGGTCATTACGACCACCTGGAATTATTATTAGTTTGTTTACTTCCAGTCTGTTCTGCTTGTATAACTTCTTTGTTCACTTGAATTTCAGCCTGAACTTCATGACTATCGGATTTTGGTCAGAGTCTACAGCTTCTACAGGGTATTCTTTACAGTCTAGAATTTGACTTCTGAATCTTTGTTTGACCATCCCCAGGACGTTTCCAAGTGTCTATCCTACGTGCATGATTCTTGAATAGTGCGTTCACCCCGACTCGTTTATTCTAACAACCTGCTTTTTCGCCCATTTCTTTCTTCTAGACCAAAACATCCTACAGTATTCCCCTCTTTACCTTCTCCAATGATCACATTCCAGTCACCCATGATTATTAGATTTTCATATCACATATTGAATTATTTCTTCAATTTAACCATACATTTTCTCCACTGCATCATCATTTTTCTGTGACGTTGGCATATACACTTGTATTGGTTGGAGCACGCTAAGTTTCTAGCCCCATCAAAATAATCCTGTCACTAAATTGATAATTATAACTCACCCGTTTCTCTACTCTCTTGTTCATTATAAACCCTACATCTTTAACTCAACTAACTGATTTTGTGCTAATTATCCTGTGTCCCCCAGACCAGAAATCCTGTGCATCCTTCCACTAATGTAACTAACCCCATTCATATCTAACATGAGTCGTACCATTTCCCTTTTTAAGTTTTCTAATTTACTTGCCCTATTCAGAGTTCTAACATTTTACGCTCCGATTCTGATGACCCCTCCCTGAGCATTCCCCATCCGGACATCCGATTTTACCTCCAAAATATTTTACCTAGGAAAAAGTCACCATTCTATATGTAATTTGAGATGATTACATATCCTCGGAATGCCCTTTGGGTCTTTAGTGCAGTGGTTTCCCGCTGTCTTCTGCATCCCCATGCCATCAATCATTTCTGAATCATCCGCCTTTTGGGTCCGTTTCCAATCCCAAGAGCTCAGGAGGCCGTTGGCAAGCAGTTGGTAACCCCTTATACCGAAAATCATTCAGTCGTCAGTGCCTCGTCGGTGCAAACGAGGTGCACCATATGAAAGAGAGTTGACATTTGGTTGGAAGAGGCTAATATAGCCTCTCCCAAATCCTTACATCCAAATGCAGTTATTATAATCAATAAATATATAAGGTGACAGAATGGCTGTATGACTTACCGGCCAAGAACCATTTTTTTTATTATAAATCTAAAGATATAATGCCTGTTACTTCTAAGCAATATGACTCAGAACATTATAAGGACTTTTTTTGAAAGCGTTAACTGTATTTTTAAATGCAATAAACTGTCTATAGACTCTTCAGATATTGTAAAGCAACTGCAGATTCTTAAATGGGGGAAAGCACCGGGTCCGATAGTATACCAGGAAGAGGGTTTTCAGGTTACGCGACAGAAAATAGGCCCTTTCTGATTGACAAATGCCGTTAATCTTTAGAAAAAGTACCTCCGGCTGGAAAAATCGCGCAAACTAAAGCCATCTTCAAAAAATAAGACCAAAAGGAACCAGTCAACGATCCAACGATCTCTAATAGCTGTATGCAGTATAATTTTTGAGAAAATGTTTTTTAGAATATTTCGAGATAATTCTAAGTTGTCAGAAATTTAACTGAGCTACAGCAATACGAATTTCGGAAGAACGGATCGTGTGAAACACTGTTTATATTCTTTTTTTCTAGTTTTTTTTTTTTTTTAATTTCCAGAAATCCTTCAACAGTGTGTCATAAAACCGCTCTTAACCAAATTTCAAGCGTTCGGAAGTGTCTGATTTAGTGCTTTATGTTCTGTCGAGGTAGAAGCAGTTAGAAACGACAAAGAATTTGGGACAAGGAACGGGAAAAAATTTATGTTTCCTTTTATTCTCTTCTCGCTGACAGTAAGACCAATCTAGAAACATTCAGTTTAAACGCAAATTAAATTATTGCTACACTACAGCTTAATATATCAACTGAAGGTTGCTTTTGCACAGCCCTGTATATATTATTCAGAGCTTAAATGTTTGATTATTTCATATAACAATCCACAGCAATTTCGTCGAGATTTCGCACAGTTGATGTTATCAACATACTTTGATTCTCGACTCCTTCCTCCGGTCCCCCCTCCCCCTCACCCCTTAAATATATATAGTGCGGATTGACTATTATGTAATTACTCAAGTTAATTTTAACAGCATTAAAATTAAATTTTTGATAGATATAGCAGCGGATGTGCAAAAAGCTGCTTGAACTTCGAACGTGGCTGATCATGAAACGTGAGTAGGATAGCCGAGGATAAGGGTGAGTGGTTTATAATTCCGATCTCTATTGTGTCGGTGATAATTTCCGACTCAACAATTTACTTCCGTTAAGCCACCCGCATTTTTATTTTTGACAATTTCGCTGTTTGCGTCGTACGGTTTAGTACTTCCTTCCACAAATCTTTCTGGTTCCTATCTCACCTATATACGAAAGAAAACCATACCACTTCATGCACACAACGCAAACTATAACATAGATGAAGATCTGTTCATGGGCTCTTTTAAGATCCAGCATATTTACTCTCGATCTTCAGTAAGAAACTTCACCGCCATCAGACAGTTCTGCTAAGATCTTCCGATATCCGACGAAACCTAACGTTTCACTACAACATTACTTTGATATATAGGTAAAGAATCAGTCGTGGAGAATTTTGTTTACGAAATTCGACGAGATCGCTGATTTCTGAGCGCTCCACGCAGCCACACTAGACAGACCCTGTTCCTCAGTTGACTGTCGAACCTTTCTCCCAGGACAGCCTCGTTACCACTTATCTATGACTGCACTCACTCTGCACGGTCCACTTGTTCGAACATTCTCCACGTCAAATGATTACTTTCACTATACTCTAGCTCGAAATCGCGAATTTCTATCTTGAGGTTTCTGCAATAATTTTTACTTTCTCCATATTTCCGGGTGCACGGAGGAAGCTATTACTGCAAAAATCTAATATTATGTTTTTAGTTAAGCAACCCGCAGAAGCCGTTTTTACAGTTTTTTTAAATTGGTTATGTCTGAGTGTCGTATAATGGGATTTTGTGAGTACTATGATTTGACCAATAATGAATCAATTTATATTTTAAGCAGTTATTCACAGTACAGTTCCTTCAGTTGATAAGACTTTTATTTGTCTAAGTTGCTTTCTTAATTCGTTTATAACAACTTTACTTTACTCATAATTTCTAAGAATGAAATAAAGTTGCAAAAATAATAATTATTGAACTACCCTTGCCATTTTACGGTTTACTTTTAAATGCCTTTGGCTTTTTTAAGCCACATAGTCACCTTTACAACGTGTATTAGTGATTCTACAAGTATATATTAATTCTTCAAGTCTACATCAGTTTCGTTAATCAATATGTATCATTTCCCAAATATTTTTCGTTTATCAAAATACGGACAAACCATTTAATTGGAACCATCGTCGCCCGAGGGGGAGACTCGAACACACGACACTAGGAACTCGATGCCAATACGCTACCGACTACGCTGCCGGGGACGGATTTATTTAGTTAATGCAGCTAATAATAATGGCTTGCAGGCAATATAACTGTGGTAATAATTACCCTATTTTACGTTTACCAGCTGTAGTTAATGTTTCATACGCTTAGAGCTTGTCACCTGGAGGCGGATTTAATGCCACACGCAGGTCGACAATTGCATTGTGAGATGATTTTAATCAAGACGGGATACCACCTACCCATAATCATATAACCCATAAGTTCGATTTTTACATTTATCTGCAAACGCGATGACTCTTCACGCTGAGCATGATGGAAAGAAATGGCGTTATGTGGTGATTGGAGGCAAGGAACGGGAAGGATTTCTGCAATGTCCTTTTAAAGAAACCATCTCGACATTCACTTGGAGTAATTCGGGAAACCATGGAAAATCTGAATATGGATGCCAAGACAGGGTATCGAACTCACGTCGCTCCGAATTCCAAGCCTAAACGTTAACCTACGCCTAGCGCGGTTACTTCATACTTTGTAATTATACAACAAAAAACCGAGGTGTTAAATTTTGGGTCTGGCGATCGGAAGGACGCGGGTTCAATCCTCGTCCACTAATCCAGATTGACGTTTCAATGGCCTCCCGCGATCACTCCAGGAGAATGGCGGATAGTTCCGCCAAAAATCTATGACCAAATTCTTAACCGTTACTTGAAAACAGTCCTCTCCCGACTCAAATGACCGCAACGTCAGAGAGCTGCAAAGCTGCAATAAAAGAGGCAGAGAATTCCGGAATTACTCCTAGCGATGCTTGCCTGAATTTCTTCTTCTTTATGGACGGTACTATCCCTATGATAGTGACCCTCCTGTAGAGGATCTAATAAACATCAACAATAAAGCACTTTTCGCTCAACGCAAGGAAGAAATTTTCAAAATCCGATACTTGGCCAAAAAGGCAAGGTTGTGATCCAAAACCTCTGTTAGTGATCATAGCGACGATAAGCCTGACGGTCGCCGGCCTCGGTAGGGTAGGGGCTAGAGTGTCAGCTCCACGTGCCGAAGGTCGTCGGTTCGAGTCCAGCCGAGGACATGGCTGTTTAAGTGTGTTGATGTCGTGTTGTCCTGTCCGTCCTGTAGTGTCCACAGTTAGAAGCTACTATAACGTTGTTTTTTTTTTGTTTTTTTTTGTAACTGCTTTACGTCTCTCAACAGCGAGAGACAAGAAAGGATGGGGGCAAGGAATGGGAAGGAATTCGGCATGACCTTTTGAAGGAAGCATCCCGGCATTTGCCTGGTGTGATTTGGGAAACCATGGAAAACCCAAATCTGAATGCCCGGACGGGGATTCGAACCTCCGTCCTCCGAATGCGAGGCCAGAACGCTATCCGTTACACCACCACGCTCGGTCTACTACAACGTGCTGGGGGGAACTGATACACAGCAGGAGTCATGGTCACATTGAGCTGGCTGTATGGCTTTTGCCGAATGCCATTAAAAAAAAAAATAAGCCTGACGGTCGCTTTTACTCTTTCTCAAGTGTATGCCCTAACTGCCGAAAACATGATTTAGCCCATCCCTGCATTTATCTTCATTCAAAAGACGAACAGCGCACAACGCTTAAAAATCACTGATAACATTTAGCTACGTCTATCGCACACAATAGAAACACGGAAGAAATAAATGGCCAAACCCCTTCTTTAACACTGGCTAAATATACCGCCTATAGGAGGTCGCAAACAAATCTTCAAATTATTCACTGTAATTTTAACAGTGGGGAGAAAATTGAAGCATATTTACGAGAGAATGAAATATGTACTCCTGTCATAATGATGAGAAAGTAGGATAATGTCTGCAGTGTTTAATACGGATATCGCAACACCGGGGTGTAAGAGTTTGGGAGAGACTATACTAGTCTTTTCCAACCAAATGTCAACCTCTCCTTCACGTGGTGCACCCTGTTTGCACGGACGAGGCTCTGGCGACTGAAAGATTCCCGGTATAAGGAGTCACCCACTGCTTGCCAACGGCCTCTGAAAAGAGGGCGGAAGAGCGGGGAGCGGTTCAGGGCACCCTCTTGCCCTTAGGGTTGGAAACGGCCCCTAAAAGCGGATGAATCAGAAATGATCAACGGCATGGGGATGCAGAAGGCAACGGGAAACCACTGCATTAAAGACCCAAAGGGTATCCCGAGGACATGTAATCCTCTCAAATTACATATATCATGATGGCTTCTTCCTGGGTAAAATATTCCGGAGGTAAAATAGTCCCCCAATCGGATCTCCGGGTGGGGACTGCTCAGGGAGGAGTCATCAGAATGGATAGAAACATTCTACGAGTCGGAGCGTGGAATGTTAGAAGTCTGAATAGGGCAGGTAGGTTAGAAAACTTAAAAAGGGAGATGGAACAACTTAAGTTAGATGTTGTTGGGATTAGTGAGATTAAATGGAAGGACGCACAGGATTTCTGGTCTGGGGAACACAGGATAATTAGCACACAAGCTGTCAATGGAGTCACTGGTGTAGTATTTTGTAATGAACAAGAAAGTAGGGAAACAAGTGAGTTATTATGAACAATTTAGTGACAGGATTATTTTGATGAGGTTAGAAACTAAGCCCGTCCCAACCACATTAGTACAAGTGTATATGCCAACGTCGCAGGAAGATGATGAAGAAATAGAAAAAATATACGCTGTAATTGAAGAATTAATCCAATATGTGAAAGGGGAGGAAAATCTAATAATCATGGGTGATTGGAATGCAATAGTCGGAGAAGGAAAAGAGGGGAATATTGTAGGAAGTTTTGGTCTAGGAGAAAGAAATGAGCGAGGAAGCAGGTTGCTAGAATTTTTGTGAAAGATACAAGCTAGTAGTGGCGAACACACTGTTTAAGAACCATGCAAGAAGAATATACACCTGGAAACGTCCTGGGGATACAGGCAGATATCAGCTAGATTATATCATGGTCAAACAGAGATTCAGGAATCAAGTTCTAGACTGTAAAGCATACCCAGGAGCAGACATAGACTAGGACCATAATTTGATAGTAATGAAGTGCAGGCTGAAATTCAAGCGAATAAGGAAGCAGCATAAGCAGAACAGACTGGAAGTGAATAAACTGAAACAATCTAGCACAAGAGAAAAATTTGCAGAAATGGTAGACTTAGGTCTAAGAATTAACTGTGAAAGGAACTCAACCCAGGACGAATGGAATGCATTAAAGACCGAAATAATGAAAGCTGGCAAAGAAACCTTAGGCTTTAGGGAACAAGCTGCCCGAAAACCTTGGATCACAGAAGAAATTTTGCAGCTGATCGATCAGAGGAGAAGGTACAAAAATGCTCAGGATGAAGCAGGAAAAGAGCAGTACAGGCAATTTAGAAATCAAATAAATAGGAAATGCAAAATAGCAAAAGAAAATGGCTACAAGAAAAGTGTGAAGAAGTAGAAAAGGAAATGGTCATAGGAAAAGTAGATGTTGCATATAGAAAGATCAAACAGAATTTTGGAGAAATGAAGAAAAGAGGTATGAACATTAAAGCTGCCGATGGGAAACCTCTTTTAAGGTCAGAAGATAGAGCTAACAGATGGAAGGAATACATTGAGAAACTGTATGTTGGGGACGACTTGAGCAATAGTGTATTGCAAAAGGAAGGCGATGTCGACATGGATGACTTAGGAGATCCTGTTTGAGGACAGAATTTAATAAAGCACTGAATGACTTGAAAGCAAATAAGGCAGTTGGAATTGATGAGATCCCTGCAGAACTTCTTAAATCTCTAGGAGAGGAAGGAATCGAAAGATTATTCAAGCTGATATCAAAAAGTTATGAAACAGGAGAAATTCCAACTGATTTTAATAAAAATATCATCTTCACACTTCCAAAGACAGCACAAGCTGACAAATGTGAGAATTATCGCACAATTAGTCTCACATCACATGCTTCAAAATTGCTGACCAGAATAATATTCAGAAGGATGTAAAGGGTAGTAGAAGAGATAGTAGGTGAAGATCAGTTTGGGTTTAGGAAAAATCGCGGTACAAGGGAAGCAATTCTGTCTTTAAGATTAATACTTGAAGGGCGGATCAAGAAAAACAAAGATACTTTTATGGCATTTGTTGATTTAGAAAAAGCTTTTGATAATGTTAGGTGGGACAAGATGTTCAAAATTCTAAAGAAGTCAGGTCTAAAGTATCGAGATAGAAGAATCTTCTATAAACTATATAAGAATCAAGTGGCTGTGATAAAAGTAGAGAATCACGAGAGACATGCATCAGTTAAAAAGGGTGTGAGACAAGGTTGTAGTCTATCCCCGATAATATTCAACTTGTATGTAGAAGAAGCAATGAAGAAAGTCAAAGAAAAATTTCCATGTGGCAAGTTTTCAGGGAGAAAAAATCAGTGTGCTACGATTTGCTGACGACATTGTCTTATTAGCGGAGAGGGCTGAGGATATTGAGAAGTTATTGAATGGCATGAACAAAATACTGAAGGAAGATTTTGGACTGAATATAAATCAAAGTAAAACAAAAGTGATGAAATGTAGCAGAAATGACACCAATACTAGCAGATTAAATATAAAAATAGGATCTGATGCAATAGGAGAAGTGAGTGAGTTCTGTTACTTGGGAAGCAAAATTACAACCGATGGCCGAACCAGGAATGATGTTAAAAGCAGAATAGCACTAGCAAAAGTAGCCTTCATGAAAAAGAGAAACCTTTTAGTTTCAAATATTGATCTAGGAATTAGAAAGAACTTCTTAAAACTCTATGTGTGGAGCACAGCACTTTACTGGTAGCGAAACATGGACTTTAGGAATACCGGAAAGAAAGAAACTTGAAGCATTTGAAATGTGGTGCTACAGAAGAATGCTGAAAATTAGGTGGACAGACAAAGTAAGAAATGAACGAGTTTTAGAAATGATGGGTGAGAAAAGATGTTTATGGAAGAAGCCTTACAGGAAGAAGAGACAGGCTGGTAGGTCATATTTTGAGACATGCTGGATTGGTTAATTTGTTAGTGGAGGGAACAGTTGAAGGTAAGAACTGCAGAGGTAGACAGAGATTAGAATATATGAAGCAGATAATTGAGGACGTGGATTGTAAGGGGTATGTAGAAATGAAGAGGTTAGCACAGGATAGGAAGGGATGGAGGATTGCATCAAACCAGTCTAAAGACTGACGACAGCAAAAAAAACAAACAAAAAAAAAAAATAAAAAAAATAAAAAATCGCAAGACCAGATAACCTATGTAATAAACTAATGGTTTATATAAAATAAAATAAAAAATGAAAGAAATGTATTAAACATTTATTTTGTGATCAGCAGGATATATAATTAAATAGCAATACGGATCTTACCTTGGAATAGTGGTTGTTTTCACTTGGAAATAATTGATTTCAAGTTGTATTTAGGAATGGCCACTGAGACGGGATATACTAAAAACACAACCATGTTCCTATTCCCTACACTGGCTTTTTGATCATAACGCACTTTCTTGAAGGCTATAACAAATACGGAAAATGCGCCATAAATGAGTCACAGAGTTATCTAATTTCATCTATACAACATCTATTGTTTTTGGTATTTCTTAGCGAACGCGAATAGATGATGACATTAGTCCCTGTTAAGGACGAGAAGGTAAAATATACTCTTTGAAAAGGTCACCGAGCCTGATTGGGAAAGGTAATGCTCTCCCCTGGCATTAAGGTGAACGCGGGTTCAAATCCCCCTCCGGCCATTCAGATTTTGATTTTCCTGGTTACTACAAATCACGTCAGGTGAATGCTGGGATGGTTCCTACAAAATGCCATGGCCGAATTCTTTTCTTGCCTCCTTGCCTCCTAACCTCTCCTAACCTCTCCTACCCTCTCCAGCCTCTAATGACCAGGATATCTACGAGCCGTAAATCCATAAGCATGGCGAATTACAAGTTAAGAAGACATCGTTACGCAGACAACAACAACGAAATATTCAGAAGTTGATTCATACATTTTCAAGTGTAAACACGCGCAGTTACAAATTGTGTTAGCGTGTGATGACTGTTCACAAATCCCAGGGCGTTACATTCGACAGAATAATACATGATTACGACCAGAACCAACAGACATCTTTCGTCTATGTAGGCCTGAGCAGGGTAGAGTGAGGAGCATCGACGGATTATACTTAACTAATGCAAACATAGACTTAACCCTCTATTACGGAGGAAGCAGCATCGCGCCAGGTATAAAGCGATGACTAATGAATACTTGCATCTTGAGAGATATGTATGCGGTAGCAGCGGGCGCAGCCAGGTAATTAAATAAATAAACATTGGAAGCTAGCGACACACCCACAAAAGAAACATTCAACCGAAGCTGCAAACAGTGTTTCTAAAGGACACATATATAGATGGACAATCAGATAGGGATGGAATCCGACAGAAAATCACACAAACGGACAGATAGACATTTAGACAGAAATATTCTCTGGCACATACAAATGGACAAACAAAGTCATAGGCAGACAAACAAATGTACCCTTTAGTAGAGTAGGGAGTACGGAAACAAACACTCAATCGGAAAGGCAGGTTACCAGGCAGGGAGATGACTATCCAGACACACCTAAAGAGAAACTGAATTGAACTGATTGTAATGGAGCGCATGCTACGGAAGCAATTTCCCTAGTCATCTAATCACCCTTTTCTATTTTTTTATAATCATTTTACATACTTTAAGAGTTAAATTTCTCTACGGATCTGCTTTTACCATTTACGAATTTTAATTTCAAATTCCATCCGCATTTATGGTAAATTATTCATCACTTATTTTCCTTGGTAATTTATTCCAATCCCTGACACCCTTACTCACAAAAGAAATTTTTTCCACACCCTTATGCATGAAATCGAGTGCCTGCCTGTGCCCATGTTCATCTTTTCCTTTCCATGCACTACTCCTAATTCTTCTACCAATATACCTCCAAACCTCATCATCAACATATGCCTTGGATAATCCCAGCACTTTCTTCGCTCTCCTCCTGTCTTCCAATAACTATCAGTTCAGCACCTTTAACATATTGGTTACTGGCTGGGCCCAGTGGTAATTTTCACAAACAAATCTAGCACATCCTCCAGCTTCTGTATTTACACAGACGGAAAAAAAAATCCCAACACCAAGAAAGACTTGTGTTAGATAAACGAAATTTGGTAGGCGTGTTTATACATCTGAAAGATGACATCGATTCAAATTTCGCGCTTCGCGCATAAGTGTGGCGCTAGTAGCGCTACTCAGAGCTTGCAAATCAGGTTTGCTTTAAATACGCGCTGTAAAGTTTGTGAACGTTATTTACCGCTGAGATTTGACATAGTGAGTTGATGTTAGCCAAGAATGCCTTTAAGAAGACGAAGAAGCCATTATCAACAGCTCACCGAGTTTGAACGAGGTCGTGTAATAGGGCTACGAGAAGGTGGATTTTCTTTTCGCGATATTGCAGAAAGACTTGGCCGGAATGTATCCACTGTGCATGATTGTTGGGTGCAGTGGTCAAGGGATGGTACTGCCTCAAGAAGACCGGGTTCCGGGAGGCCACGTGGCACTACTGAGAGGGAAGACCGCCGTATTCGGCGTACAGCTGTGGCGCATCGTACTGCGTCTGCGGCAGAAATTCGAGCTGCAGTTGGTACCACAGTGACACAACGAACTGTTAGAAATCGGTTACTTCAAGGACAGCTCCGAGCCAGGCGCCCTGTAGCGTGCATTCCACTGACTACAAGCCATCGCCGTTTGCGACTCCAGTGGTGTCAAGCCAGAGCTCATTGGAGGACGGAGTGGAGATCTGTTGTGTTTTCTGATGAAAGCAGGTTCTGCCTTGGTGCCAGTGATGGCCGAGTGTTGGTCAGAAGGAGGCCAGGGGAACGCCTGCAACCAAACTGTCTGCGGCCTAGACACACTGGACCTACACCTGGAGTCATGGTCTGGGGAGCAATTTCCTATGACAGCAGGAGCACTCTTGTGGTTATACCAAACACACTGACTGCAAATTTGTACGTCAGTCTGGTAATTCAACCTGTAGTGCTGCCATTCATGAACAGCATTCAAGGGGGAGTTTTTCAACAGGATAACGCTCGCCCTCATACCGCTGTTGTCTCGCAACGTGCTCTACAGAGTGTCGACATGTTACCTTGGCCTGCGAGATCACCAGATCTGTCTCCAATTGAACACGTATGGGATATCATTGGACGACAACTCCAGCATCATCCACAGCCAGCACTGACCGTCCCAGTATTGACAGCACAAGTACAACAAGCATGGAACTCCATACCACAAAGTGACATTCGAAACCTGTATGACACAATGCATTCACGTTTGCAGGCTTGCATTCAAAATTCTGGAGGTTACACCGGCTATTAATTTAACAGTATTTCACATTTGAAATGCATTTTCTTGAGCTTAAATTAACCTGTGATCTTGAAAATTTAATCAATTAAACATGTTAACTTGACAAATGCATTGTCCAAATTTCATTACTCTACAATAATTTTTTCTTGGTGTTGGGATTTTTTTTTCCGTCTGTGTAATACCAAAATGTGGGTCCCAAACTACACCAAAATACTCAAACAATGGTCTGACCAAACTTTTGTAACCCAGTTCCCTCAGTGCTCTGGTACATCCCCTCATTACCCTCATCAGTAAATTAAGGATTTTTTAACCTGTTCCTGCCATCTGTCTCTTCTTCTAATTTGAGTTTACTGTCATATGTTATGCCAAGATATTTAATACATCAAGCCTTCAACAAGCAATTCTGTCCCAACAGTAAAATCATAAACAACCATTAGTTTTTTATCTGTGTAGCTAATTAGCTGACTCTTCTTGTCATTTCTCTCCAATCAAGTTTGATGTTCCATCCAGATTACCCTGCAGTTGTTCATAATCTTCACCTGCTTTGATCCTATGATATACCATTACATCATCAGCAAGCGGCCATCAACACAATCATTCATTAGAATGATTAATAGCAATGGTCCCAATACACTATCTGTGGCGCTCTCATATTCACATCCACCTATTTTGAACACTGCAGTTCCTACTTTAACACCTTGCTTTCGGCGTTTTAAGTATTTCTCTACACAACAAGTCACTTTTTCTTCAGCTCTAATAGTTTTCAACTTATTTAAAACCATTTTACGGCTTACTATATCAAATTCACTAGAAATATCTAATGCTACTCCGACTAGTAATTTGTCCATTTCATCCTAAATATCTTGCATATAACCTACAATCTGAGATTCACATGAATATCCATTTTTAAAGTCATGTTGTCGATTCTCAGACCAGTTTCTTTCCTCGCAGACATTTGTGATGTAGTTGCATATTATTTTTTTCACTATCATTTTGACTATCACTGATGTCAAACCAATCGGCCTGTAATTTTCAACTATACTTGTCGCCCCTCGTTTATGTACCAGTACTACTATCACTCTTTTCCAGTCCACTGGTAAGCAGAAGACTCCAGACTTATTCTAAATATTTCAACGTAAGGTACAATACATTATCTCGATATCTTTAATACGTATGTAGTAATATTACCTGCACCAACGCCTTGGCGCTTTTTTATCTTTCTTAGTTCCTTCATAATTTTTTGAGGATCTATTTCGGATTTTGCAGCTTCCTCACAACATTTTTTCATCTTTCCGTCTTCTGAAAAAGCAGAGTATCCAGTGTTGACCGGGGGCTGGATATGAAAGTTCTGTTGTTTTATCCCTTTTGATCGGATTGTAATAAACATTCTCAATCACCATCCACTTTGGCAGATTTCCTTACAGTTTTGGAGATATATAAAAAACGCGGAAAAATTGCACTTCTAAATTTGTTTTAAAGGGTTTAAAGGAGGAGACGTTTTGTAGACTAAATGTAAACATAATTTTTCCCTTATTTTAAAGCATATGTTTCGAGATCGGAAAAAATATTGAATTGTGTGTCACCAGAAAAACTATGAAACAATTTTTAAATTGCAAGTTCGAATTTCTTGTTCGGCAATTGTCCGATCAGAATCGGTCTAACTCTGTTTGACAGGCAATGTTATGCGATCTAAGAATATTTACTATCCACTTTGGCCAATTTCAAAAACCATTTTCGAGATGTCTGTAAAAAACTGAATGGTTTGAAGCGTAAATTTTGCTTAAGCAGGGTTATGGGAGAGAGTGGGTGTGTTTATGTAAACCAAATGTAGATAGTATTTTTATCTTGGTTTTTAAAGTATACATGTACAAAATTCTATCGAAATCGAAAGAAAAAAATGTTACATTTTATAAAGAACATTGGCAAAAATTAAGAGGGGAGTAAAGGAGAAGAGAGGTAGGGATTTTGCAAACGAAATGTAGATAACATTTTTCTGTTTCTTTTAAAGTATGCGTTTGCGAAGTCCTTTCAAAATCGGATTAAAACTATAGCTTTGTATAAAGAACATTGAGGGGGTGTAAAGGAGAAGATGGGTTGCGTTTTTGTAAAGCAAATGTAGACAGTATCGTCCTGTTTGTTTTAAAGTATACGTGTGCAAAATGCCATCGATATCATATAAAAACTGTGGGTATGTATAAAGAACACTGCCAAAAACTAAGGGATGGAGGTAAAGAACGAGTAGGGTTGGGTTTTTGAAAACGTGATGTAGACGTTACTTTTTTTGTTTGTTTTTAAGATAAAGAGGGAGAGTAGTTGGCTCTCGTGGTGATGTCATGGCGAACGGTGGGTGAAGGGCCAGGGATTAACTATCCACTGCAGATTGCACGTGAATGTGATAAACAAATCTTGTGTATTTAATTTAGGCTGGAATTCGGTTTTACATTTTTTTTTTTTTTTTGAAATCTTTTAATTGATTTATTTCCACCCCCCGAACGCGTAACGAACAAAACGAAACATAAAAGAATGACGCATATCCATCATTCGAATTGCGAATTATGGTCTTGAGTTCATACAAAAATCCCACAGAAAAAAATTACTTTCAGTTTTTTCCAGAATTTTCGGCCAACTTTTCCAATTTTTCTTTCGCTAAAAACCTTATTCGCACTATTATGAACATTTAAAAACAACAATTAGCTAAATCGGTTCAGCCATTCTTAAGTGATGCGGTTACCAACGAACTGCATTTCATTTTTATTTATATAGAAAGATGAACCCATCTTTAGCTTCTTTCTTTGCTGCTATTAATTCCTTGATAATTGTTTCAGTTGTTCCCTACTGCCTTTCTGTCTTTTAGCTCTGTTGTTTTCTCTTCTTAGCAATCTCTCTAACTTCACCTCCCTGTTATAATATGTAGGTTCTGTACTAATTTTTAATTTTGTTATAAACAAAAATTCTTCACCATTTTTACTATCACCCTGAATTCTTTCCATTTTGAATCCACTGTACTTGTGCCTTCCTTCCATTTGCTGACCCTCCCACTGAAATATTTCTTCACTTCTGAAATTTATGCCTTTTTATACTTGTATCTTTTTCCCCTTTCAATTTTGGCCAATGGTTTACTGAACCCACAATATCCACCAGAATTGCATTTGATCATTTATTCCTTCGTTAACCCCTCAAGGTTTTCATCAGGCTATATTAGAACGTAGTCAGAGGCGAGGTACTCACGTCTAGTATACAGATTGTTGTAAACGTTAACGATACGCGCGTACGTGCATTTAAGATACATGCACACATAAATATAGTTGACACCATGCATTCGGTAGTTGTTACATGTTCACTTTCATATTTAAGATTCTATTATACTCAGACTAATTTGCACGATCTGCAGTGAATTTCATCAGGTTTATATACCCTTCGCTAATCTCATCGTAATTTAATTATCAGCACCTGACATTTCCATTACAAGTAATCTAAGATCACTGGTCACTTCCTCAGTAACGGTCCAACATCTAACCATCGAGCGTGGTGGATGAACTGTTAGCGTTCTGGCCTCGCACTCGTGAGGACGCGGGTTCGAATCCCCGTCCGGGCATCCAGATTTGGGTTTTCCATGTGTGACGATACCATCGGACTAACACAGATCGAGAGGAGTATCTGTGAGTGGGGATATCTTTGACGGAGTATAAACAGTATGGCGACAGTCTACAGTACGCTGCTATATCGTGTGGACCTAATGGCGGGAGTTGCCGACTGTTGAGGACAATACTGCGGGAACGATAACCTAAAAGTGTTTGTAACGGTGCAACTAACGTGTACTGTAATTTCAAGTGTTATGCGGAGTGTACACGGACGAGGACAGTACTTCTAACTCTCTAATTACTGTGATAGTGGCACCGCATAATATTTTCGCCTACTCGGTTCGAATCCTGCAAACTTTGGTGATAGAAGTTCGATTACACGGGTCACTGTAACTGGTGGATACTTCGGCGGTGTATTTTTTGTGTTTCTCCAGATAATAAAGTTGTGTGTTGAATGCAAACTTTTGTGACTTGTGTGGTAGTAATTGCTACTCATTTTAGTAGTATAGTTGCTGTCACAAGCTGCTTCAAGTGATTAGTTTTGTGAATAACTTTAAGTATTAGTATTAGTTGTGGAATCCCCACTGGCGACCGGACGGAATTGAACCTGTAGTAATAGGAACATTTAATCACGAACTTAAACACGCCGCATTGAATCGTTCCACCAGGACTCAGAATTATCGATAATACGCGAGGTGCCTTGCACATGGTTTCTCCAAATCACTCCAGGCGAATGCCGGGATGCTTCATTCAAAAATGCCATGGCCGAATTCCTTCCCATTCCTTTTCCCCAGTCCCATTCCGCCTCTAATTACCTTAGCCGTCAACGAGGCGTAAAGCAATAGGAAAAACGAACTTCTAACCCAATTTATCCTTCTGACATCATGCGTTGAGAACCCTGCTAATCTCTGCGCGCTTCCCACTGCTGGTCGTATAGTTCTACAAAGTTGCACGTCACTTCGCCAACCCAATGTTCAGTCGTCTCGGCCGACACGAAATGTTAATGGCGCCGATGGACACCTAAGAAGAATAAATCAATCGTGAAACTGTCATCACAAAATAAGCGAGGAATGAAATGGTTGTTCTTTTTTAAAAAAAAAAAATTAAAAAAAAAAGGCTTCCAACCCGGTATGCTTTATGGTAATGATAGGCGCCGTATATGCGTATAACCCGTTAAGGAAGTTTTTAGTATGGTCTTACAGCTTGTTAACATCGAGGCAATCAGACCCGGGAGATAATAATAATAACTTCGTGTGGTCGTAATGATCTGGTGACAGTGGCTGCGCATTTCGCCCCTGTTGCCGGCTACAGGGGACCTACAGTTTAACGTGGAATCCGAACCACGGAAGCATTCTGGCCTACTTCACATTACACAGCAGGCTATGCCAGAGGTGAGGGCTGGGTTACATGCCAACGAAAATCACCACCGAGACAAGGATTCGAACCGGGGACCTTTCGATCTCCAGTCAGACGCCTTAACCACTGAGCCACCAGACCACTACACGGGAGATGATTGATGGGAAAAGAAATGCTACCAAGTTGATTGAAGAAGCAATCCTAGCGTTCGCCTGGGTTAACTTGTGGAAACCAGGGAAAACTGAAGTCTAGACGTCAGACCGTTCTTCCGAATAGCATGTTCGAACGTTAAGCATCTATTTGCCAGAATCTGTGGGTGGAAATACCACGAATAAAAAAAAAAATACGTTTTAAATATGATGTTCAAGAATGTCAAATATTAATTGTACGAATAAAGTACGAAATTCTGCAAATTATGGTTGAAGAAAGGAATCTATAAGAATAGTACACAGATAAGAGATAACATAATGGGTTACGTCTTACGACGTAAGCGGTTCTTTAATTTCTTTGTAGAGAGAGCACTGAACGCAAATAACTTCAGAGGAAAGCTAAAAATAGGTTACATAAAGCAGATAATCTATAATACAATTGGCCGTACAAAGTTGACTAGATTAACTGAGGGTAGGGAAAGGCTACCGTTTTGAAAACTCAAGGTCAATGGTTCGCATCTTAGTCTGCCCTGGTATTTTAGCATATCTCAACATGATCTTCATCTGTAGCGAAGCTTCTTTTGTGTATCTAAAGCAGTGGTTCCCAAATGGTGGTCCGCGGAACCCTAGGGTTCCATGGAAGGGTCACAAGGGTTCCGTGTTTCATCCGAGAATCAAATAAAATGTTCGTTGAAAAGAGTCATAACTGCGCCGTGAGAAGGCTATCATGGTTCTGCTTATGTTTGTGACGACTTACCGATGCGCGACTGGTTTTTCATCTTACGCTTATAGAAATGGGAATCCGCCAAATAATGTATGATCAATTAGGGTTCCGTCGACAAAAGAAAATTGGGAACCGCTGATCTAAAGTATGCTATGAACCCCCCCGTGACTTAGATTTCACCTTAAACTGTAGGTCCAATCATAAAAAAGATGGACGCGCGCGGCAACATGTAACTCTGTCACCTAGTTGTTCAAACTTTAAGAATTTGCCTATGAGATGAACAGGTAAATGTATGCACCGATTCAAAGGGTGACTGACAGCAAACAAATATTCATATCCATATCCACTTGAGTCGAAGTTGTGTCGGTGGCATTAAGTTCCTTGTCGGAACTCCAAAATAACGTTTTCCCGGCCTCCGAAGCAGTACTCCCACGTCGCAAATGTTTTGCGACCAGTGTTTTGCCGGACATACGGTTGACTTGCGTACCGTTGCATAAACGAAACCCGTAACGCAACCGAGCTCGGGGCTGGAAAGTGAAAGCAGAGCTGTGGGAAGTCCAGTCCAGGTGGCGGACCACACATCACATCACTGGCAACGCACGCGGCCTCGATAAAAAACACAGAGAAAGAGAGAGAGGAGTTTGCGGTCGGGTTGACACGAGCGTAGCTGAATCCAGAGCAGTCTCAGAGCCGCGTTTTTCGCGGAAACTGACCGTCCTGTGACTTCGAAAGATGTGCGTATCGTCGCTCGCTATTACTTCAGTCCACTCCGCCAGCCAGACCGCCATGCGGGAACCACCACAACATCCTTTGTCACCCGACGAACTAATATTTTAATTTCTCTAAGCTGGTTTTACTATCGATCTTTCTTCGCATCTTCGTCATTGAGGATATCCTTTGTTTTTTCGAGTAAATTTTTTGATGAAAAAAGGTGGATAGTCAATTGTCTAAGGTTCGGCAGATAAAGGATTGCTAATCAGAAGTCAATTGCGATGAAGTCTCGACGACTAGCTCCGCCTTCTTCCTCTGGTGCGGAGACATATGTACAGGTCAGCTGACCCACATACACTCTCAGTATCAGGTATGGGGACATTTTTACAGTTCCGCTGACTGCAGATGCTCTCATTATCTGTCGGTCAGCCGATCTGTACAGAGTTCATTGCAATCGTAAGGCGGGAAAGTCTCCGTTATTAGGGAGCGTGCACAAACTACGTGGCTCGGTCCAAGGGGGGGGGGGGGGGGGGGGTTGGCTGGAAGGCTACGCTGAGCTACGTGGAGGAGAGGGGGGGGGGGGTACCAAGCCAGGCCACGTAGCTTTTCTTTCATAACATTTTCCACAGATAAAATGAAGAACAGAACTCACAACAGCATGTGAATACTTGTTTCCCTCAGTTAATTATCTCCATATGTAATATACAATAATCTGACATGAGAAAACAGTACAAAATGTCTTCTGGAATCAAAAGGTAAAAAAGCTACATGCTACGTAGGGGGGGAGGGGGGGTAGAGGCAAAAGCCACCTAGGGCTACGTGAGGGGGGATTCACAGGAGGCCAAAAGTGGAGCTATGTGGTCAATTATCCCATGCTGTAGGGAGGAATGTTAGCAGCGACTTGTCCGAGGCGGTGGGTGGAGAGCCATACATCATGCTGCAGTTGCTTTTAAACACCGCCTATTAAAACTGTTTTATTGAGTATAATTTCGCCCTTATTGCATGGGACATCGTCAGTGGAAAATAGTGATAGCTATCTAACGTCAGTCCGAAACAGCATTTTCTGCAGTTCTCTGAACGGATATTCAATTCCTGCATTCAACATTCTGACCAGCTTTTTATTCATTTCACGTTACTATTATTTATTTATTTATGTATTTTACTTTACTAACTTGCAATTTTGTGACTGCACACGGCAGGTTTAAGTGTCTTATGCGACGCTCGTCTTTTTCTTTACAGTGCCTGGCGCACTGTAAAGGTACTGTCAAAAGGAGCGTTTCTATGTCGAAAGAAACCTCCTCAAAAAAGAGAAACCTTGAAATAGGATTCAGAAATAACTTTCGAAAACTGAGCACTGTATATGTTGCTCAACAATTTACATCAATGTACCTGGGTTACCAGAATAAACAAAAACTGAAGGGTTTTTTTTTCGCATTGTCGACGTCGAGATCATTGGAGGATGGAAAGGACTGGGGGCCAGTAACGGGAAGAAATTTGGCCATGACCTTTTAAGCAACTATCCCGGTATTTGCCTGGAATGATTTCGGGAAACTATGGAAAACCGAAATCTGAATGGGCAGATCCCGCGTCCTCCCGAATGCGAGGCCAGAGCGTTACTCACAGGGTCAAAACTGAAAGACTCAAAATATGCTGTTACAATTATAGTGGAGAGATAAAGAAGGAAATCAACACGTTATGGAAATGATGCGTAAGCAAATAAATCTCGTAGTAAAAAAAGACAATGGAATTGGTTAATTTGTTGATTGATGGAAGGATGGAAGGTAGGAACTATTTAGGAAGGAGGATATGGGTTCAAATTCCCATCCGGTCATCCAGAATTCTGTTTTCCATGGTTTCCCGAAATCAATCCAGGCAAACGCCTGGATAGTTTCTAAAAGGGGCAATGGCTGAATTCATTCCCGTTCCTTGCCCCTCACCTCTCCCGACTCAATGTCGACGAGGCATAAAACCATAAGAAATAAAACTATAGAAGAAGACAAAGATATGACAACGCAAAAATATTAAATGGATTTGCCATCAATTTTCTATAAAGTTTACGAGTGAATACTCTCTACAAACAGATTTCCATAAACGTTCGTGAATCCAGCATACACAAAAATTAAGAAGAGTACCGGTTATGTAAATCAGAAGGAGGAGTCATTTTCTCTTTAAATCCGCAATATATTCATCATACAAGAATATTAAAATTTATGAAAACAACCAGAGAAGGAAGATCAATGAATTACAGTGCCAAAATATAAAATATGTTTATTGGAGTACGATTTAATACAATTCATAAAGATTAAAAGAGGACAACATTCTACTCACTGGAATAGTGCAAGAAATATGCAAAGAATATTCAAGAAACCTGAAGAAATATTAGTCAAAAGATACGTCAGGCTACTTGGATTAGGGAGGTGGAGAGGAGGCCAAAATGTGGCTACGTAGTTTATGGACGCTCCCATGAGAGATATGCGAGCCAACAATAGGCCTCTCAGTCTCTGGTGGATAGACAGGAATGGCAGGTAACGATCTGAGCTTGTGAAAGGCCTAGGGAAATAATGAATGAAATACACGATAAATAGAGACAGTTAATAAATACAATTTATTGCAACTTCACGGCAGTACGGGTATTTTGCAGATACTCGGAAAGTTCCAGTGACGTATTATAGGAATACGGTGGGAGGAACGCGGAATGGGAAACATGTAAATGCTGAGTGTGGAGAAGTAAAATGTAATAGCAAATAAGACGACGCCAAGGCTGGAAATTGTCGTGATTTCTGTTTATCTGCCCCCGAGCCTGTTGGCAGCAGAAAATTATTAGACGACGCCGATAGGTCATGGTGAGCTTGCTGTGAACGGAGCGACACCGGGAGAGACATTCAATCTTTAATAGTGACTTCGGGTATATAGTCGACGCTTCCAGCTCGCGGACATCTGATCTACAGAACGCCCGGCTGCTGATAGTTGTTCACCGCGACGACCCATCACGATTTCACATACGGTGCTGGTGGTGACGCTGATATGGCAAGACACCACCTATCGCTGCTTCGGCATCGCAAAGATGAGATCACGCAATGGCAATTTGCCATTTTATCACGCTACTGCTGATCGGTTTTATTTATGAACTATAAAGAAACTTATTTTATGCCAAAGGTTTTCACCAGAACTAAATTTTCAAACGCCCAGTAAAATACTTTGAGATATTTGATGCCCTCCACTGCGTTATACCAATATGAATTGCAAAGACCATTTGCTGTAAACAATGAATAATTTCAGTCACGTTTGTCATTTGTGAAATATAGTTCATTCACTTTGATTTGTTGAAAGAAATACAGATCTTAAGGTTATTTGTACATTAGTTGGTTTTTTGGTTTTTTTAACGATAACGTTAACCACTTTTCCTTATGAGTCACTATATTACACGTAAAAATATTAAGGCCTATTTGATTCAACCCATTGGCGCCCAAAGTATCACAGTCATTAATTAGCTTAAGTTCATGTTTTATGGCGAGGCAGAAATAATTATTCCAATAACCAACAGGAACAGCAAACCCGCTCATAACAATGAACAAACTATTTCAGGTTTGCGTTTAATATTTCTTATAATGTTAGTAGTAGGTAAGGGTATGAGTGAGCCAGCCCTCCTCCATTGTTATGAAAATGGGGCAACCCGAATTCGACTAGTTAGTTGTTGTCAGCTTTGATTTATGGCAGTTACGCCTCCCTCCCTCACACAGTTCGGTACTAGTTCGCCTATTGTTATGCTAATTATGGACTACCCGCGGAGTGCTTAACCTAACTTTGCCTGCCCTTTTGTGGAACAAATTCAAAGGAGACCGCTCCTATTGTTGGTGACCAAGATTAATGAGATTGTTAACAGGCCTTGTACCTGGTCGGAACAATACATATAATTGCTATGATGACAAGGAACACGTGCTCTAAAAACCCTAGTCGGGTCGGTGTTTTGTGACCAGATACAAAAGAAGCCGCCTCCTATTGTTGGAAAACTAGGTTAATTACTTGCTGACAGGTTAAACCACCTGCTCCCTCGCAGTTGCCCCTTGACAGTTTGACAGATTTGACTAATCACACACCACGCACCTACCCGCGACGCCACACTACACACCGCTGCGGGCAGGCCATTCCCCCGTGCCGCGCTAACACTCGTAACTCCTGTCGCATTGTATAGACCTGAAAAAGGCTTGTCTAAAAAAAAAATGGGTAGTTCGACAGAACAAAAAATTATGGTTATAGAACAAATATAATTTTTTAAAATCCGCTGTGAATTAAGGGTTATAGATGCAATTAAAGTAACGAGCATTTATCCGCAAATGACGAAATATATACCCTGGCAGCGAGTCGCGGAGCTTTGAATACGACTCCTTCACAAGCGTGAACTCGTGCTGTGGAAGGTGGGCCTCCATGCGAAGCGTCCACAGCGTGGCTTCCATTCAATCCTACTAAGTAAGGGCCACTCCAAATAAGCGCAAACGGCGTGACTGAGATCTGTACAGAATTAGCTAAAATAAAGACTCACTTATTTCGTGAATGCGTTATTCAATAAAAATCGGTTTATTGTTCTATGATTTTTAGAACATTTCGTATCCAAAATTATAAAACACGATATAGTTGACATAAAAACTAGCTTTTATGTTCACAGGTTTCTAACTCCTGGACTCATGACTGGAAACCCTAAAAATTTAAATTCTTTACAATCTTTGAATTTTTTGTGTATCTTATACATAAATAAAACATTTAGACGGATTACTAAGTTGGATTTTTTTTTAACTTATGGCTCTGTGCCTCGTCGACGTCGAGGTCATTAGAGGCAGGATAGGAATAGGGACAAGGAACGGGAAGGAATTCGGCAGCATCCCGGCATTCGCCTGGAGTGATTTGGGGAAACCATGGAAAACACAAATCTTGATGCTCGGACGGGCATTCGACCGGGCGTCCTCTCGAATGCGAGGCCAGAACGTTAACCGCTCACCCACCTCGCTTGGTCTCAGTTGGAAATTATATAAAACCAAATCATTACAATTTAACATTAGCTAACTCAATCTAATTAATAATCGTTTTTAGATTAAATACCCACAAGGTGTTCGATTACGAAATAATTCCCACGATTGCATGACCTGAATGTTCATAAATAGCCCTTAGATAAATAACGGCTATATCTCCTGTGGTAAAGATTAATGTATTTTTTAGTTTGTGGGCTATTGCATGGTCCGTGTTTAATATCATATACATACATAAAATATTTAGATGGATTAATCAGTTGGAGATTACATAAAATCAAATGATTACCATTTGTCATTAGCTAAATCAGTATAATAATTAACCGTTTTTAGATTAAATATACACACAATGTTTGATTAAGCAATAATTGAAAAAATCTCATCTAATCATTTTAATCACAATTATTATTCAATCCAAATCATACAATAACCCTTTAATCCGAACTTTAATAAAATGTTATTTTAAAATTGATCACCAACAATCAGATAAATCTGAGTCAAGAGTATTATATACACTATGTGGCCTCGGGAGCAGGTACGTGGGTAATGACCAGTCAAATCCGTCAAATTGTCAAGGATCAGCTGCCCAGGAGCAGGTGGTTTAACCTGTCGGCAGGTAATTAATCTATCCTGCCAACAATAGAAGGCGGCTTCTTTTGTACTTGGTCACGAAATACTGACCAGACTGGGGTTTTTGGGGCATGTATCCCTTGTAATGATAGCAATTAATCCTGATCAGCTATCAGTCCTCTAAACAATCCCATTAATCTTGGTCACCAACAATAGGAGCGGTCTCCTTTGAATTTGGTCCACAAAAGGACAGGCAACGTTAGGTTAGGCACTCCGCGGGTGGTGCGGAATTAGCATAACAATAGGCCAACTATTACCAAACTGGGTGAGGGGAGTGAGCTTGGAGGGAGGCATGACCGTCATCATTCAAAGCTGTCAACAACTAGCTAGTTGAATTCGTCTTGCCTCATTTTCATAACAACTGAGGGGCCGTGGCTCTTTTGGTTTAGGGTACTAACTCACGCATACCGTTCCCCACTACTTATGGAAGTTAAAATTAATTCTTAGGTCAGAAATTAACGTTTAAAAACACCATTCACCGAGATTATTGCGAAAAGGTATCTTAAAATCATGATTCAGGTCGCTCATATGCATGCGGTGTTAATTTAACTTACAATTGGTCCTCAGTCCGAACTTGTAAGGCGTACTAACTGTAAGACAGCATGTCAGAGATGGATGGTCAGTTCCTTTCCCCCGGTACCCAGTTTAACATGGAATCCGAAATGCGGATCGATTCACAAAACAAGCATCTCCATAGATATCGGTGCCAAACCTAGGGGGAGCGGGGAGAGGGAAAACTGGGGCTCTTGCCCCTGGCAGCAACTCCAGAGGGACAGTTAAATCACATTCGATTTTTTTTTCTTCCACCAATGTCCGGGCCGTGGCAAAATAGTTTGAAAGGGCGGCAATCCTACAGTTTTTCCCCGCCTCTGAAAATTCCTATACCCACCACTGAAAATTGTATATCTTGACGAATGCCTTTAGAAAATTCCTGCCAGTACCGGAAATCCGATAGGGTACCTTTTTTCTGAAATTAAGTGCTCTCCCACTGAGCTAGTACAGAACTGAAATTTCGCTGCCTTGGCGCGCTCAACAGTTTCAACCAAACCGCTTTTAACTTATTGGCACAATACAAACCAAAACAAACGTTACAAAAACAAAACAAAAAAAATCTAATTGCCTATTTAACCTACATACAGCACGTTTCCAACGAATATAGCCCTTAATAAAACCTGTGCTTCAAGGATTGATCAAATAAAATTACGTCGGTCGAATATATTATTCAGAACATTAAACATTTCAATACTGTCTTCATAATGTGCAACAAGGAAGAACTGTTAACAATAAAGACAAGATTTTTTTCTAAAAGGTCAAGCCCATTCATAAAAATTGATCGGCCTAGAAAACCCACTACTAGTGAACATTTCAGCTAGTTCCTCAACCGTTTATATTTCCGACATGTCTGGTGAAGAGAAGTCATAATTAGTATCGGTATGTAGATAAAATAACCAACCGGTCTGTCCGCAACTGTAGGCCGTATTCTAATGATTTCACAATGGCTTGTAATACAGTAGTGTAGACCGATGCTTCTTCTGGGAGGTGATATAGGCCCCAATATTCATTCACAGGATCCACAAAGGCGCAGCCCACTAAGTTTTCGGATTTAGAGCCATCCGTGTTTAGGCATGTGGGATTGCCTGCCAGATTCGCAATGTGGTCCTTCAAACTAACTTCGTTATTACTACCTTCCGTCATAAATTTTATGTCCAGGTAATATCTAGTCTCATCATGGCGCTCATAGTTTTATGTAAATGTACTGGAAGGAGGCATGACCTATAGATTATGTTACTATATTGTTTTACCTCCGAGTAGGTAGTTGTTAGGGCAGGGGCCTCCTTCTGTTGCCAGTACCTCCGATTCGTGAGCTGAACTGTAAGAGCAGATATTTTTGCAATGAGTTGGTTATCCTTTATTTCAAGTAGTCTTAGGATGAACTTCCGCCTACGGAATGCCCAACGGATGTGTAGGGGCAGTTCTAAGCATTCCACCAACAGTGCGTTTGTAGGTGTGGATGTCATGTCTCCGGTGCACAGTCTGAGCGATCGATACTTGCATCTATCGATTTTTGTTAGTAGTACTTTAGAGGCAGATCCTAAAAATTTTTTTTTGCCACTGTCGAGATGAGGACTGACGAGTGCTCGATACAGTATTAGTGTAGTTTTAATGTCTGCACCCCAAGCTTCACCTGTCACTGCTCGAATGATGTTGATCGCCGCTTCGCTCTTTTTGAGTATAAGCTGAATATGACCTGACCATCTCAGGTTGGAGTCTAGCTTTAGACCAAGGTATGATACGGTTTTCCGCACTCTGAAGTTAAAAGGCCCAAGGGACATATTTGTCGTCTGGGCGACTTTTCAGGGGAGAGGTCGAAGCCTTTGTTCAACATCCAAGTCGCCAATCTGTTAGTGGTAGCACTTAATGCTCTTTTGCAGGCCTGCAATGAGAGGAAACTTTTATAAATGCATACGTCGTCAACATACTGAAGGATCTTAACATTCAATAATGCAATTTCGTGTAGGTCACTGGAATAAATATTAAAGAGTAGTGGTAACAGGATCGAGCCTTGTGGTAATCCTTTGGACGACAGTCTAGGACCATATGTTTTGTTCCCCTCTCGTATGATCAATATTCTATTCTCGAGTAATGCAATCATGCTGTCGATAAAACTGTCAGGGAGCTTCAATCTCCTTAATTTATTAGCCGTGATATGGAGAATAACGTCGTCGTTTGCCTTAGAGGTCAGTGAACAGTGTGGTTTGGTATTGGTTATTACATGACACAGCTGAATATCGGTGACTAGGTGCGCTAAGATTTCGTTTGAAGGATCCCTGTTTGGTTTAAGTATTGGTATTACTCTTATTGTTTTGAGGGATGGCACATGATTTCTAGATGCCCATATACTGTTCATAATCTGCAAGTAGATAGCTTTTCCGCTTCTTGGCAGGTTGATCAACATGTAGCAGTGGATATGATCTGGGCCCGGGATGGAATCGTTTGTTTTAGTAAGTGCGTTTTCTAGCTCCTCGAGAGAAAATGGTTTTAGAAGGGGGTGATCCATATTGCTGTCCCGTGTGGGTGCTGATTCTTCTCTACACTAGTCTGGGGTTAGAGATCTAAGAAGGTTCATGGCGGTGGCCTGTGGGATTTGGGTATGGTGGCATCTTCTCTTGTTCTGGATCTAATCTTCCTCCATATTACTGTTGGCGAGGTTTTAGAGTTTAATGAATTACAGAAATTTTCCCAGTTTTCTCTCTTCTTCCTCTTCAGTAGTCTTTTCGTAATTGCTTGTGTTTTGTTGAGGAGGAATTAGTTGGTATTGGTAGGTTCTTTTTTGTAACGCGACAATGCTAATCTCCTATCTCTAATGGCTTGATTGCACTCTTCGTCCCAACACCTGCAGCAGATTCCCCGGGGCGAACGCCTTGGTTTGAATTCCGGGATGGATGCTGAGGCCGTTTGTTCCACTATTGTCATGAAATGTGTATAATCTTCTTTGTTGTCCCCTGTTAGCTGGAAATTTTTGAAATTTTCTGTAGCTAATAGTTTCTATTTGTGCCAGTTGGGTTAGTTTGTATTCCATCTATATGTAAGAGTTAACGCCGGGTTGTCTCCTATCTGAACTGGCGAGGACATCAAAATAGGATTGTAGTGGTCTGAGCCCGAGGGGTCTACTAATGTCTTCCATTCGAAACAGAATGCACGTTCCGGAGAGATAAGAGTTATATCCACAGCTGATTTTCTTCCTGTTGGTCATTGTATTCTAGTCTCCGAACCGTCATTTAACAAGGCCAAAATCAATTCGTCTATCAGAAGAACGCTTCCCTGGTGGCAGTTGTATTCGCACCCCCAGTTCTGGTGGTGGGCGTTTATATCTGTCATTATTAATGTAGGGGAAGGAAGTTGGAGCAGGATCCGTCGGACATGTGGGGGTCTGTAGCACACTAATATGGTCATTTTTTCCAAAATCAAAGTTTATACTTGCCGCACAGGCCTGGATCTCGGTACATTTAATTTTATTTCCTTAAACTGAAGGTTTTCTTTTATCAGTAAGGCTACGCCACCATACCCATCTTCCCGGATGATGTTATAGCCTGGTTTCGAAAAGTTAGAGGATGGTTTAACCATGTCTCTACTAGTCCTGCGATTGAAATGTTATGCTCATATAGGAAGGAGGCGCAGAT